>OZ005658.1:9839132-10046632 GCA_963930645.1 Salticus scenicus | reverse complement strand
AAGCCATTCTTTCTTATTTTCATTTGCGCATTTTCATCAAAACCAAATCACTTTGTGATCTTGAAAATGGGTTTTAATATCAAAAATATCATTTTATTTTTTATTGTTATTATCGCCGCACTAACATTTTATTACTTGCTTAAGATAAAAGTTTACACTTTCTCATAGAAACTGGAGTTTAAAAAAGAAAAAAAAAAAAAAAATGTAATAAACAGTTTAGAGTGGAATGACAATTTTTATCGGAGTCTTCTATCTCGGCAATTTCCTACTCGAAAAAGTGCTTGTATATTTATACATATATATATATATTTATTTGTGAATTTTTTTTAGATTCTATAAATTGACTCGTTGAAGATGGCAACGTTTAAAGTTCTTTTTAATATTAGAACTTTTTTTTTTTTCTTTTGCATATTTTTCTGTCCTTACCGTGAGCAATCCGATAAGTTTTTTTTTTTTTTTTTTTTTTTTTTGGCTTGAAGCCAAAAATATGCTTAGAGACTCCACTTCCTAAATCGTTTCGTAAAATCATCACTATTTTACTTAGTGTTTGTAAAAAGTAGTGCGAGGAGTATCCGACAAAAACCGCGGGAAATCCATAAGTGAAATTTCATTCCATTTCTTACATTTTATTCCATTTCTTAAATGGTAGGATTTTTTTCTAACCGACTTTATCTAGAGTCAGCAATAGGGCAGGGAATAAATATAAATATATATTTCTGTATTTAAGAAAAAAAAATAGTGCAGTTCTTTCATGCCGCGGATCCATCTTCTTGCACGATATTTAGTAATCAGGCCTCAAGATGGCGATTGCCTCTGTGTTGCCAGATTCATGAAAGGTATACTAAAGGGAAAAGCGAAATTATGTTGCCACTTTGGGTGTGGAAAACTGTCATTTAAAATTCCGATCGATTATGACTTTTGCAAGGTCTTTATTTTATGAAAAGATATGCTAACTTGTAATTTTGTTCTAATTTAATACTTTTGATATGGGAAAAGTTAAATTGACAGGTATAAAAGTTTGGATAGTAATTCTTTTATGAGATTATTGCTTTATTTCTTTATAACTAAGTTACTTTTTATGATGTGGTATGACAATGGATGGAAAATTTTTCTTGCTAAAGAAAAAGTAAATATGTCAAGTTTTCAATTTGGAAAATTGTATAGAATTTCTTTTTCTTTTATTCTTTTTTCTTTTTCATGTAATATGTTCTGAATTGATTATAATTTCAAAACTAGTTACCAATATTACAATGTGATAATTAACATTAGAATGGACAGTATGAATTTACCTACGAGTGATAGTCTAAACTTATAATAAACATTTATTTTCATAAGAGACTTTATATTGGTTTTATCATGATAACAAGCATCATGGTTTTATGCATTCATTTCATTTATGTCTATCTACACAACCAGAATATAAATTTTTATATACAATTTTGAAAATATAAGTTAAGATGTATTTCAAATTTGTGCCAGTATTAAGAAATAGAATTCCAAAAATTTAATGGAAATGTTATTATAATGTTATTATAACCGCTTGATTTTCCTTAAGACGCATGGGATCTCGGTTCCTATACATCTTTTATCTCACAGAATTTTTGCACATTAGACGAAACGCATGAAAAACCATTAATATTACGTACTGGAGCTCTCTAGCCCATCATTTTTGGAAAATTAAATTCCTTAAATTGTTGTTTTCTCCTCAACAATCCTAATCGAACAGATGCTGCTTCACTTTTATTACTCAAAAGTGTATTTGTTAATGAAGTAGAACACTTTTTTATTAGTTTTAGGGATATTTTGGGAGTTTTTTAATCTTGGGCCTTTTTTTTTTTTTGACTTTATCCCGTCCTATATATTGTAAACATTCCAGGAAAAAAGCGGTCCTTTTTTATTTAGCATCAATTAGATTTTATTACCAGACACACCTTTATCTACTGTTGCCAGATTGGGGATTTTTGGGGCTTCTGGGGACAATTTTGAGGACCAAATGTTCGTGGGGAATTTCGAGGGGAGTTTTGAAATTTTTGGGGAGAAATCTGGGGAATTTTTCAACTTATTTTAGTCTACTTGTTAAATTTACAGCATTGCCGATTGTAGGGATTTGTCCTCACAAGTAGGAGCTTTTAACATCTTTCTTTAGCATGTAGGGACTTTTAAAGGTACTTTTTCTCCCCAGGACATCCTCAGGATATCAAGAAGATGACAGTACATCTTGCGCACATCCTCAGCACTAAAATACTTTACACAGATTTAAAATTTTCCGATAACTAGTGTGTATATAAAAGTTATTTTTATTATGGGGATTTTTTTCAAAAATGGGCGTCATTTGGGGAAAAAATCAGGGCATAAATCTGTTAAATATTTAAAAAAAAAATAAATAAAAAAATTTACTTTTTTACTAAAAGTTCAGTTGGGGATTTTTTTTTTTGGAAAAAAACCCCTGATTTGGGGAAATTGACTGTCGACTATCTGGCCTTTATCATAATCATTCTACCAAAAGCAGTTACCTATTTCCCGTTTATTACTTTCTTCTATATGTAATATAGAGAAAGTATTGGATTCGTGAAAATTTTCGACCTCGGGTTTTTGATGGATTTACACGTTTTGAGAGCTGTAGAACACGATTTGACCATTTTTAGAAAATGTCTGTCTGTCTGTCTGTCTGTCTGTCTGTCTGTCTGTCTGTGTGTGTGTGTGTGTGTGTGTGTGTGTGACAAAATTTTGTGGCAACTGTATCTCAGGAACTACTATACAGAATTTCATACAAATTGGTGTGTAGTTGCACCTTGACATAAATTAGTGCCTATCAACTTTTGGTAAAAATTGTCTTAAAGGTTGCGTTGCCATCCCGCTTTTTCTAAATTTTTAACATGGTGATATAGGACAAAATTTTGTATAAATGTGCATAAAGAGAATTATATTTTAGTAATCATTATGAAATTTACAAGAATTATTTATAATAGAGATAGTCAACTGGGAAAAAATTTTTGTATGCGTAGGAGCCTCGCCACCCCCCCTGGGGGGGAAGTCACCCCTCGAGGGGAATAAATTTTCAAGATGGGTATCTTTCGAAAGGTCTCGTCAATACCTTTAAAACGAATGGTTGAACTATAAATCTGTGATAATTTAAAACAAAGTTATCGATTTTTTTTACTTTTAACAAAAAAAAAAAAAACAAAAAAAAATCGTTTTTTTTTTTTTTTTTTTTTTAAACGAAATTTAACTAGACTTAGTATTTAGTTGGCCCCTGACATAAACTGTGGCTGATTAGATTTGGGGATCAAACGCTCAACAGGTGGCGCTGTGATCGTATTTTTTCTAAATTTTTAACATGGACAAAAGTAGTACAAAATTTCGTATAAATGTACATAATGAGAGTTATTCTTAACCTGTGATTGTGAAATTAATATGAATTATTGATAATAGTAGTAGTTAATTAGAAAAAAAAATTGGGGCATCGCTTTCCCCCCTAGGGGGAAGTACCCCCGGGGGGGGTAAATTTTCAAGATCGGTATCTTTCGAAAGGTCTCGTCAATATCTTTAAAACGAATGGTTGAACTATAAATATGTGATAATTTAAAACAAAGTTATCGATTTTTTTTTACTTTTAACGAAAAAAAACTTTGGAAAAAAATCATATATATATATTTTTTAAATATTGTTACTGCGTGAATTTGTATAAGAAAATATAGAAGAAAGTCTTGTGGTGGCCACAACATACTAGTTTTTTCTTGAATAAGTTAAAACGTGTGATCACACGTTGCTGTAATGGACATCTCAAAAAATGAAGCCGTTGCAGTTGTTTTATTTTGCATTAATTAAAATTAAAATTATTATAAGCATTGAGATACCCCCTTTTTTTTTTTTTTTTTTTTTTTGTATTGCGTATATCGAGTAATAACCGAAAAATATACATAAAATAAAATAAAAAGGGGGTAGAACAAGAATGATAACCATGTTTTATACATAGAATAATTTTCAAAACGAACTTAAATGTTTTCATCTATTCGAAATTGATTTTTTTTTTAAACTTATCTAAAGATATTTTTGCATTATCTGTGGGTTTACGCGCACACACATACATACACATGCAGGTATATATCTGTACTGATAAGTATAAAGGATTTAAGTCCAAAAATGTCGATTTTGAGTTAAGTACAGTCGGTAACAAAAGTGTCCGAACGCTAGCAAAAATTCCTATATAAAAAAAGTACACTTCATACGATTTTGTTAAATAAATCCTTATCGAATCATGCTCTTACACTGAATAAGAACAGGATTCGAGAAGGATTTATTTAACAAAACCGTATGAAGTGTACTTTTTTTACATAGGAATTTTTGCTAGTGTTCGGACACTTTTGTTACCGACTGTACATAGTCAGATTCAGAAAAAAATTCTCTATCGATTGGTATAAAGGATTTAATTCTATGTCATTTAGTCTTTGAGAAAATCCATTGGTAAAAAAAGGAACAATTCAGAAATTTACCATTCATGTATGGTATAAAATATTTAATTCAATTTTTCTCGTTATTAAATGAAGGTTGACAACCACTGAATGGTATAAAGGGTCAACGAAATACCCTTTTCCTAATCAATTCTTCTGATTTGTTTTTAGCTAGTTAAATTTTATTTTTCGTCTCCTGAAAAATCAAGAATATGGACTTAAATCCTTTATACTTATCAGTACAGATATATGCTACCAGATTTACTATCAATTCTAATAAAATGTTTATTGTTATTTGCTTTAATTATGTAATATGTACTTAATTAAATTCTGAGTTGTGATAAATGTAATAAATTTCATTTATTTATCTTTTCATTTTCCTTCTTTTTTAGGTAAGTGTCATTTTTATGATGCGTGATTGGAAAATACTTCTTTAATTTGGATAGATACCTGTCTGTAATACATTTTGTTGTAAAAGGTGAGAATCATATTTTTAAAATTTATTACGAGATTTATAATATTGCTAGAAAATAAGGGGACAATTTACCTCAGAATTGGCTATAAAATCTTTATTATTAATTTATTATTATTTATTTATTATTATTATTATTATTATTATATTGCGATATATTATATCGGAATAAATAATATTTAAGTGCTACTTATTTAAAAAAAGAAATTGCAGTATGGCTTTTTTCAATGGTCAGGGGCTGTCTTGTTTGAAAAAAATGCCTCCTCCTATTTTTACTTTCCGAACGTACACATATGTAAGGAAAGTATTGTAATCATGACAAAAATTCGATTTTGAGATTTATCTATACGTTTTGAAGTCACCTGATTTCCCTGCTATTTTTACGGTGATGTGTGTGTGTGTGAGCTAACATGATAGCGTAAACGCTTTGTTCAAATGAGTTGTAATTTGGTTCGTATGTTATAGGTCACCGTAGCACAAACCCAATTTGGGTGAATTTAGTATTGATTTTGGTGAATTTAGTATATACAAGTTTTCTACAGACGCACAAAGAAAAATTCTTTATCATATTGGCCTGTGGGCTCAAATTACTTAAAGTGTGATAGCGTTAGTGTCGAAACACCTCATTTGATTGAGTTTTAAATTTGATACATGTTATAGGTTACCGTCGCACAAACTGTATGGATTTTGGTGGAATTTAGCACTTATAAATTTTTAAAGGGACACAACGAAAATTCTTTATCATTATGACGAATGGACACAATTTTTTTAAAGTGCAATAGCGATGAATTAAACAAAATGCTATATACTGAAACACCCTATTATAATTTTCTCCTTTGTTTATTTAACGACTTCTCTTACTTTACTTTATCTACAAAACCGTTAATTACTCAATGTTCGGAAAGTCGAGTGGAGTCACTCCAGATTTTTTTTTTTTTTTTTTTAATTATTACTTTTTATTCTTGAGATAGATTTAAAATTTTTAGTTAAAATTTTTAGTTTTTAAAATTTTTAAACGCTACCGCTGACGTAGATTCACGTCATTTGAAAATCTGTAACTCCGCCAGTGGGCGTTTCTTTTGCAATTTGTATGTCATTTGTTTCTTAAAAATATACCCGTTATTCATATTTGTACTATCAATATACTATGGATATAAATGTTTTGATTAGAAAGAGTATAACTATAATGTATATTTATTTGTAATACGAATCTGAATATAGAAAATTTTGTTCTGGAATATTGTAACATGAGAGAATAACGCCCGCAGGCGGACCTCACTGTCAAAAAGACAAAAACATGCGGTCGCAAACTGTTTAGAACGTGATAAAATTGCACATGGAATTAGCATTCACATTTTTTAATTTTGTTTTTAAGAAATAAAATTACATTTTAGAACTGTTATATTTAACTGTTTTACACTATGTACATCAGTAAGAAATATTTATTAAATGTAATGTTAGATGTATCGATAAATATTTATACATGTAATATACATTAGTAAAACATGTAATATACATTAGTAAAATTAAGAGAAAATGTAAATACACACACACACACACACATATATATATAATGTAGGGATTTAAAAAAAAATCTATTATTTTTTATTTTAATAATATTAAAAAATTCACTTTTATCATTTTAATTAAATTTACTGAATAATATTATTTAGTTTTCTAAAATGTACTTTGTATGTTTATAAATGTACTCTAAAATGTATTTTAATATTGGAATACATTAAATTCACAATTTTTTGTCATATTTTTGAAAATGTAAAAGGAAAAAAAAAAATGAAAATGTAATCTGCCTTTTTAAATCGCGTTTAAAATATTGCTAATATTTTGTATTAACAATTGCTAATTTTGTAAATGACTCACAGTGTGCATGATCAAATAACTAATATAAATATAAGTATTTCTCTAACATAAACCTGTTAAGATTAATTTTTTTTTAAACGACCCGATACTATTGTCTCAAGTGAATGTAAATAAATAAAATGTAGATTTTATATAAATAGAAGAAAGTGTTATTTTGAAATTTTTTTTTTTTTTTTTACTGCACTCTAGTACACAATCTGCAAAAAAAAAAAAAATAATAATAATAATAATAACAATAATAATAATTCTGTATCATACTACACTAAAAATAAAAATTCTGTATGCTGTATTTAAATAATAATAAGTATAACTCCATTCGTCACAACTTTTGTTTAAAATTTAAAAAGTAATCTTGAATTTTGTTTTTGTTTATAATGCAACAAATTAACAACTTAATTTGAACTGTTAAGAATTATAATAAATAATGAAAAAATATAAATACAACTAATATAAGTGTTAAAAAAAATAATAATTAATGAAAAAATAAAAATACATCCCCTACCTGAAAAATAAAGTCATTTAGAATCTTAATATATTTACATTTTTAAATATTAGTTTGAAAATATTGGGCATTCTATCATAGATAAAAATTTAAAATACATATCTTGTATAACTAGATATTTTTCTAAATAATATTTCTTGCATATTCACTGAGATACCAGTACCTAATGAGGTCTAATATATTTGATTAATTCAATTTTATTAAAATCTAGTTTCAGTTAATATTAAAAAGAGAAATAAAACATGTGTAAACTTTCTCTTTTTTCTTAACAACCAAATTTGAAATACTTTTTCTTTGTGATTATGAAATATTCAGAATTTTTGCTGTATTATCAGAAGGCAGTGAGACTTAAATCTGGTTACTATGGAGACGAGAAGATATTTCTATCTAGTTACTGCATAATTTTTTGTTTTATTTTATTTTTCCAAAAAATAATAAGTTGATGTCACAAAAGCGGAAAATTTTAAATCTCACACAATTCCCATAAGCCCTAAAACATTTGTATTTGCGTTTTTATTACTGTTAATGTAAATTTTAAAAACATCTTTTTTTGAAATATTTGAAAGTAGTATGCTTCATAATTATAATTCCTATAACATTAAATTAGAGAAAATTATCATAGAGCATATTTTTATTGAAAGTGTTTATTCATTATTTATTTATTATTTCTGTTATTTGAAAATTTTGGGAATTTATTTATTCATTTTTCTGTGATTTTAACCAATTAATTAGAAAATGTTTTTATTTATTTATTGTTATTATTATTGGTATTATTATTTACTTTCATTTGTTTAAAAAAATATTTGATGATTGCTTTTTATTGCTACAATTATTCATTTTGTTTTTTATTATTAATATTATTGATTTCAAATGGATTTTTCGTGCTTAAAAACTTATCTGAAAGGATGTGCTTTCTGTGGAAATTAGTTCTTTTTTTAATCCTTTCTTTGTCCGAGAAAAAAATTACAAAATGTAAACGCTTTCACAATTTTAAAGAAAATCAAATATTAGATAACTATTATCATTTTTGTTTTTTATGTGTAAGAATCAATTTGACTGGTTGTTATTTCTAAGAATTTTTTTTTTTTTCTCTAGTGACTCCCTTTTTGAAAGAGAGGAAATGGGGGCTAGAACACTAGCAAAATTTTCATCATCCCACCCATGTATAGAACCCTAAGCATACCGTCCAACATCCTAATTAACATTCTGTAGTGTTGTTAGTCCCGCCTTTTTTCCTACACCAATAAATTTGTAGAGACGTATTCTCCAAATGCAATTACAATTAAATATGAAAAAAAGGAAGTCTTAAAAAAGAAAAAAAAGAAAAAAAAAAAAACTGGTGTATAATTAAAAAAGAAAGAAAAGACGGGGCTAACAATACTACGGAATATTAATTAAGATGTTAGGAGGTATGCCCTTAAGTAGTCAATCAGCCTTAACATCTAAACAAACGCATTAATATATTATAACCAAATATGCACTCTAGTCAATTTTTTACCTATTTTCTCTCATTCAAGATAGGCGTTCGTGGTTTGTTTCGGGTTTCTCACACCTCCGACCAGTAATAATTGCTAATTTTCTTCTATGTACAGTGTACAAAAAAGAAAAAGAAAATTTCTGTTATTTCTTACAGAAAATATCTGTTTTCTATAACTACAAAAATTTGCAGTAAAATTACATCACAGTCTGTCAAAGACACTTTTTTTTTTCTTCTTTTTGGTAACTAGATAAAATTTGTAACTATACCAGGTGTGGACATAAGTTTTTCCGATTTAACTAAAATATGGCGCCAGCGAAAAGTACTCAGAGGATTAATTTGACACATACATAATTTTGTTCGTCTGACCATAGCCTCCTAAACTAGATGCCTGTCGCGTGGCTCGTAAACTTGGAAACAGTTGAAGCAGTATACAGGGCCACCTGGTACAGATTGTGCAACTATTTTATTCAACTGTCACCAATAATTTTAACAAGTGTTATATGATATATATAATCGACGCTTCTTCGATTCTATTCGCCTTTTACGTATATCATGTCTCACTTTTAAAAATTTTTAGTGACTGTTGAATAAAAAAGTCGCGCAATTTGTAACAGGTGGCGCTGTCTACCGCTTCAACTGTTGCCAAGTTTATGAGCCACGCGACAGACATCTAGTTTAGGAGGCTATGGTGTGACATTTAAACTACAAACACACACAAGTTGATTCTGCCAAAACTTAGCGTCTTTGTTTAATCGTTCAGTGATCGTGTCGAGTTTTGTGCCTGAAAAAGAACATTGCGGCACGCATTGCTTTTCTTATTTAATCAAAAGAAAAAGCTGTTGAAAGTCATCGTTTGCTGGTACAAACATAGGGTGAACAAGCTCCATCAATTAGAACATGTGAGACATGGTTTCGACAATTTAAAAGGGGTGATTTCAATGTGAAAGACAGTGAGCCCTCTAGTAGACCACAAAAATGCGAAGACGAGCAATTGCAGGTGTTATTGGATGATGACCCAACTCAAACTCAACAGCAATTAGCAGAAGCATTACATGTGTCACAAGAAACAGTGATGCCGGATTGGGGATTTTTGAGGCTTCTGGGGACAATTTTGGTGACGAAACGTTTGTGGGGACTTTTTTGGGGAATTCCAAAATTTTTGGGAACAAATCTGGGGAGTTCTTCAACTTTCTGTCAATGGTAATGATTTATCCCTACGACAAGGGATTTTCAATAGCTTTATTGTTATTTGGGGATTTTTTTCAAAAATTGCCTTCATTTATGGAAAAAACTTAGCTTAAATCCACTTAAATCAGCTTGATATATATATATATATATATATATATTTATATATATATATATATTTTTTTTTTTGAAAAATATTTTATTTTGCCTTTTTAGTAGAAATTAAGTTGGGTATTTTTTCGAAATAAAAACCCTGATTTGGGGAAATTTGAAGACCTGTTTGGGGAAATAATTTTCGACCATCTGGCATCACTGACAAGAAACAATCAGCATACGTTTACGAGCAATAGGGAAGATCAATAAATTCGGTAAATGGGTCCCACGTGATCTGAATGAACGTCAAACAAAAGTCACTTGTGAAATGCTGCTTCAATGCCACGAAAGAAAATCATTTTTGCATACAATTCTGACGGGTGACGAAAAATGGATTTATTTTCAAAACCCGAAGCGGAAAAAATCGTGGCTTTCACCTGGCGAAGCCAGTCCTTCAACATTAAGGCCATACCGCTTCGGCAAGAAGACCCTGCTCTGCGTCTGGTCGGACCAGAGTGATATAGTGTATTATGAACTCTTGAAGCCCGGTGAAACCGTTAATACATAACGCTATCGCCAACAAATGATTAATTTAAACCATGCATAAAACGAAAGACGACCGGAATGGGCCAGAAATCATGAGGAAGTGATTTTGTTACACGGCAATTAGCCGTCTCACATAGGAAAACCAGTGGAACACTTTGAAATCGCTTGGATAGGACATCTTTCCGCACCCGCTGTACTCCCCAGACCTCGCGCCATCAGACTATCACTTCTTCGCATCAATGGAGCCTGCGCTCGCAGAGTCTTCAGCAATTTCGAGGAAGTTGGAAAATGGCTCGCCGAATGGTTTGCCGCGAATGACAAGCAGTTTTTATGGCATTATATTCATCAATTACCTGAAAGATGAGCGAAATGTGTCGAAGCCGATGGCCAGTATTTTGAATAAAAAAACAAAATAATTTCCCTTGAAAATTACGTGTTTTGTTTTATCAAAACCAGGAAAAAACTTATGCATACACTTTGTATATTGACACATTAACTGGTGGATAATTGTTTTACTGTTTTGAATACGGAAAACTTGGTTCCAAAGGAGGTGCTTAATATGTGAACAAATTTTGGTTCGGTTGGTGGAGGGTAACGTTGTCGCCTCCCTGGTTCGATCCTAAGTGGTAGAAATGGAGATTTTTGCTTGATGCGAGTTTTTTGTTACAGTGTGCCTTACGGAAAAAAAAAAAAAAAATCTATGATGTACGAATTTTTTCTGTTATGGAAAATTTTTATTATTATTATTATTATTATTATTATTATTATTTTACAGTGTATAAAGAAATATAAACAACTAATAGTGCGATAACGTCATTTTGTTTTTTAATAGTTAGCTAATATGTTAAGAGTTTCACTTATTTTATCTTAACATTTGTATTTATTCTCTTCTCTTATATTTTTATTGCAATAAATCTGGAGAGACCTAAATCTAGTCGCTATGACAACGAAGAAATATTACATTGTGGCTGCTATATCTCACATATTTTTTTATTTTTCCCCCAAAATAATAAGGCGATGTCACAGCACTCAAAAATGTTAAATCTTGTAAAATTCTCTTGAGCCCCGCAACATTTGTAATTACATTTGTTGTTATCGTATTCAAAAATCTCTTCTTCGAAATTTTTGAAAGATATTTTTTCCCTCACAATGACAGGCCCCGATAACGCTAATTCGTATATTTTTAACGAAAACGTTCCGTTATTATTAATATATATACTTTTTATTATTTCAAACCTGGAAACTTGTCACAAACTAAGCCAAAGCAACACACAGAAGGGGGGGAGGGGGAATGCGGAGTGGACCGTTCTCCGTGGCTTTCGTCCAATTTTATGAATAAATGCTTTTAGTCGCGGACCCGCAAAAGCTGAAATAGGGAGGGGGAGGGGGAGGAGAAAAAAAAACAACGTTTAAATGTGTATTTGCCAGCCTTAGTTTTGCAGAATATAAATCTTTCCAACTCTTCCTCTGTTAGAAGGGGGGGGGGGGAGTAGAGGGGTGTGGCTCTCTCTGTGTTTGTGTGTTAAAAAGAACACTCTTTTATATTTTGTTTGTGCAGCTTGGCTCTTTAATTACCCGTTCATAATTTGAGAAAAGGCTATGGACAGGATGCGGGTTTAAAAGTTGTTTGTATTTGAATAATGGACGTTTAATGATATTTAGAAAGATCTTTGTCTAATTGGGTGATTTGTTATTTTATTTTATTTTATTTTTTTACATTTTTAATCATAGATTTTTATTCATAGATTAATAGTGTTTTTTTTTTTTTTTTTTTTAGACAATGCGGAACAATTTAATGGAGTGTTTTGGGAGAATTTTGCTTTGAGAAAAGAATATGTCGTTAATTAAATTATTAACTTTCTGATATATATATAATGAACATAAATGTTATTTATGTGTTTTAAAAAATGAAATTAATTAAAAAAATAAATTAAATTAAATTAATAAAAAGTAAGATAAAAACTACTTTTATTGCAATGAATCTCAGAAAGGTAGGTCACCAACCGTTCAATAAGTATTTATACATATTGTATATCACCTTAAAGTTCTAACTGAATTGAAAACGAAAAAATTCATCTTATCGGCAAATGCGCCCCCTAGCGTGAATTTTTTTCTATTAAAGTTTTTAAATTACAGATTCTTTAGTGATGTACTTTTCAGAGTTTCCATCATTATAATCAACTTTGTAAAAGATTCTCATTCTAAATACCTGTATATATTATTACCGCCCTATGTTGTAGCGTTAGCATCCCTCACTCGCACACGGAAGTGCCCGTGTTCGAATCCCAGACATGCCATGGATGTGTTTTTTGTATCTGTTAAGGGTAGCGCTGCATGGAATTGCCCATGGGACGGCCATTGCAAATAATCCTAAAATTATATATAAAAAATAATTACAAAATTATATAGGGTAAGTGCATCAGTGATTGACACTTTTAGAGCAATCTCTGATGTTTTTAATGTTCTAGTCGTCAGGAAATATTTTTAGAAATCTTAAGTTGGTACATATGGTATGAAAGACATTCAGAACCACATATATGTTAAAATAAATATATACATTTGATAACATTTTTTTTTATATGAATTTTTATTTGACACCCACTGATTGTTCCAGTAATTGACACTGCCAGTTTTTCATTTTATCAGTCATTGGCACCCCATGTTCCAGTGTTTGACACTGCTAGTTATTCATTTTACCAGTTATTAACACCATATGCTCCAGTGTTTGACATAAAATGTTAAAATTCTTATATGTAAAATATATGATTTTATTATTTTTATTATTTATTGATTATTTCGGGATAGATGTCAATTACTGGAGCATGCCAATCACTGGAGCACCTACCCTATTGTAAATAATTACAAAATAAAAAACAAAAAATTTTCAAAGTAATAAATAAATCAATAAATACAAATTGCTTTTCTAAAAACGAAACTAATTTAATTTGAAGCAATCATATGTACTAGAAAGAGCTACATTTATTAAATGGCGAATCCTGCTATATCGTCGTGGAACAGAACTTTCATCTACCTTGATATATATCTCGGCTTTTAAACAGTGAAGAAGCAAGTTAAATAACTGCACACTCCAACTCACCATACACTCCTTGGAGGTCTTTGTCTACTGTTACTGTTACCATAATGTTGTTTTTATTTTCCTCTAGTCACTCTTGTTTATATATATTAATATTATTTAAATATTTATTAAATCTGCATAAAACTAAATGGACATTTACCATAGCCAACTAATTATTCAACGACCCTGTTTCATTAGCAGAATGTTTATACCGCAGTACATAAATTGTAGAGTGCCATCAACAAAACTATTAATAATACAAATGATAATGGACATCAAAGATTTTTATTTACGTGTTTGCAAATTATTACAAAATAAAAGACGAAACCAAATACAGGGTTAGCAAGAAATAACTTTCCCAACTTTAGAGGGCTCTAGAATCCGTCCTATTGGTCCAAATGACATAAAATTTTAACTACAGATAATTCAAATGTTGGGCTTGACATTTATTAAATTAAAATATATATATATATATATAGTACAAAATTCCGCCGGTAGGTGACGCTGTAATACACATAGCCATATTTAATATGCTTTAAAAATATGCGTAAAAAATAAAGTAACATTAATAAAACTGCTCAATGTGATACCCTTTATGTTCAACAATGTGCTGTAATCGCATAATCATATTTTCAACAGGTGACCGGAGTAAGTCTGACGGAATATCTAAAACATGGCGCAGAATGTTGTCCTTCAGATCAGGCAGAGTTGATTGTCTTTGACGTTGGATATTGTCCTTTATGCAAAGAATAATGCTAATAGGCATGCGCTGAAACACGAATGTTGTTTCTGATTTTGAATATGTGAAAAAAAGTACCATTTGTGTTATAGCGCCATCTATCGACGGAATTTTGTATATATTTTTTCTTTTTTAATAAATGTCAAGCGCATCATTTGAATTATCTGTAGTTAAAATTTTACCTCATTTGGACCAATAGGATGGATCCTAGAGCCCTCTGAAGTGGGCAACTTATTTCTTGCTAACCCTGTATATGTCAAAATAATTATAAATAAATCAAACTGCTTTCCTAAAATGAAACTAATTTAATTTGAAGCAATTATATACACTAGAAGAAGCTGCATTTATTAAATGGCGTCTCTCTTGCCGAAATATTCGTGCTGAATCATCTCTGAACAGAACTTTCATCTACCTTGATATATATCTGGGTTTTTAAACGGTAAAAAAAACAGTTAAATAACCGCACTCTTCAACTCTCCATACACTCCTTGGAGATCTTAGTCTACAGTTTCACCATAATTTTTTTTTTTTTTTCCTTTGCCCAAGTCGCTTTCGTTGATATATTTGGATAAGCTAATAATTCAACGACCCTGTTTCATCAGCACAATATTTATACTATTAATAATACAAAGAATAATGGACATCGAAGATTTTTATTTACGTGTTTGCAAATGATTACAAAACAAAAGACAAAACCAAATATAAATCAAAATAATTATAAATAAATCAAACTGCTTTCCTAAAAATGAAACTAATTTAATATGAAGCAATTATATGCACTTTAATGAGCTGCATTTATTAAATGTCGCCTCTCTTGCCGAAATATTCCTGTGCTGAATCATCTCTGAACAGAACTTTCATCTACCTTGATATAGATCTGGGTTTTTAAACGGTAAAAAAAAAACAGTTAAATAACTGCACTCTCCAACTCTCCATACACTCCTTGGAGATCTTTGTCTACAGTTTCACCATATTTTTTTTTCCTTTGCCCAAGTCGCTTTCGTTGATATATTTGGATAAGCGGGAGTCCCTCTTTGCGGTGTGTTTGCTGCCGACCTCTCTGTAATGGAAGAGTGATCGAGTATGATGAATTTGGCAATTGCTTTGAGTAAAGGCATGGAGGATAGGAAAGTGGGTATCACTTCGCAGATATTCCAGTTTTATTCAGTGATATCTCCCACCATTTTTCTTTATACTTCACTGACTGCGGGATTTTATTATATTTTTTGAGCATATTGCCAACCCCTTCCTCTTTTCCTGTCATGACTGTCAAACTAAGTGTTTTTTGTGCTATTTTTTTTTGCCCATTTATAAACAGTTCACTTTTATTTTTCCTGTCTAAAAAATCTTTTTTAAAGTTCGGGATGGAATTTCTTTGGTCCATTCAAGTCTCGAGTTACTACTATCTTGGACGATGGATAAGACAGGTTTGAAATCCAGGTTTGAAAGGAAATGACTATTTTGTTTTCTTTAGAGATATATGCTTTTATTATTATTATTATTGTTATTATTATTAAATTTTGTCACATAGTGTCATATAATCTAAGCTTATTCTTTTTTCCGAGGTCAGTCTAAAGTTTGGAATTGTCTATTCATTTCACGTTTTAATAGTTATATAGGTTAATATAGGACTTTTAATAGTTAATATAGGACCCGCATCCTATCCATAAGCTTTCCTCAAATTATGAATGGGTAATTAACGGCCCTCTTCACTTACCGTCGTCGGAAGTCCGAACCAATGTTATTCTATGGGGAAATTTTCTTTACAAATAACTTATTAACTAATACATATTTTTAAATTCTGTTTTCACATTAAGAAAATTCCCAACTGTTAAATTGACGGACCTTTTTTAAAAATGTATTTTTTAAATTTTTAATATTTTATATTGAAATTGCAAAATGAAAAAAAATCACATATTTAAAATTCGTATTTTGCAGCTTCAAAATAAAATATAAAATAATAAAATAATAATTTTTAAAAAAAGGTCCGTCAATTTAACAGCTGGGAATTTTCAGAATGTGAAAACAGAATTTAAAAACACGTGTTAGTTAATAAGTTATTTATAAAGAAAAATTTCCCATAGAATAACATTAGCTTCTGCTTCCGGCGGCGGTGAGTAAAGAGGGCCCTTACAAACCAAGCTGCGCAAAAAAAAATATAAAAGAACGTTCTTTTTAACACACAAACACAGAGAGAGCCACACCCCTCTACTCCCCCCCCCCCCCCCCTCTCCTTCTAACAGAGGAAGAGTTGGAAAGATTTATATTCTGCAAAACTAAGGCTGGCAAATACTCATTAAATGTCTACCTCCATTAAAGTACTGCCATTCTATGGTGCCATTTTTTCCCTTTCCAAAATTTCCCCATAAGTTTCGTCAAAGTTCCAAATTTTCCCCGTAGGACTGAATACTAATTTACCTCAGCAGTAGAACTTCGTTAAGGTGAATCTCAAGAGAGATAAAAAATTTGTTCATGTTATCAATAGTTCATGCTATCAGTAAAAAATCTTCATATAACTAAACTAATCTTCATTTTGACGGGGATGGTGGAAACAGTTCATGTTAAAAGTAATTCACGTTAACGAGGTACGACTGTATTAAAAAATCATGTATATTTATGTTTTTTTTTTTTTTTTTTTTTTTTTTGAAGACCTGCACTGTCAAAAAAAAAAAAAAAAAAAAAAAAAATCCTGTTTGCTGCCAGAAATTTTCTGTAATTCAGAAAAATACGTTCTATCAACGGCAAAATTACGTTGATAGAAGGTATTTTTCTGAATTACAGAAAATTTCTGGCAGCAAACAGGACTTTTTTGGATAGTATGCCTCGGTTTGGGTTGATTAATATTTTTCACTCGCTCATCGAGTTCGAATCAGGTTGACTGAATTTTCTTTCCCTTGTTGGTCGAGTTTTGGTTCGTGTCAGATTTAGTTTTCAACAAGTGGGGTCGACTTGAGAACATCTTTTTTTTTTTTCCATAATAAACAGAAATTTGTTATAATTATAACTGTATAGCTGATATGAACATATTATATGTAACCTTAACTAAATATACACGTACCTAGATTACACTGCTTTGCATGCGAATTGCCCCAAACACAATTTTCGCAAATTATTACGTAAAATGACCTCCTGAATCCTAACAAGACGCCCATTTAAGCCCTATCTCCCTCCGTTCTTTACGGACGGTCTCGTATATTTATCACTTTTCGGTAATTTTATGGCTATAAATTTGATTTTTAGGGGGGGGGGTGTTATTTTAACTATTAAATAGCTTCTGAGGGGCTACAGAGGTGGAAAATTCTAAAACATGAACATTTGCGCCATGGGAAAAATTTAGGGGATTTGCTACTGAAATTATGTATTAGATATCTTATATTATTTTAAACTATTATAAATGGTATTTATTAAACATTATATATTTTTTTTCTTTTGAGGTGTTAAATTAATTCTTTTTCATTCTCCAAATCAAATTCATAGTCATAAAATTACTGAACAGTGATAAAATTTTTGGAAAGGGTGCTATTCCTAGAAAACGGTGGGTGACTGGGCAAAATGTGAGTAATATTCGGATTCAGGAGGTCATATTTTACGTAAGAATCATCAAGAATGGTATAAAAGCTGGATTTTTTTTTTTTTTTTTTTTTTTCCCAGCGCAGTATTATTAAAGTAAAGTAAACATCTATATCGTAAAAAAGAAATGGAAAGAGAAATATTATTACAATACCCTCCCTTTTTTTTTTTCAGAATTAAACAATTTTGTATTCTCTATATATAATTAATTAATTTTTTTTTAGAATTACATGTAACTGTAAACTACAAACATTAAACTTGAAGCAGGTTTTTGAACCTTCGCAGTATACAGCACACATAAATGATTAAAAATATTAATGAATTTTACAGATTTTTTAATTTTTACTTTGTGTATTTATAATTACATTTTTAATTATTTTTTAAAATGATTTAACAATTGCACTCTCAGAAAAATTCAAGTGAGATTAAGGTCGGCGCCCGGCAACAGAGGTTCCAAACAAAGCCCATAAAAAACACTTGAACAATAAAAAATGTATTATCACATAATTTTAAGTTGTGAGAAGCATACAACTTTGAATATATATATATTTTTTACTTATGAGTTTAAAATTAAAAAGCTATAATAACAAGTTTATTATTTTAAAACTCTGAGGACTATACCTACGCAATATTTTTGGCAGTTTGAATTTTTAAACTCCGATACTTCCTAATAATATTCATCTTTAGGTGATTTTGGACGAATTTAATTACTAGGATATTTCTATCCAAAACTTGTGGCTCATATTTGAACTAAAAATAGCTAAATATTCATAAATACCTGTTATCGAAAATTCTAAAAATTAAATTTAAGCGAACGATGAACTTTTTGTTCGATAAATTCTGCAAAATATTTACGTATACTTTTTTCCATTTTATAATGAACAGTTCAGAGCATTTTTAGCTTTATGCGAATGAAGTGGATTTTTTTAAAATCAATTAAAAAAAATAAAAATAAAAATACCGCAGCAAAATAAAAGAAAATGGAAAATTAAGTCTATTTAAAAGAAAATCTGTTAAAAATTGCGTGTATTTAAAAGAGAACTTCCATTTGGAAGTTCTCTTTAAAATACACATAATTTTCATTGTATGCCTATTTAAAATTTAACTTTTTTTTCTCTCGTTTCGTAAATTGTACAAAGCACATGAAAATTATGTCATTTTTTACGTAATATACTAAACACCAATTACTATTTTCGATACAAATTACAATTTGATTTATATATGCCTGTTAATTTTATGTAAATAACACTCCTACATATCAAACAAATCCTATAAATATGCATTTTTATACATTCTACGTATATGAAAATAGTTGTATAATTCCTATAAATTATTTTTCATATATTTTCTTTTATTTTCTTTCTTTCTTTCTAGTTATGTTATATAAAGTTGTAAAACATAAATAGTATGATCTGAAAAAATATATTCTCTGCTACGTTCGAGTTTTAATGTGGAAATCTAATTACCACTTCATATTTTATATATAATGTTAACTAATGCTAAAATCCAAAGTCTGAAAATAACTACGAATTCTCAATATTTATCACGATTGGATTAAATCCTTAATCCAACAATAAGTGAACAATTTCAGTGAGAAATTTCCCAATCCATCCATTCCAGAAATTAAGTAGATTCAAACAAAAGCATCTTGATGTATAAGTGCTTTGTTAATTTCCAGTTAAAATAAATCTAAATATAGAATTTCATCTAAAGTATATGACACGTTTACAACAATATATCTATAAATTTCTGCTTCTAAAGCTGGATGGTACATTTTATTGTATGGCATCACACTAGCAGGATATATTTTATGTTTTAATGTGTTAATGAAATTACTATCATTAAATTTATCCTCACTGTATCCTAGAGTATAAAATACTTAATAATGGATTTGCGATAAATTATAGGAGTTATGGCTTTTGACATCCTCCTGTAAATTCTCCATCCTTATAATATGTAGATTAAACGTCATACTCAATAGGATTTTAATGTGTTCAATAGAAATTTGGCTATTCTCCTCTCCCAGAACATGATTAGGCTTAGGGTAGGGGCTCCAGTGATTGGTATGCTCCAGTAATTGACATCTATCTCGAAATAATTAATAAATAAGAAAAATAATAAAATAATATATTTTACAATTTTAACATTTTATGTCAAACACTGGAGCATAGGGTGATAATAACTGGTAAAGTGAATCGCTAGCAGTGTCAAACACTGAAACATGGGGGCCAATTACTGATAAATTGAAAATCTGTCAGTGTCAATTACTGGAACACTGAGTGGGTGTCAAATAAAAATTCATATAAAAAAAAATTGTTATCAAATGTATATATTTTAACATATATGTGGTTCTGAATGTCTTTCATACCATATGTACTAACTTAAGATTTCTAAAAATGTTTTCTCATGACTAGAACATTAAAAACATCAGAGATCGCTCTAAAAGTGTCAATCACTGGTGCACTTACTCTACATAAAGTTATTTTCGTTTTCGTACTATGTCAGTTTTCAAAGTCAATATATTGATTTACTGCTGGAGATTATTGTTTTTTACGACTTTTGACAGATATACAATCGGCAGCAAAATTATTGAAGCACTAGCTATAATTCCTACATAAAAGATGGGCCCCTAACTCTGATATGTTAAGTAAATATTTGTCGAGTCATGATCTTAGTCTTATACTGTTTATAAAAAAGTAAGATGATGGTAAAATTTAGCGATCAAACTAAAAAGAAATACATGAACCCTAACAAAATGTCTTCTGCACATGACATCCCCAGGATATACTATGGATGAAAGGACATCCAATGGACATCCTCTGGACGTATTATGGATAAATGTGCTATTAGGGAAAAGTGTCGATGTGTGCTTCAATAATTTTGCTGCCGACTATATGTAATTGATTTATCAACCTTTGTTATCTGTATTATTATTATTATTATTTTTTTTTTTTTTTTTTTTTTTTTTTTGTCTTTGATGTGCTACTATCAATAAATTTATCCTCACTATATATCATCAAGTATGAAGTGCTTATAATAGATTTGGGATATAAAATAGGGGTTATGGCTACTGAAATTTCTATATAAAGAAAACAGGGAGAATTTGTTTTTATTAAACATGTAACTCAAAAAGAGATTTACATGTTCAATAGAAATTTTGTAATTCTGCGATCGCAGAATTTGATTGTGCTTAGGTAAAAACATTTTTGTTTTATGGCCGTATTCACCATTGACTTCAACCCCAGGTTCAACGCAAAAACTTGAAAAGCGTCAAAAATTGGCACGCTGTTTCTGCCATCTAGCGTCGAGGATTTCATATAATCTTTGATTGGATATTTTCTTCTTAAAAAATCTGAAAATAACTATACCGCAAGATTGCAGAAACAACACGGCAAAATTTGCTGAAAATTTGCACCCCGCCTTTATACGCTTTTCAAATTTTCATGTTCAACCGGGAGTTGAAGTTATTGGTGAATAACAGCCTTAGTGCTGCGCTAATTTCCTGCCAGTAACTAATCCAAGTATCGAAATATTAATAGAGACTAATATTTTTAACAATATGTTTTTATAGGAACATACATCATAATATATGTTATTTAACATATATCTTTCTTTATAAGAAATTTTATTTTTGTTTCTAATTTTTAATGTTTTCATTATCATTAACTTTACCTGCATTGTTTTTAAGTATGAAATATTTAATAAGTGTTTTATGATAAGTAATACTGGTTATGGTTTTCACATTACTATCATAAATTATACATAATTATAATCTTTAGACTAAACATGAAACTCAATTAAAGAGTAACGAATTCAATCGAAACTTGGCGATTCTTCTATCCCAGAAATTACTAATCATATAAATCAAATTATTTTCATTTGGGTGTTATGCTACTTTCCTAATCCAAATATTGCTTTTCTAATCCAAATAATGAAATGTAACTTAGAAACATTACTTTAACGTTATTTATTTTATTCTTGCAATTAATTTATCACAGTTGATTGTAAGATATTTTTACCTTTTTGTTTTGGATGGGTTAAAAAAATTGTTATATCAAATTTATCTTTATATTATTAAGTGTAACAATAATGGATTTAAGATGAAAAATAGGTTTGTGATTTTTAAAATTTCCTCTGTAAATTTTTCAGATTTATAATCAGTAGATTAAATATGAAACTCAAAAATTATGAGTTCAATAGAAATTTGGCTATTCTTTTATCCTACAAATTAAATTATTTTCCGTTTAATGCAGTGTTAGATTTCTGCTAACAATTACTCCGAATAATGAATTACTACTGGAAAATAATTATTTTTCTCATTATTTTCTCATTATTTACATAATGCTTGCAATTAATTTATCACCTTCGATTTTAAAATATTTTAACCTTTTTGTTTCTGATTTGTTAATAAAATTATTACGTTAAATTTATGCTCATATTATTATATAAAATTATTAATTAATTAAGGTTAAATAACAATGATATATGAATTCTCCATATTTAGAATCAGTAGATTAAATGTGAAAGGGGTTAAGAGATTAAGAGTTTCAGCAGAAATTTCCAATTCTCCTACAATAAATTGTCTAGAAATAAAATAATCTGGTGTGTCACTCACACGACTTTCTCTTACCGTGAAATTTAATGCTATAAATATAGGCTGCAGATTAAGAGGTAAGATAACGAGTACTGTTATGTAAACCTGTGTTAAACAAATCAAATTAGGCTTCGGAAGAGTTTAATATGATAATTAGTTCTGTGTGAGGGGAGCTACCGCCCCCCTCAACCCCCCGTTTAATCAATGCACCTACATTTTTTTATATAGAATTTAATTCGTTTATTAAAAAATAATTCTGTTTTTAAAAAATAATTTATCAAAATTATTATTTAAAAAAATTATCTTTTATGATAATGCAGACAATTTCCATATTATAGAAGTAGTATAACACTAAATATAAAAAAAAAAGTTAGATTTCTTCTCAATATTACATAAAAAAAAAAAAAAAAAATCGTTAAAAATTAAAAAAATCGATAACTTTATTTTAAATTATCGCAGATCGATGGTTCAACCATTCGCTTTAATGGTATTGGCAAGCTCTTTTGAAAGATACCCATCAGGAAAATTTACTCCCCTCGAGGGGGGGACTTCCCACCCAGGGGGGGGGGAGGCGAGGTTCCTACATACAAACATTTTTCTTTCCCAGTTGACTATCTCTATTACAAAAAATATATTCGTTTCATTTGGTTTAGTGCAGTTTATAGATGTTAAACTCTTCTTACCTGCAATTTCCTCCATAGACGTAATGTATTTGAATACTTTTGAGTGTCCCTGTGCAAGAACCATTTGCTTCATCTCAACGAAAAGCTTACTGTAGCATCCCTGTATGATATACATTTAAAATACCGATTTTGGAATTTCTACTACTATTTGTTCTTCAGATATGCTGATATCAGACACACAGACATCCACACAGACAGATAGACAGACAAACCGACATACACACAGACCATTCTCTAAAAACATGATTTTCGTATTCAGAGGACCTCAGAACATGTAAATATAACAAAAACTCACGTTCGAAATTTTTACCCTAAAACAACACTTTCTTGACCCTATGGGACATAGTAAAATGTTATTTTTGTTTTTAATCTTATATTCTAGATTCCTGTTAGTAACTAATCCAAATATAGAACTTCTTTTGGAGTATACTATTTTTAATATTATTTACTTGCGATTAATTTATCAACTTCATTTTACGATTATGTATACCTTTATGTTTCTTGTATGTTAATAAAATTGTTATTTTAAATTTATCCTTGTATTATTAAGTATAACAATAATAAATTTGTGATACATAATAATGTTATGGCTTGTGAAATTTCTCCTCATTCACTATATTTATAATCAGAAAATTAAATGTAAAATGCAATAAAGGACTAATGGTTTCAATTGAAATTTGGCGGTTTTAGATGCTATCACACTTTTAAAAATTTGGTCCCATAGGCCATAATGATAAAGAATTTTTCTTTGTGTCCCTGTAAAAAAACTGTAAGTGCTAGATTCACCGAAAACTATGCAGTTGTGCAACTGTGACCTACAACATGTGTTCAAATTTTTTGTTGAGATTAATAAGGCGTTTAGATGCTATCACACTTTTAAAAATTTGGCCCCATAGGGCATAATGATAAAGAATTTTTCTTTGTGTCCCTGTAAAAAAACTATACGTGCTAGATTCTCCAAAATCTATACAGATTGAGTATAGGTGAACTATGTTATGTGTATATTTTTTTTGCTCAATTTGATAAGGCGCTTAGATGCTATCGCACTTTTAAGATTTTGGTCCCATAGACCATAATGATAAAGAATTTTTCTTTGTGTCCCTGTAAAAACTTTAAGTGCTAGATTCACCAAAATCAATAGGGTTCGTACTATGGTGACTTACAATATTCGTACCAACTTTCAGCTTATTCGAACAAAGCATTTAGACGCTAGCGTGTTCACTCACAGACATACACGCTTACATACACACACACATACATACATCATCGCAAAAATAGTGAAAACGGACTCAGGGGACGTGGAAACGTATAGAAACATCAAAATCTCAAATTCGGATTTTTGACATGATTATAATACTTTCCTCACTGTGTTCGGAAAGTAATAATATTATAGTTTTAAAAAATTAAAGAACACGCTTTTATAGAAATGTGAACTAAAAAGCACAAAATATCTATCTTTGTATTAGAATGCAGGATAAGAGAAAATCGTGTGTGTGTGACACACCATAATATTTACATACATTTAAATCTTTAATTAAAATAATTTAGAATTCAACAAAAACCATTTTTAAAAATTCTCCCCTGACTGGGCTCGAACGCTAGACCATTAGGTTCGTTGCCCGGAGCTTTACCTCACAGCCACAGCGTTCACATAGGGAAAATCTTTTTTTTTTACAATATAGATCTTTTGTTTGTTCCTAAAGCGGTTACAAACATACATTGATACATACAAACATGCAAACATACATAGAGGTGAAGCTAATAAAAGCATGTTAATTATCTTGATGTTTA
The DNA here is from genome assembly GCA_963930645.1 of Salticus scenicus. NCBI lineage: Eukaryota > Metazoa > Arthropoda > Arachnida > Araneae > Salticidae > Salticus > Salticus scenicus. The sequence goes on along the minus strand of OZ005658.1, from coordinate 10,021,572 downwards.
TATTTATTTAAATAAAATATGTTTTAAATTTTGAATAAAAGAAAACAATGTGTTACGGAAACGAAAACAATGCGTGTATTAAAAAAATAAAACGAAATTTGCGTTGCAATACGGATACAAAACTGTTAAAACACAAATGCATTCGCTGTTTTCTAATTAATCTATCTTAAAATATATTATCAAATGTAGAATAAACATAGACTTTTGACATTATCACTTTACAAATTCACCATATTTATAATCCTTAGATTAAAACGCATACTCCAATTACAAGTTAACGATTTTCTCTCTAACGGAAATTTTCAAATCGCTTATCTCAGAAATTAACAGCCTTTAGAACAAAGACATTTTAATTTAAATGGATCAGTTTTAATTTCCTGCAAGTAACAAATCTGAATCTTGAATTCCTGTTAGAAAATGTATCTTTAATAGCAAAGGCTATATAAAATTTTAATAAAAGAGTGTATCTTTTATTCAAACTCCACTGTTTTATTTGTTTTTTTGCTGTTTTGAATGAATAAATAATTACAGAAAAATCCATTGTTTCTAAAGTAATAAATGTAGCAGTTGTAAGCATGATGAATAGAAAATGTCATATATCTTGGTTTATTTAGGAATGATAAGATTTTATATAACTTATGTGATAAATAAATAAATAAATAAAAATCATTTTATTTTTCTCTATATTTTTACTTTCTTCTATAATCAATAGAAGAAAGTATTGGATTCGTAAAAATTTTCGACCTCGGGTTTTTGATGGATTGACACGTTTTGAGAGTTGTAGAACACGATTTGACCATTTTTAGAAAATGTCTGTCTGTCTGTCAGTCAGTCTGTGTGTGTGTGAATAAATTTTGTGGCAACTGTATCTCAGGAACTACTGCACAGAATTTCATACAAATTGGTATGTAGTTGCATCTTGACATAAATGAGTGCCCATAAACTGTTGGTAAAAATTGTCTTACAGGTTGCGTTGCCATCCCGCTTTTTCTTAATTTTTAACATGGTGGTATAGGACAAAATTTTGTATAAACGTGCATAAAGAGAATTGATTTTTAATAATCATTATTAAATTTACCAGAATTATATATAATAGAGATAGTCAACTGGAAAAAAAATTTTGTATGTGTAGGAGCTTCCCCCCCCCCTCTGGGGGGGATGTACCCCCTCGAGGGCAGTAAATTTTTATGATGGGTATCTTTCAAAAGAGCTCGCCAGTACCTTTAAAACGTATGGTTGAACCATAGATATGCGATAATTTAAAATGAAGTTATCGATTTTTTTCCTTTTTAACAAAACAATTTTTTTACTTTAATGTAATATTGACAATAAAATCGACATTTTTTGGCTATTTAGTGTGATACTACTTCTCTAATATGGAAATCGTCTGTATTATCATGGAAGATAATTTTTTTAAATAATAATTTTAATAAATTATTTTTACTGAGTGAATTTGTATAGGAAAATATAGAAGAAAGTCATGTGGTGGCCACAACATACTAGTTTAAAAATGTATTGGATTTGTAAATTTTTTGACTTCTGGTATTTCAAGTACTTATACATTTTGAGAAGTGCTAAACGCGATTTGATCGATTTTTGAAGATATACCCTTGTCTGTCTGTGACAAAACTTTTGTGTCTGCTCTATATCAAGAAGTAATGCACGGAATTTTATAAAAATTTATATTTCAATACATTTTCATATAAGTTGGTGTCTATCAACTTTTGGTGAATATCGCTTAAAAGGTTGCATTACCTTTCTGTGGTTTCCCCTATTTAAGCGAAGGCATACTGTGTATAATTGCACAAAATTCGATATGTGATAAGAGAATTACGAAAAATTAAATCCATTGAATTTGTATACATAATGTTTGACAAGCGAGGCAGTTTTTTCCGTATACAGGAAAGATATATCTCGTCGTACACTGTCAAAAAAAAAGTCCTGTTTGCTGCCAGAAATTTTCTGTAATTCAGAAAAATACGTTCTATAAACGGAAAAATTACGCTGATAGAACGAATTTTTCTGAATTACAGAAAATTTCTGGCAGCAAACAGGACTTTTTTTTGACAATGTAAAATACATGTGTGTGTATAGCTTACACACAGATATTACATGCATATGCATGTATGGATCATTGCATGATTGCTTTTATAATATTTCTTATTGAATAAAAATTAAGACATTATAAATTTAAAAATTATATTCCCATACAGACAATGATATCCATTAGACATCCAAATTGCATCCAATGATCCATAAAAGGTACAAAATATCCAAAGAATGTCCATTAAAAGTCCTCGATATCCTGTACAAGTTATAGATATCTATCAGATGTTTAAATGTAGACGAAATTTAGACGTGCCTTTTTCGATGTCTAATAGATGTAACATATTAGATCAAAACAAGATTTAGATATTTTTAACATCTATTAGATCTAAACTGGATGCCTTTCGCGTGGCTCGGAAACTTGGCAATAGCTGAAGCGGTAGACAGCGCCATCTGGTACAGATTTCGCGGCTTTTTTATTCAACTGTCACCAATAATTTTAAGAAGTCATATATGATATAAATATTCGACGTTTCTTCGATTTTATTCACCTTTTGTGTATATCCGCTCACTTAAAAAAAAAATTTTGGTGGTTGTTGAATAAAAAAGTCGCGCTATCTGTACCAGGTGGCGCTGTCTACCTCTTCAACTGTTGCCAAGTTTTGGAGCCACGCGACAGGCATCTAGTTTAGGAGGCTATGATTTAACAAGTTCAATTATTGGAGATTTGGAGATTTATTGGATATGTAAACAGACATCTAATGGGATGTAAAAGAGAGTGACATGGGTCGTGCTCATAGGTATCTGTAGGATATTTATAGAAGTTTAATGGATCATTTTTTAACTTTTATACGTGTTTATAGATGTCTTATGGATGTACGTGGCCTGTGAGGGTTATTAATGTTATAGAAATAAAATTTTTACAGACAATTATACAAAATATACATTTAAAATGTAGACTATGTTTCGAATTTATTTTTTTTTTTGTGTAAAAGAAGATTTTTAAACTTTTGAGTTCAAGAATTGTATCTGATAATAAGAACTAAAGACACATCTCATAAAACAAAAGAAAATATGAAAAAAATCGTTTTTGAATTAAATTTGTTTGAACGTCGTGGTTTTGAAAGTTATCACAAATAGAAAAATAATATTTACCGTAATTTCTGGTAGATAACCCGCAGGTAAGATGTGTCATTTCTCCACCAGAAATTTTATTTAACAGAGAAATCTATATTTTTTCGAAGGAAGAGCTCGTACAAATATAAATTTATTTATCAATTGAAATTTCTGGTGCAAAACTGGATTATATAACCTGAGGGGTATCTACCAGAAATTACGATCTCATGTATTTATTTTACTTATTTTTTATTAAAAGTTTGCAGTCTTAGTATAAAGCAAAATAAGAAAATATTTCAGAAAATAAAGTTAATGAAGCACGAATCGATCTTAAAAACTTAAAAATTGTTTTAAAGTAACGAATACCATCAATACGAAGTTGCCAACTTTAATAATAATATTTATTCCGGAGAATTTATATTCCCACCTATTTTTCATACCAATATTTTTGAAGTGTAAAATCTCTCTTATTTTATCGTAGTCATATATTGGAGAAAAATATTCTACAAATAATGTCGTGTGAAATAAAGGCTAATCAAATTTTTGAAATGTTCGATAAATATAATGTTACGTTGGCAGCTAAATCTCTGAGAGGTGTCGTTGAATTCCGTCCAGCCGTTCGTTCTCGCGTCAGCTTTTTTAGTGCCGTCTTTTTTTTTTTTTTTTTTTTTTTTTTTTTTTTTTTTTTTCATACCACTTTTTTTTTTTTTTTTTTTTTTTTTTTTTTTTTTTTGAAGTGTACTTTTTTTTTTTTTTTTTTTTTTTTTTTTTTTTCTTTAATCGTAGTCATATATTGAAAAAAATTATTTTATAAATAAAATGGTGTAAAATAAAGGCGAAACTAAAAATGCTGCGGAATAATTATAAAGGTTGGCAACTCTGTTAATTTAAATCTTTTATCGCCATTTATGTCACAAATTTACAATTCTATTTTGATATACACTGTAAAACATATGTCCTATTTGCTGCCAGAAATTCTCTGTAATTTGAAAAAAATACGCGTAATTTATGAAACAATTACGTTGTCAGAACGTATTTTCTCAAATTACAGAGAATTTCTGGCAGCAAATAGGACATATTTTTTACAGTGTACTGTTTCTATGCCCAGTGTTCAATTTTCAGTAGTATAATTCAGTTTTAAAGTAAAGGTATGAAGTTCTTATTGTAATGAAGTTGTTACAGTAAAAATAAAAATATTTAATTGACCGAAATTTTATAGATGGTCCATAAAAATTTAAAATGCATAAATTTCTGAAAATTAAAGAAAAAAAATTTTAAAATATGTAATTTTTTTTTTTTTTTGTATTTTTTTTTAACAATTTTGCAAATTACACTCTCGCTTATTATCTTTAATAGATAAAGAATGAAATCGCGTTTTAATCTTTTTGGGTCACCCTGTATATATAGATAGATACAGACAAAGAGATAGAAATCCTCATACTGAGAAAAAATATATATACCGCTTTCATCTAGAACGAATAAGTGGTCAGTTTCTAAATCCCTAAACTAGAAACATAGATTTCCGAGCTATGCGTATAAGGCACGCCAATAAGCTGAATAGACGAAATGATCGAGAATTTCTAGTGGATACATTTTTAGATGGTGAAACAATATTCTAAATATTCTGAATCCTTTTCATTGCGAGAAATTCTCGCTTGATTTTCTAGAATTGGGTTATAAACCAAGATTATAATTGCTAAAACTTGCCTCTTGTATACACATTTATTTCCAGAGATTTTTAAATAAGTTTGACTTCTATAATATAGGCAAAAGCTCTAGAATTCTAATTTGGGTTTCTAGAACTCAATTTCAAAGAGTACCAGAATTTATAAGGATTGCATGGAACTATTTTTACTAGGCCAAATTCTAGATTTCAGTTACAGAATTTTTTCTCAGTGCAATTGGAAAAAAAAAATTGCTTTACGGCTCACAATAATGACTTTAACGTCGTCGACTACCTACGATAAAAATGACAAAAAACGAGTAGACGATGACTTCACATTACGTTAGTCCCAGTGTGTATATAAACCCGCTCCAGTCGTGGTCGTTTCCACAAACCACTTCCTTCAATTCTTTTCCTCTCTGGCTATTGTGATGTTCTAAAAATAGAAACCCGCATCCCAAAAATGTAACTTTCATTTGATGGATGCAGAGGGGAACGTTTGCATATTGCATGAAGAAACTAGTTATTATGGCTTCTTCTTTTTCGGTAGTTCACACACCTTATCAATCAAATTTTGGCTATAGTCACACTCCAGTGTGCGAGTTTGACTTATTAGTTCTTAACAATGTCTTATATAATAAAACAATACATTCTGACTTTGGGGATAGTTAAATATTCCATTTTTAATATATTTAGAAGAAGATAGATATTCGTGCTTCAACATGTTTGTAAGGATTGCTTAAGGAATTCTTTATCAATTATATTTTGATATACCTTGCTGAGAATATTTCTGAATGTCATATAATTTTACATTTGGTCGATTTTCTTTATTTATTATACAGGGTAATTATAATTTTAAAGTTACGATTTCAAAACGATATAATTTCAAAACTACAAATCAGAGCGATCTGATATTATACCAGAGCAATCGTGAGGCAATGAAATTTTGTTCGGGAGCGGAAAAAAGTAGTTCCAACATGTTCCTATAGATGGCGCTGTCAGGGTAATGTCAAGGGAAACGCCTAAATGGACTCATTAAACACAGGAATGTTGTTGGCAACACAATGGAATAGCAGGAAACAATAGACATCAAGGGTTTACTACAAATTTTTTAGCAAAAAGACAAGAATACGCGTTTATAGCGGAAACAGTCATAGTGAAAAGAGAAAAAGGGGAGCTTCATGAAACAAATACTTTATGGATAATTAACGACACATTTTGGAACTTACTTTTTTTTTTCTTCGTTTGCCAAATAAAATTTCATTGCATCTCGATTGCTCTGGTAAAATATCAAATCGATCTGATGGGTAGTTTTAAAATTATAGCGTTTTGAAATCGTAACTTGAATTATAATCAAGTTACGATTGATACTTGTACTTTTAAACTAGTGTACATGCGTGATTGATACCTGTACAATACCTGCTTTTTTAAACTAGTGATCATAGATTATCTAATTACTTAAAAACTTTTTAAAACTTAATGTCATTTTATACATTTAGAGACGTTTGATAAAATTGTATTGAACATTGATTTCAAAGATTTCAAAGACGGAAGAGGGCCCCTCACCACTATGCAGCAGTTTTAAGCGATTTAAAACTCCAGAGAGGGGCTCTGACGGCAGTTGTCACGCTACACTGTAGAATTTTGAAAGAGCCCGTCTCTGAAGATTAAGCTTACCCCGTTGTTTATTCCATAAACAGTACACACACACACACACACACACATATATATATATATATATATATGTGTGTGTGTTCAACAAAAAATCCCACGCGACACAGGGCAGTAAGGCGACAAAAGGAGCTTAATTGATAAAGTCCACGCATGGTTATGGTTGTATAGAAAGGCGCCAGAGATAATATTTCCCTAGCGAGCATAGGGAGCATCTTAGGGGATGATGAAAAAGGGAGTACATTGATATTTACAGTATGGTAGGTAGCAGCAGTCTACTTTAGCAGTGTTTTTTATGACTTTTAAGGAGACATATGTTTAAATAAGAAAGTTGGGTAAGGTGGAGAGAGAGTGAAAAAAAAAAAATGTATATATGTGATTGTTTTTTTTTTTCTTATTTTGAAATTGGATTTTTCTTGTTTTAGCTCAAAAGAATGTTTCGGGCCCGGATCAAAGATATTCTTAGCTATTGCTATATTTGAGAGAGAAAACATTCTTTTTGCATAATTGTGTTCTACCAGGCCCTTGATTACGTTGAAATGCAAATATGTATTTATTTTAACCATTTCCAATTTATTCCATTTTTATTTGGTTTGGTGGTTTTTGTTTTCGATCAAATTAATTGTTTGAATACTGTTAATATTTAATAACCCTTAAATTTCAATGACTGATTATCAATATGTATATATGAAAAACTGTATCTTTTGTATAAACAGGTCAACGGTAGCCCATTTGCAATGTGTTACATGTTCCATAAAAGTACCTTTGTAGTTAACGAAGGGGTAAGCAATACCTTCCGGGGAAAATCAAAATTTGTGATGACATGTCCTCCGGACTACATCTAGGGGTAAATCCCCGTTGCTAATTTCCCATTGCATGTTTCTACTGTGATGTAACCTAATCCAATCCATTTAATTATATGAAGTAGTGCGAAATGTAGTTTATTTTTTTTTTCTGTTTTTAAAAGAGAAGGGTGGGTGTAAGTTTAGAAATTAGCAATTCATTTGTCTATGTTATACACGTAATAAGCGATACATTTTAAATGATCTGTGAAGTGTAACTCGCACTAAGTTTTTTAAGTGTCTCTTTATATATCCGGTATAAAGGTGTTCCGCTTTTTATGCCACCAGTATTTCTATACAGAAATTTTTATTATATTTTTACAGCTGTTTTTGTAATCATATAGGGTATATATTTTTGTATGCCCTATATGATTGCAACAGAAATACTAGTGGATTACTGAGAAAATACTGGTTGCAAAGAAAGCCCAACTCTTTTATCCCTGATATATCAAATACAATTATATCTCACATTAGATAGATTGTTTAAAGTCTCTTGAACTTGCATGCATAATTTCAAGTAATTTAGATATAAGTACAATGCATTTACATATTTGTTTCATCATAAAAAACCCACCTTTTACATTTGGATGATTTTTTATTTTGAAATAAAAAAATTAAATGAATTCAATTTTTTCAACTTTTTAAGCGTCAATTAACTTATTAAAGTTAAAACTGGAAAGAGAGTTTTTCAGTCAAGGTTAATTTCAAAACAAGACAACGAAAAACCATATTTAATATCCCTCCGCACTAATCCTGAGAAAATTAATCGATAGACTTCATTTTCTTTTACAAATATGAAAGCATATTTATAAATCTCGAGATGACTTTCACTTCCGAATTTTTATATTTAAACAACTTTTACTAAATGGGATCCATTAAAAAAATGAAAGTCTTCTGACATACAACTCAACTCATTAAGCAAAGAAAAAATATTCAAGAAAAAATATTTTTCCACTTATACGTTTGAAGTATATAAACATTTCCTACAAATTTCATGCTCCCAGATCTGTGTGCATTACGAAGATGGCTGTATCAAGACCGTTTATAAATTTCTTCCCTCTTTGTGTACATACTTGAGACAACTCAACCGTGCTCGCGTGCTCGAATAATGCATAATCAGCTGTCTCTCATTCCTCCGTCAATCTATCACAAAACGGGGTCCTTATTTTGCATATTTTACTCTCCAAGATGCACGCGAGTCCTGCTTTTCCCTCCAGTTTTCCTGAACCGAAATCCGGAACCTCATTCCTACGTATGAGATCCGGAAATGAATGTCGATTACCAGAGAAGGTTCCCCTGCCCGCTATTTCAACCGAAGAGAGATTGTGCGGTGTATGCTTAGACATGGAAATTGTCTGAAATTTTACTACATGAAAAAGGGGTGGCTGTAGGTGGTGTAGACGCGTGTATTACAATACCTATCATTATTGAACGCAATAGTTTAATGCGAATTGGAATTGGAATAACCAACTGTATAAATGGCAGACTGATCTAAACATGTGCATTTAAGAGGTAAATCTGTAGTAATTTTAGATTTAACCATTTTGTTTTTTGCATTATTATATGCATTAAAGTACTTTAATAAAATACTCATGATACAAAAAAAAAAAAAAAAGGGAAAGGAAAATCTTTATTATATTAAGGCACATAATAAAAGTACCGGACGATCCTAATTAAAGTCACAGAAAAAATAAAAAATGAATTATTAAAAAAATATTGACCATAACACTATACGGTTTTCAGTGAAATGCGCAGAAAATCATGGGAATATTTTTATATATAAGGGAAAAAACATTAGTTACATTTTTCTCCAATAGATGGCTCTTTATTCACAGTATCCTTATATTTTAAATAGATCCGCCTTCTCAAATAATGCCATATTGCGAATACTGATTAATCTGAGCTTGTTGAAATGCGTATGATTTCCGATGTTAGCGAATATTTAAATTAATTATTTATTGCTTACTGATGCTGCTGCCATTCATCGTAAAGAGAAAATCATGATATTGTTAAGAGATAAAGAATTTTGTTACTTAAGCTTTATTATGTAAATTCCCAATGCGCGCAGCGTTTGACGACTATTCTAATGAATGACGACCGTCACATTGAACATTTCTAATTCTCGTTTCGTGTTTGAATGCACTGCACTACTGTAAAAAAGCAATTTTACAATTAAAGCGCCACCTGATGAAAAAAAAAGATAATAAAATAATTTGACCATAAATCTTTTATTACTCAAAAAAAAGAAAAGAAAAGAAAATGCAATATGTGCTTCTCAGCGAAATCCGCATAGCGCTACTCTCATTTTTAAATTTCATTTTCATATGTCACTATGTTGCCCTCTGTCGCATGAGAGCTCTGCTTAACGACCTTTTTGTTGTTATTGTTGTTGTTGTTGTTGTTGTTTATGCAATAAAAAACGAGAGAAGCTTAACATTTAGAGACGGGCTCTTTTAAATTTCCATAGTGCCATCAGGGCCCTTCTCTGAAGGTTACAATCGCTCAACACTGCTGCATAGTGATCAGCGGCCTCCTTCTGTCTTTGAAATCTTCGAAATACTTTTTGAATAATATAAATTTTCAATTTTTCTGTGACTTTTTGATCAAACGGTATATGTAATATTTTTACGGAGATATTAAGAAATAATAAACTGAATTCTGAAAACAAACTAAATTTATAAATTAAATTTTTACTCCTGTTGAAGAGATGGGATGCAGTATTTGTATAACTAAGTAATTTAATCGGCATAGGAAACAATGTTACGGAAGCTCATATCATAAATAAACTTTAAATACTAATTTAACTTTAACTTCCACTCCGTAGATTGAACTAATATGGCAGATTCCAGTTCTGGAATCATGTTGTCTAAAAGACCAGTGTTTTCTTGTTCGAGACAGGGCGACTGCGAACATTTGTTTGTGCAGCATTTTGCATAAGTTATATGCATTTAAATTGCTTGTGATAAACTATATTTGTAGAGGAGAGGAGGGTATTATGGAATAATCGGGAAATATGGAATACCGAGGTTTCGGCTCTGATTAGTGCGGGTATCTCTTCGAAATGCTATGAATTACTCAAGAAGAATTCCCATGAAGCAATGCAGTAAGAAACAACCGCTTCTTGCTGTCGTACCATTTTCTATACAATAAAGTATGTTTTGTGATTTTTAAAAGTTTTTGCAGGTAAGTTTTCAAACATTTGAACTTACTAGTACACATGTGATTTGAAAATTGGTGTTAAGCACAATGTATGGTCAAATAATTGTATTTTGCTATACATTGGTCGTTTTTTAGCTGAAAATATTTCGTCCATTAATTTAAAAGTTCATTTTTAAAGATGGCGTGTCAGGTATTATGGAATACTAGGTATTTCATAGTATCATCTGAAATTGACTTCATATATTCAACTAAAGAGACAGAAAATAAAGATGCCGAATGTATCTTCTGTCACAGAAAATTCTCCGAAGATGATTTTATGAAGTCTAATTAGTTTTTCTATGATTTAAACAGTTTAAACCACCTATTCCATACTACCCGAGTACTTCATATTAACCTCCATTTGTAACTACTTTTTTTTTTAAGTAAACTTTTTATAACAAAAAAAAATTTTTTTTGGATTTTTTTTTTCATTGACAATTCATTACAAATAATTACACTATGTACTCATCATGATTTTGGGAATTTTTATTGAAAACAAGTAAAGTTATTTTAGAAATGTAAATGGTATTCCATAATACCCTCCTCTCATCTATTTATAAACATTGTGTTTTTCAGTGACATAAAGCGTTTCTTTTGCGTACAACAATATAATAAATGCACAAAGGATTTTTGCATTTGCGTACTCATCTTCTATAATTGTGTAGAATACAATACGTCATTAACCACAGACATTGGTGTTTTACGGTTTTAGCATTTCTTTAAAGTATGACTGCGATAAATAAAACTGCGGTTAGTGTTTACTTTTTTTAGTATACTAATATTGCAGTTTAGATTCAAACACTTCTTTAAAAAGCTGGCTTACTGAGTATTTCCCCTAATTTCAGTTTTGGCTTAAGATGATTAAAAAATAATTAATATAGCTAAATATGAGAATAATTTTTAATTAATATTAAAATTGTATTTCATTATTAAAATCGAAGGAAAATATTGCTTATTGCAGCAAAAAAGAAAAAAATAAATAAATAAATAAACTGTTGAATGGGAAAGATTAAAATATAAACTTTATTATAAACTATGTTTAAAAAGAAAAACACAAAAAACACCAAAGATAGCAAAAACATGCAACTAGTCGGAAAAATTGAGAACTTGTTTTTATTTAATTAGGTTAACTGTTGTAATTGCAATTAGTATAGTACAACATTTAGAAAACTAATACAGTCGAACCTCGTTAACGTGAATCTCAAGGGGGATAAAAATGTGTTCATGTTATCAGTAGTCCATGCTATCAGTAGCTAATCTTCATATAACTAAACTAATCTTCATTTTGACGGGGATTGTGGAAACAGTTCATGTTAAAAGTAATTCACGTTAAGGAGGTTCGAGTGTATAGTCTATGCTAAACATTGCATTTGTGGCTATTTTACTATACATTTTCAGTCGTCATGTTTTCATTTCTTGTAAAAATATCAAATTCTACTAGGACGCTTATTGGAATTTCATGTCATTTTTGTCTTAGGTTCTTTTTATTACTGGACGTAAAAAGGTAAAATCTATTGAAAAGAGAGAGAAAAATTATTCTTATCTGATAAGATAAAATATTGTGCTAAAGTTGAGTTTGATTCAAGTTTGCTCCTATAATTCTAATAGTAGCATATGGTGTATGTATGTACCTATGATAAGCTTAAAAAACTGTGAAGATGAAAGATTTGTGGCATGTGGCTAAAAAAACACAACAATCTTGTCAAACACTGGTATCGCTTCCTTTTCAGTTTCACGGTCGACAGCTAAACACGGGATAAAAATAAATAAAGATAAAAAATACATGGATAAAAAAAAAAAAGTCATACTAAAAGACTGATCGTAGAACTGTCGAAAACGAAACAGACCCACCCGCCCATCCGTGACGTAGAATCGATGTGACGTCACATGGCAATGGACTTGACTCCCGAATCTGCTATGTAGGCGTTTAAATAGTTGCCTGCCTGTTTAAAAAAAAAAAAAGAAAAGAAAAGAAAGAAAAAAGAAACCAAGAAGGTAGTGATTGTCATAGAGATTGTCTAAATAGGGTTGTTGGAGGTTAAATGTGGGGTTGCAAGAGATGCGAATAGCCTTGATTCATGATTATTAGAATTAGTGAGCTTCAAAACATAAATAACAAAAAGGATTTCATGCAAGAATATTGTAATTAGGATGTTGATGCGAAGTAAAAATAAAATTGGAAAGGTCTCAGTTTTCCACGCATTTCGTCACATGCGATGGTTTTAATTTCCGACTCCCATGTTAAACTAGTTCTAATTTTCTCTTTCTTCGTCATGTTTATAAATAAAAATTGTATCGTTTATCGTAATTTGCAATTCACTTTATTTATTTATTTACTTATTGTTTTTCTTAACAATGAACGCTTCCCACGTTCCTATTATATCTAAATGTAGGAACGCGTCATATATTGTGCTGTAATTTGTTCAATATATATTTGTTATTGTAGAACCTTAAGGTTGGTTAGATGATTAGTTTTAACGTCGCACTTGTGTTTCGCTATTGTATATTAGAAACCTTAAGGGGATACATCTAGAGATGTAAAAAACCCGGGAAAATTGCTTCTGGGGAATAAACATGGGAATTTTGGGAACTTTGGAAACTTTGATGGGAAGAAACTAATATTCAGTGATTAGATTCCATTTGACTTCTTTTAATAGTACCAGACATTTTTATTCTGTAATATTTGCTTAAATAAAGTGATATCAACAATTATGCGATTATTTTACAGAAAATTGTAAAAAAATAACCGTTTACGTTATTGACAATAATAAATGATGAAGTTTTGTCTGCCTATTTAAATAACTTTAGATTTCTTTTTTTTTTTTTTTTTTTTTTTTTTATGAATACCATAATAAAATATGTTATAAAAAATAATACAATGAAATTAAATTATGGTAAGAATACTTTAAAATTATTAAATTTTGTTATAATTCATCGAACAAAATTTCACATTAGTTGATGAAATTTTGTTACAAACAGTCAAAGAGCACGGGAAACAAAATCGAACATGAGTTCTTCGGTTATTAAGAATTCAAGCAATAATTTTTTAATGCATTAAATCAAGACATAAAATATTCAAAAGCTAATAATTAATAATTTGGATGTTATTTATTTCTTCATTTATTTTTTGCATATTAATATATTGTTGAAATTTTAATTGAAATAATATTTTCCAGTGTAATATTATTGATTATTTTAGTAAATGCTGAATATTTTGAAGTTTTTTTTTTGTTTTATCTTTCAAATAAAATGTTAAAGATATACAACTGAAACATGCGATTGTGAAAAAAAAAAAAAAAAAAAAAAAAAAAGTGCTATATTGAACTCAGTGTGTATACAGTCAGAACTAAGATATAAATATACGGCAATAACAGAGGATTAAGTCTGTTAATTAAAGAAATTTGAAACTTGTACTTTTTAAATGTATAGACGTTAGAAGCACTATTTAAAAACTGAAAGATCATAAAAAACATCTGAATGTGAGATAACATTTTGAAATGCCTTAGAACATCTCTAATCTAAAAAAAAAAAAAAAAAAAAAAAAAGTAAATTCGCAACTTGTGAAAACTTTCAAAATTCCCTTGTTTTGGGAAACATTCAAAATTCCCTTCCCAAAAAACCGGGTTTTTCCCCTGCTAACATCTCTAGATACATCACAGATCGTAAAGGTCAGCTAAAGCCCATGTCGTTTATAGAAATAAACATTACCTAATTGTCACTTTTAAATTCTATTGTCATATTATGAAAATACACAACCGTTAAACTGATACACGTTTTTTAAAAAATTTATTTTTTTAAACTTAATTTAATTAAACTTAAATTTAAATTTTAAGTTTAAACATGTGAAAAATCAACTAAGTACAGTTTTCTGATTTTTTTAGCTGTAAAATAAAACGCTAAAATCTAAAAATTCAATTTTTGGAAAGCAGGTACTAATTTAAAGGTTGTGAATTATTTGAATGGGAAAACAGAATTTAAATATACCAACTAGGTAATCAATAATTCCATAAAAAAATTTCGTCATAGATTTGCAAGGAATTTGGTGAGCAGAGACGGGAAAAATCATGTGGAAACGACAAATACCGTTTAATCAGAAAGAAGAAGAAGAAGAAGAAGTAGAAATAAGGAAGAAAGAAAGAAAAGCTGCTTTAGACGTTCTTTAGTCGTTCCTCTAAAATAATATATTATAAAAAAAAATAAATAAATAAATAAAATAAATAAATAAATAAAAACAAGGATTTTGTGCACGCGTTTAGAACCCTTTAAGTACCAAGTACCGTTGGCGAATGATTGTTTGTTTATTGTTAACCTAAACATCAAACTTGTATACTGTACTAGAGGTCCGTTTCTAAATCTTCGTAGACATAGGGACAGATAGCACCTATTAGGATTACAGCCTGAATGAATGGAAGAAAACACAGAGCCAGTACGGAAATAGAACCTACTCTCCTAAACCTGTAAGCGATTAGTGGAATGGCGACATGACCACTATACCACGGAGGGCCTGCCGTCATCCCCTATATATGCCAGTAATATTTACTGCATTGATTGCTAAAGATAAAATATAAATTATCTAAACACAGATATATAAAAACTTTTTTATAAATAATATAACGTTTTAGATATTATGTTGTTTCCATTGGATAATTTTATTCATAAAATGTAATTATATCGTTGGTATATCATTACGAATTGATACAATCATTGTTATTTTCATTATAATGATATTTTTACCGTCACATTTTGTCTTTCGCAACAAAATTATTATTGGATTTAAAATAACGCCTGGTTTTAAATCATTATTATTTCATCAGCGTCAGAAGTTACTTGCATTATTAATTTAATAGCAACTTTAATATTCGCAATAATATTTTAAGTTGGGGTAAAGGTTGGGTGAGTTTTACATCACACTAAAGTAAAAGGGCACAACCTTTAAGAACGAAGGCTACTCAGTACAGATGTTTAGAGATATGGAGAGCTGTTATCAAAGTTACTGCCTGTTTACATATATCTACGTAAATGTTATTAAATTTACCATTTAGAGTAAAAAAAAATTAATCCCCATTTTTATAAAATTATACATATTACAACTATACATATACATTTAATGAATTAAATAAAAGTTAAAATAGTTAAATAAAAGTAATTTCAGTAAAAAAAAATAACACTTATAAAACCAGGCCCTGATTACCTAATACCTAAGAAGAATGTGCTACCACTCAAAAAATTTTAATTGGACCATAGCCTCCTAAACTAGATGCCTGTCGCGTGGCTCGGAAGCTTGGCAACAGTTGAAGCTGTAGACAGCGCCACCTGGTACAAATTGCGCGACTTTTTTATTCAACTGTCACCAATAATTTTAAGAAGTGATATATGATATACCAAATCGACGTTTCTTCGATTCTATTCGCCTTTTATGTATACCATATCTCACTTTAAAAAAATTTTGGTGGCTGTTGAATAAAAAAGGCCCTTTAAATACATAGAATACTTTTGAAAATGTATATTTATCTTTATAAGACTACCTTTTAATGTACTTTTTATTTGTATACACTGTGCTTAAAATCTTCTACTATATTGTATTAAAATATAAAAGCTCAACATTCTAAAATTTCCATTCCCCCCCAATTTGCTTAATATGCATATTAAAAGAATTATTAAATGGGCAGAATTATATGATAAATCATTTACTGGTGACATTCCCACCGGGACGTTAAAGTACCATTAAAAAAAAAAAAAAAAAAAAAAAAATCCTCAATATAGCCTAAATTTACTACAGGATTTCGTTGGAACTTCAAAGTCCCTATAGTTTAAGCTTTCTCTGTAATTAAGCTATAGTTTAAGCTAAATTTAATATGAGATGTTTCTACTGTAGCAAAGAAATATAATAAAAAAGTTTCAAACTATTTTTCCAAAAATAAGATAATTTGGGCTATAAAGTGTTAAGTAAATGAACTGTTTGAAATATTTTTTATTTTATTTTTTAATGTTTATAATTTGTATTTTAATTAATCACAATATGTATTTCTTCCAAAATTTTTATATTTATATTCATTGAAAAGTTAAACATAAATAAACACCTTTCAGTTGCTTTGTTAGCTATATTAATTCGAACTCTGCTATTACTCCTAATTAACAAAAACTATATTTATATGTATTACCTTTGAAATAAATTTATGACTAAGTATAAGATTTATTGTTTGATGGAGGGGGAAAATTGGGAGTGAAAGGGTTAAATTGATTTTTTCTTTATGAAGGATATATGTGAAGTATTTTCAATTTGTAAAGTTACATAAATATGATTTTATAAAGTTTTTCAATAAAGTCATTTCTTTTCTTTTCTTTCTAGGTAAGTCTTGAATTTCTGGTTTTGAACAGAATTTTGATAATAAGTAACTTGCTTTAAATTATTAGACAAAGTCGGTAAGTCATATAATATATCTTACATTATAAATTCAAAATATTAAAAACACTTTTAACACACGTAAATTTAAATTTTTATTTAAAAGATGTTAATTTTTTTTTTTTTTTTATCCAAAGCTTTTCGCTTTAATAGTAAAGCATCGTCAGGGATTTTTTAATTAATCGTTTCCAATGAGCAGTTTTAAATATGTTTTCTTTTCACAGTCAACAGTTAAGTCTTTTAATAACGTGAATATCAGCAAAGGCAATTTGAAGTCCCGTAGAGGTTGGATCAAGGAGTTAAGAAAAATAAGAGAAGCTGGAACTATTGAAAAATCACACGAGGCTATTGTAGGAGAAAAACCATCATGAATTAGCAGAAATAAACCTTAACTATTTTATAATATTGTGCCAAATTATTGGCAAAATTTCAGCACCTTTGGAATTTATTGCATTTTTGCATTCAAATATATTAATAGCTTCGGAAATGTAAAGTTTTTGGATAGTAGATGGTGCTGTAATAATTTTGGCTTTACCCAATATAGGGTTAGCGTTTGCGTTGGCATAAATGAGGTCGACTAGAGTAGAACTATTTCCTTCTTTGATATTTCGTATATGTTCTTGTATTCTTTTATTTAAATTCCTCTTAGTCTGTCCAATATAAAAAGATGGATTAAAAAATAAAAATAAAAATAACATCTTTTAAATAAAAATTTAAATTTCGTGCGTTAAAAGTGTTTTTAATATATTTAACAAATGACACGTGTTCAATTTAACTCTCTTTTTTACTTAGAGATTATTTATTATAAATTCAGCTATTTAAAAATACAAATAAAAAGTATACCATCCAAATATAAAAATACTTATATATATATAATATATATATATATATATATATATATATATATATATAATTGCTTTTTTGAGTTGTCAACTATATTTAATGTTCTAATTATACTGTTAAACACAATGTGATCAATCGGTGAATTTCATTGTGGCTTCGTGGTTTCATTGTTGTTCATCTGCTTTGAAATTTTGCATTTTTAAATCCATATGGTTCCTGTTCTGGTTGTGGCAGGCTGGGGGAGTGTTGCCGGCATAAAACTAGTGTAACCCCACAGGCAAGTCACAAGTCTTGCCGCCTGCCTCCTTCTTCCTATCTTGTGTTTCTTGGGGGTTTTTTTCATTAATTTTGATAAGTTTATGGTTTTGGGTTAAGATTTGTTGTTTTACTTTATTGATTCGTTTGTTTTGCAGGCTGTTAATTAATAGATCTGGTTTCTTTGCATTAGTGTATTTCATCCACTGATGATTTTTTTTTTTTTTTTTTTTTTTAATCTTATTGGTCATTGGTGTTTCAGTGATCTTGTGTCTGTTGCTTGGCTTCTACTATGCTTAATAGATCATCTTTATTATATATATATATATATATATATGTGTGTGTGTGTGTGTGTGTGTATTTGTGCGTGTGTGTATGTGTGCGTGATTTCTTGAATAACAGAATATGAAAAACAGAATTCTATAATCAATATATATATGATGTTTTAATAGACATTTTAAATATATAATTATAAATTTAATCAAGAGTTTAACTCTAACTGCAAGATTAATTGTATTTAGCCCCATGGCTTCATGTTAGATTGATGCAATTTCTTTAATACTTGAAGTTTTTTGTGTTAGTTTTTTTTATTTTTCTCATGAATTTTTTGATTATTTTTTAGGTGAATTTTTAGAGATATGAAATTTTTATATGTCTGTTAGATTTTATTTTTCCTTTTTTTTTTTAAATCTTGCATTTTAAATAATTTACAAGCCAATTTACAAGTCAATCGAGCTCTTGGTTACTGTAAATTTTTGTCAAATGCATACAGTGCTACAGAAATTACACCTATTTGTACAGAACATTCAATCAAAGCTTTTGAAAAAGTATTCTGTGTTGTATGCTTTCAGTATAACGATTCTTAATGATTTCTGAAAAATAAAAGTTTTTTTTCAAGATTAAAAAGCCGACTTATTCCCAATACAAATACGGGATTCAAGGATTGTTTTCATATGCAGGTATAAAATAATGATTCTGATCACACAGTTAATTTTTAAAAAGTTAGGACGGATTTCATGAATTATTTTTCCACTGTTATTCTGTTTTTTAAGAAATTAGATTGTAAAATTTGCAATATTACATAAGAAATTCCATAAACACATATAGTTATCATTTTAATTAGAATATTTAACTAGGGAAATAAAATTTAGTTTGCTGGTCTTGTGGACCACCGAAATTTTTTCATCACTGCTACGCTGCTGTGATCCATTTTTTAGTGGTCTCGAGTAGCAGACCACTAAGTTATAGTATAACTACGGTTTTTGCGCCTAACAATAAGGACGATCCGAAAAGTTTGGAAGGGTGGCAAATTCACGAACAGGTTGAAATTTGTTAAACATTCAGCCATTCGGCTTTCCCTTACCACTATTTTCTCTCACCCACAAAAGTTATCACCCCTATTTTAACATGGACTCATTGAGTCAGCACTTGTGCAAAAGCTCCCATTGCCAGAAGAAATGTGGTTAAAGAATATTCGAGCATTGCGTGCATGTTTTTTTTTTTTTTTTTTACAAAAATCATCATAACATATTCTGGTGAAATAGGTATAGCTCACGTTTAATCTTAAACAATGACTTTAAACAGCTTTAAAGTTTGACAATAAAAATTAGTTAAGTAAATTACACTATTAGAAGCTTAATATTCATGCTAGTCCTGAATATTTTATTTCATTAAGGTGAATATTTATTGTTTATTTAATCTTTTGCTGTCCATTTTGATATATATATATATATTTTAAATCGGGAATCACTATAATAAAAAGGTCTAAGATTTATAAAAGAATTTGATACCACTATTTTTATACAGCAATCTTTTACAATAATTTCATGAAGTTTAATACAAAGAAAATTTTTTAAATAGTGTGGTCAGCTAATGCAATTGACCAAGTTCTTGAGAATGAAAATAACCACGATTTGCACCCGGTAACATAGCCTCCTTAAGTAGATGCCTGTCGCGTAGCTCGGAAACTAGGCAACAGTTGAAGCGGTAGACAGCGCCACCTAGTACAGATTATGGGACTTTTTTATTCAACTGTCACCAATAATTTAAAGAAGTGATACATGATGTATAAAATCGACGTTTCTTCGATTCTATTCGCCTTTTATGTATATCACACCCCACTTAAAAAAATTTTTGGTGGCTGTTGAATAAAAAAGTCATGCAATCTGTACCAGGTGGCGCTGTCTACCGCTTCAACGGTTGCCTAGTTTTCGAGCTTCGCGACAGGCATCTAGTTAAGGAGGCTATGCCGGTAAGACGTAAATTTACGTTTCCTGATGCGAATAAGCAAAGCTATCCAAGTCGTGCTCGTCAGCTTAACTATTCAGAATTTTCCCTCTGTTTTCTTCGAAACTCGTCTGAGTTTAACCCAGTAGAAAGACCCCTTCCACTGAGTGTTTTCCACTCAGGCCTAGCACCTTGATGTAGTCAATCAGCCAGGCCCTGACTTACGGCAGGGCATACGGGGCAAATGCCGTGGGCCCCCCTACAGGCGAATGCAGAAATTCTGCAACCTAAAGACCTCTTATGCCACTGCAAGGGGGACCCCCCAGAATAGGCTTGCCCCGGGGCTCCAGGTAGTCTAAGTCGGGCCCTGCAATCAGCCTTAACATCTATACCAACACCAACACTAACACTGCCCGTTTCGAATATGTGAAGAAATCCAGACAAATCATCTAATTATTATCTAAACATACATTTGTAAGCATCGAATAAACAGCATTTGCTACATTCCTGTATACAGGAAAATAAAAATTCTAGGAACGACTTGCATCGTGTTTGCCATAACCATAGATATAGTAATTTATATAAATCTCTCATTCCATTGTTATCAAGCAAAAATTTTTGCCATCAGCCATATAGTGGTATTGAAACCATTGAAATTCGGCGATTGTAATAGAATAAAATAGAATGTTGATGAACTTTCAAAATGTCGAAATATTGCGTCTTTTAATTCTTCTAATAATTTTATGAAAAGAAATGGATAAGTTTT
Source organism: Salticus scenicus (assembly GCA_963930645.1). Classification (NCBI taxonomy): domain Eukaryota; kingdom Metazoa; phylum Arthropoda; class Arachnida; order Araneae; family Salticidae; genus Salticus; species Salticus scenicus. Next base: position 10,000,543 of record OZ005658.1, on the reverse strand, counting down.
CATAAAAGTAAATTATATTTGACTAAATTATGAAAAATATAATTTTTATAATCAGTTGCTTTGTTATTATTACGAAATAAATCTGGTTTGGTTTTTAATGGATTACTTTTTTTAAAGTTTGATTATTTTTAAGGTTTTATATTAGTAAGTAATATAGAATTTTCAAAATTCTTTTAAGTATAGTTAGCAGTGGCGTAGGTAAAAGAACTTTAGTTTTGGTATATAAAAAGATTTTAACTTTAAATATTAACTAAATTAATAAATATATAAAAGAAATAAAGAAAAAGAAAAATGAATTTGAAATTGTATCTGCAGTTTTTCATTCACCTTTAGTACATAAATTTTATTTTCTAAATTATCTGAGTGTATTCACTCGGAGAAAGACGGCCATATTTTTGGACTTTTCTCCGAGTAGAAAGGAATCATTTTTTCCCCAATGATCAATCTATGTCTTATTACTATATCTATGGCCATAACAGATTCCGAAATAAAAATGAGTCTCCTTTTTGCGATAAAAATGAAATGAAATGAAAAAAGAAATCTGCTCAGAAGTTTCGTGAAACGAAGGTGCATTACGCAAGTAACGTTAGCTTAGTTATTATTACCATATTACTTTGGTGTTATTAGAACTCATCTCAATATAATTAAGCGGTTTGAGTGAAAATGCTAACAAGTGTGGGAGAAACTAGAGGTAGAGAAGGAGAAAAACATGTTCATTACTTTAATGAGAGCTGTTAAAAGGTGATTATACCTTAGATTATGAACATTATGAAGCAAAGTTAGAGTAATATATTTTCTTTCGGCGAGAAAATTTTTATAATGGGATGTTTTAATCTCGCTGCTTTTACTAATTCTGTGTTTCTTTTAGCAGAAAATGCAGTTATGTTTGAACAAATAAGAGTTGAGGTGTAATAAAAAACGAATGATTTAGTAATATTTTAACTGTTGTAATTGTTTGTTTAGTTATCTAGATCTGGCAATTATTTTAATTTATTGTTTAACATTGTTTGTGCTGCTTTTTTATCTCTCTCTCTTTTTTTTTATCACGCCACTTTCGTGTCTTGATATTTATTGTAGAATGTAATAAGCTATGTAATACTTTTAAATAAATATCATTCTAAACTTATCAAACATTATCTAAACTGTTTTTTTTTTTTTTTTTTTTTTTTTTTTAAACAAAATTTTAAACTTTAAATTTACTTTTCTTCACTGTTAAAAATTTCAGCAAAACAACTTCCATCATTTTAAAACGGGGCATTATTTTGTATTATTATTATTATTATTATTATTTTCATAAAAGATTACTTTTTCATCCATTTAACCCTACAAGGTTCAGTTTTTCTTTAGTGCGCGACAAAAATGTATTGGTTGTATGTAAATGTAGTGATCAGAAGATAGGGAAAACTTATAAAAATAAAAATAAAACCCTATTTTACGGAAAAATCAACTTTTTAGCTCAACGTACCGTATGTGGAACTTACATAAAAATATGATTTACTAATACGTTTACTATTGTAATTTAAAAAAAAAAAAAAAAAAACTTACCTCTGCAAAATATACACTTTGTTATAACAAACAGTATTTTTTTTTTTTTTTTTCGAGTCAAAACTGTTCAATAACTGTTCTTTTTTTTTTTTTTTTTTTTGAATTCAGACAAACGACTAACGTATCACTTTCATTCAAATTTCACACTGAGTGAACTATAACGAAAGCACGAGCGGCCTCTTTAGGTAAAGATTCGTATTACTACATTGCTAAATGTCAGTAGCTTCTATCAAGATGTCAAGAGACGCCGCTACTAATAGTTTCATAGCTATAGGAACGATTAAAGTCGGTGTTCCACATATGGGTGCCTTGTAGGGTTAAAACACGAAATATGCATAAAAATAATGGATTACGTGACAGTACTTGATTTCAAAAGGAACAAAATGTCAAACAAAAATGACTAATTACACCGTCCCTAGTTCTCTTAAAGAGTCATTTTCTTTTTATTTAACCATAATTAAATACTAGAAGAAAATTACTTTACAAATAAAGTGGCGTGGAAAAAAAAAAAAAAGACGGGTATTATCTATAGATATAGTAATAAGACATAGATTGATCAGCGAAAGGGAAAAAGTGAGGCCTTTTTTTTTCGGGAAAAGTCACTCTAATGGCTGTCTTTCTCCGAGTAAATCACACACAGGAATACACACGGATAATTTATTAAATAAAATTTATGAATAATTTATTTACTAAAGGTGAATGAAAAACTCCAGATACAGTTTCAAATTCATTTTTCCTTTTATTCTTTTTTTCTCAATACTCTCTAATGGCTGATTTTAGAACTTTTATTCGGCATCAAAATTTCTCGCTCGATAACATGGGGATGGTAGATATAGATATATATATTACTATATCTATGGTATTATCAATGTTGTGGAATAAATCAGAGAAAATTGTATATCTAAGTTATCGATAAGCGAAATCAGCATTATAAAATATTGTTATTTACGTAATAATTGTGTAGAAATTTAGAAATAATTCACATATTCGACTACTTTTCAAAATAGAATTTTCATGATTTTGTTATGAATAAGAAAAAATGATGTATAGTTGAGTAGAATATTATCTTATGAAATTGTTTCCTTTTATTAAAAATTGAATTCCGAATTTCACAGACAGTTGTTTGCTGTATACATGTAAATAACGCTTATTAAGCTTACAAATTCGAACATTAATTTAATTGTTTCTCCTGTTCTAATTAAAATATTATTAGATACGTTTGCATAAAAAAGAGGTGAAGGGGAGTTTTAAACTAAAAATTAAAGAAAAAAACCACTAAAAATATTGTACAATCAAAAGTATTAAAAAAAAAAAAAAAAGAATATTGTATCAGTAATATATATATATATATATATTTACACATACTTCTATATTCTAATTTTGTTGTAAAAAAAAAAAAAAAAAAAAAAAAAAAAACTTTTAACTCTTATTTATATTATCGAAATGACAGAACACTAAAGTTTAAATGAAAAATTTTAATCAATTTTCAATATTAGATTTTTACTAATTTAAAGATTTTGAAGGGAATTAATAAAACTTGTAGTATCGTAATAATTAAACACAAAGGAAATTTTATATTCCTAGCAATAAATAACTATAGACGTTTATTAACTCACAGATAATTAAAATGTTAAATAATATCTCTTAATATACTATATATAATAGATACTTACTACGTAAATTTCGTCTTAATAACGTAATTAAAATAACTACATCCCTTATATCCTAAGATTTAAAAAGAAATACGTATATATTTTGATAGAAATTTAATTTTCTAAGTTAAACTGTGATTAAAAATTTTGATGCAATATATAATAACTTGCATAACATAAAATATATCTTAGTGACGTTATGTAAAATAACATTATCTCTTTATGCATTATAAAAATATACACTTCACTGTTGTAAATATAATTTTCGTAGTTATTATTATATCTTTATAAAATGTATATTCAAAACATTCTTTAAAATTTGCATTTTCAAAAATACGTTCATTATAATTTTAGATACTTAAAAAAAAAAAAAAAAAAAAAAAAAATCAAATAGAAATTTAATTTGTGAAGTTAAAACTATAATTAAAAAGTTTAATACAATATAAAATAATGAATGATTACACAAAATATATCTTCGTAACATTATCTAAAGCATTAAACTTGATTATCTCTAAAGACATTACAAAATTAAATACTTTGCCGCTGGAAATATAATTTTCAAAGTTATAAGTATCGTTGTAAAATATACATTTTACGGTATTGGCATTTTCATAAAATAATGTTCCTTTTAATTTTAGATAGTTAAAAAAAGAGTAAGATATTTTTCATTTAGAAATTCAATTTTCTAAATTAAAACTGTAATAGTTTAATATAATGTACAATAAGTAAACTTTAGAGAAAATGTATCTTCGTAACATTATCTAAAATTAATTATTGACTTAGGTATTACAAAGATGAACACTTTACTTTTGTAAATATAATATTCGAAGTTATATTTATAAAATATATATTAAATAAACTATTTGAAATTCTCGTTTTTTAAAAATACCGTTATTATTATAAAAATTTAAAAATGTTAAATAGTTTTCATATAGAAATTTAATTTAGAAAATTAAATATATCATGAGAAAATACAAAATACGAATCTTAAAAAAATTTTAAATAAAATTTTAAAAATTTAAATAAAAATTTAAAAAAATAAAAATTTTTGATACATTTAAAAATTGTTATATTTTATGAACTAATGGTTCAATTTACCAACTTTTTTCACTCTTATATACAGAAAAGATTTGTCTTCGGGATTTTTAATTGGGAGCAAAACTTTTTTGGTAATCCAAAAGTTATGCATGAAATAAAACTTTTTTCAAATTAAAATTAATATTAAAAAAAATTATTATTATAATCGGAAATCCTGAAGACAAATTGAAGATAAATCCTCTCTGTATATAAAGGTGAAAAAAGTTTGTAAATTCAACCATTAGTTCATGAGATATAACAAATTTCAAATTTATCAAAATTTTAAATTTTAAAATTTTATTTTAATTTTTAAAATTTTATTTTAATTTTTTTTTTTAAAGATTCTTTCTCGCTCAAGTTCATCGTCAAAAAAACTTCAATTTCAGAAAAAATAATTACAGCAATTCATCAATAAATAATAAAAACAAAAATTTGGTGTATCGGACCCTCTTAAACACGATAAAAATTTAAAAAATTCACGTAGAAGATAATAATAATAATAATAATAATAATAATAATTTAAAACGAATACATCTTGATTGAAAGTAGAACAAAGAAATATTACAGTTTTTTTTTTTTTTTTAATAAAAACTGAACAATGGCGTTCTTTTAAATTTTTGATATTTACAAAAATTAAGCTGTTCTGGTTTTCGATTTTAATTTTCGAAGCAAAATATTTCCTCATCTTAGAAGATTATTCTATATTTTAAGCAAAATTAACTATATTTCTATATAACCCTTTAACGTTCATTGGTTTCGCAGCGAAACCAAGCATTTGCCATAATTTAACAATTTTTATTCAGCAGTTTTTTTTTAACATTTCCCCCTTGTTTTAATCAGGTTTTGAACTTTTGTTCCTTTTCCCTTCGGTAGATAGCAGCACTATTCCAAAATTTAACAAATAATGCTTCAAAGGAAGCCAAACTGTTTGCAGTTCGTGTGATGGTACTGTGTAATATGCATATAAATTTTCAGCTCAATAGAATAAAACTTTATAAAACGCTATGTATCCCTGTAAAAAGCTATAAGTGCTATATTTACCAAAATCAATGGTGTTCGTGGTACGATTTTTTATAATATACCTGCCAACTTTAAATAATTTGATCACATATTCCATAATGATAAAGAATTTTTCTGTGTGTCCCTGTAAAAAGCTATAAGTGCTAGATTTACCAAAATCAATGGAATTCGTGGTACGATTTCTTATGTGATACGTACCAACTTTCATCTCAATCAATCAAAGCATTTACACGCAATCGTATTCACTTACATACATACACACATACATACATATGTACATCGCTGTAAAAAAAAAAAAAAAAAAAAAAAAAAAAAAAAAAGCAAAAATTAATTCAGGGGACCTCAAAACGTATAGAATCACCAAAATCTCAAAGTAGAATTTTTGTCGTGATTACAATACTTTCCTTACAAAAATAAAACCCGTTCCCATAAGAAATTTAATTTTCGATAATGAATATATATTGAGAGAAAGAGAATATATAAAAAATAAATGTACCTTGAAGGAAAATGAATAAATAATTTATAAATTTTATCTACATAATTATTACTATACGCTTTTATATCTTCTGCATTTATTTGCAAAAATGAAGCTTTTTTCAAGTTTTCAATTTAATTTTTGAAGCTGAAAGTATTTCCTCATTTTAGTAGTTTATTTTATATTTAGAGCAAAGATAACATTATTTGGATCAAATCAAGAAAGAATTAATCGTAATATTTTGCATATAGGACCAATATAATACTTATATGAAATACAAAAAAAAAAAATAAATAAACACTTTCCCGTATGGTATTTAATTTTTGCTTTTAAAAATATCTTTAGAAAAAAGAGAATAAATAAAAAACTAAATATATTTTGAAAGAAAAAAGTATAAATAATTTATACAGAAATTTCATCAACAGAATTATAACTATTAAATTGCTTTTATATCCTCTTCACGTATTTGCAAAAATTAAGCCCTTTTCATTACATTTAGAGCAAAATTAACAATATTTGGATTGAAAGAGAAATTATTTATCGTAATCCATTATATGCGGGTTCAATATAATATTTATCCGAAATACTAAAAAATTAAGCCCTTTCCCATAACATATTTGATTTTTGTTTTTAAAAATACCTTTAGAGAAAAGAGAATAAATAAAAAAATAAATGTATCTTGAGATAAATAAAAATAATTTATACAGAAATTTCATCTACATAATTATAACTATACAATTGCTTTTATATCCTCTTCACGTATTTGCAAAAAATTGAGCTCTTTTCAGATTTTCAATTTAATTTTCGAAACTGAAAATATTTCCTCATTTTAGTAGATTTCTTTATATTTAGAGCAAAATTAACAATATTTGGATTGAAAGAGAAATTATTTATCGTAATCCATTATATGCGGGTTCAATATAATATTTATCCGAAATACTAAAAAATTAAACACTTTCCCATAACATATTTGATTTTTGTTTTTAAAAATACCTTTAGAGAAAAGAGAATAAATAAAAAATTAAATATATCTTGAGATAAATAAAAATAATTTATACAGAAATTTCATCTACATAATTATAACTATACAATTGCTTTTATATCCTCTTCACGTATTTGCAAAAAAATGAACTCTTTTCAGATTTTCAATTTAATTTTCGAAACTGAAAATATTTCCTCGTTTTAGTAGATTACTTTATATTTAGAGCAAAATTAACAATATTTGGATTGAAAGAGAAATTATTTATCGTAATCCATTATTACGGGTTCAATATAATATTATATTTATCTGAATTACTAAAAAATTAAGCACTTTCCCGTAAGATATTTGATTTTTGTTTTTAAGAATACCTTTAGAGAAAAGAGAATAAATAAAAAATTAAATATATCTTGAGAGAAATAAGAATAATTTATACAGAAATTTCATCTACATAATTATAACTATACAACTGCTTTTATATCCTCTTCACGTATTTGCAAATAATTGAGCTCTTTTCAGATTTTCAATTTAATTTTCGAAACTGAAAATATTTTCTCATTTTAGTAGATTACTTTATTTTTTGAGCAAAATTAACAATATTTGGATTGAAAGAGAAAATATTTATCGTAATCCCTTATTACGGGTTCAATATAATATTTATCCGAAGTACTAAAAAATTAAGCACTTTCACGTAAGATATTTGATTTTTGTGTTTTAAAAATATCTTTAGAGAAAAGAGAATAAATAAAAAATTAAATATATCTTCAGAGAAATAAGAATAATTTATACAGAAATTTCATCTGCGTAATTATAACTATACAATTGCTTTTATATCCTCTTCACGTATTTTGCAAAAAATTGAGCTCTTTTCAGATTTTCAATTTAATTTTCGAAGTTGAAAATATTTCCTCGTTTTAGTAGATTACTTTATATTTAGAGCAAAATTAACATTATTTGGATTGAAAGAGAAATTATTTATCGTAATCCATTATTACGGGTTCAATATAATATTATACTTATCTGAATTACTAAAAAATTAAGCACTTTCCCGTAAGATATTTGATTTTTGTTTTTAAGAATACCTTTAGAGAAAAGAGAATAAATAAAAAATTAAATATATCTTGATAGAAATAAGAATAATTTATACAGAAATTTCATCTACATAATTATAACTATACAATTGCTTTTATATCCTCTTCACGTATTTGCAAATAATTGAGCTCTTTTCAGATTTTCAATTTAATTTTCGAAACTGAAAATATTCCCTCGTTTTAATAGATTACTTTATATTTAGAGCAAAATTAACAATATTTGGATTGAAAGAGAAAATATTTATCGTAATCCCTTATTACGGGTTCAATATAATATTTATCCGAAGTACTAAAAAATTAAGCACTTTTCCGTAAGATATTTGATTTTTGTTTTTAAAAATATCTTTAGAGAAAAGAGAATAAATAAAAAATTAAATATATCCTGCGCGAAAAAAGAATAAATAATTTATACAGAAATTTCATCTACATAATTATAACTATACAATTGCTTTTATATCCTCTTCACATATTTGCAAAAAATTGAGCTCTTTTCTGGTTTTCAGTTTAATTTTCGAAGTTGAAAATATTTCCTCGTTTTAGTAGATTACATTATATTTAAAGAAAAATTAACAATATATGGATTGAAAGAGAAATTTTTCATCGTAATCCATATGATACAGGACCAATATAATACTGTTTATATTAAATAGTTGCTTTTTATGCTAAATAGTTCCAAAAATTTTAGCTCTTCAGATTTTCGATTTTAAATTTTTTAAAGCAAAAAATATTTCTGTATTTTATGTTTAAAGCGAAATTACAAATACAGTAGAACCTCGATTATCCGAACCTCGATTAACCGAAACTCACCTCGATTAACCGAAACTCTCGGTTAACCGAAGTCGGTTTCTTCTTCACTTTTTTTTTTTCACTTTCTACGATCATCCAAAATTTTCTCTTAACAAACATGTCTTTTTAAAGTTTTTTTTTTTTTTTTTTTTCCACATACCTTTTGTATGCAAGCCATCCTTTCCAAACTACGAGTGCTGATAAATATTATAGATGATTATTGATGAATTCTCGATTATCCGAAAATTTCGATTATCCGAATTAAGTTCGCTCCCAATTACTTCGGATAATCGAGGTTCTACTGTATTTGGAATATTTCGGGACATTGTGATGGATTGCATCTGAGACCAATATAATACTTATATAAATACTAAAAAAAAAAAATATTTACTTGTTAGAAATTTGTTTTTCGAAATAAAAAAAAATTCTTGTGAGAAAATAGAATAAATAAATAAATATAAACGTACATTAAGATAAAACAGAATAACTAAATATCACAGAGGTTTCACTTACCTAATAATAACTAAACAATGGCTTTCATATACTTTTCGTATAGTTGCAAAAATTAATCTCTTTAGGTTCTCAGTTTTAACTTTTGAAGCTGAAAATAATTTCTCGTTTAAGAATATTAACATATATTTGGAGAAAAAAATCTTTCAGTATTTGGATTAAATAGGTAAATTTATCACCGTAGTCCTTTATGCTTAACATAATACTTATTACAATTAATATTATGAAAATTAAACCTTTTCTTATATAAGTCAAAATTATATAAATCATGAGAGAAAACCGAATAAATAAATATTCCAGAATTTCACCTTCATAATAATAGTTAAACTATAGCATTTATTTACATTTCAGATATTTACAAAAATTAAGAAAAATTGTTTTTTAAGGTTGTTTAATTTTATTTATAATTTTGTTTATTTCGGATATTTATTTTAACTTTTTATGAGTAAATGTGAAAATGTACATCACACAGTATTCACAGGTACACACAGGTTTTCAGTTTTAACTTTTGAAGCTGAAAATAATTTCTCGTTTAAGAATATTAACATATATTTGGAGAAAAAAATCTTTCAGTATTTGGATTAAATAGGTAAATTTATCACCGTAGTCCTTTATGCTTAACATAATACTTATACCAATTAATATTATGAAAATTAAGCCTTTTCTTATATAAGTCAAAATTATATAAATCATGAGAGAAAACCGAATAAATAAATATTACAGAATTTCACCTTCATAATAATAGTTAAACTATAGCATTTATTTACATTTCAGATATTTACAGAAATTAAGAAAAATTGTTTTTTAAGGTTGTTTAATTTTATTTATAATTTTGTTTATTTCGGATATTTACCTAACTTTTTATGAGTAAATGTGAAAATTTACATCACACAGTATTACGAATTTAATTTTGGCAACTGAAAATATATTCTCCTTTTAGTAAATTAATATATATTTTGAGCAAAGTGAACACTATTTAGATTGAAAAGAGAAATTTTTCATAGTAATCTATTAGATACGATATCGTAGTTTATATTATATTAAATAATAAAAAATATCAAATATTTTCCCATTAGAAATTTATTTTTCGAAAGTAAATTATCTCTTGAGAGAAAAGATAATAAATAATAAGAATAAATATGTCTTGAGAATAAATAACTATTAGAGAAGAATAAAGAAATATTACAAAGTTATTATTAAAGTATAAATAAATGCTACAGAAATTTTATTTTCATAACAATTGTTTTTACTTACTCTTCAGGCATTTTTAAATATATAGCTTTTCGTCTTAAAAGATTAAATTTTTGAAGCTGAAAATATTTTCTCGTTTTAGAAAATTAACATATATTTAGTGCAAAATGAGCAATATTCGGATAAATTAAGTAACTTATAGGGACTCATTTAATAAATTTCCTTGTTTATTTTTAATAAATATTTCCATGTTGAAAAATAAAAGCTGTACACCTTAAAATAAGAAGTTGTTTTTGTCGAAATAGTTAACCATAGTCATTCATCAGTCGCAAAAAATGAGTCACACATGTAACATAAAAGCAGTAACGTACAAAACTGAATATCAGACTTTTTTCATATCTAATGCTAGAAAAAGCATTTACCAGACATTTTTCCGTCTTTGTAATTAATTTATGATCTACATACATATATACTGATCAGTATATATATGTATATATATATACTGATACCTTTTTTTTTTTTTTTTTTTTAAATCAGTAGTTATGTTATTACTATTTCTATATAAAAACGTTAATATCATAACTATCGATAACAAAACTACTTCAAAAAAAAAAAAAAAAAAAAAAAAAAAAAGGACTCTTCGTTTTCTTTAAAATATACTGGTATTTTTAAACAGTTAAATTTCTTTTATTTTATCTTGCCACGTATTGTGCTGTCTTGCTTTAATACTGCAATGATGCCTGTTTATATTAGTGTATGAAAAAGACGTGCATGATTATTTCGGCTTGAAAATGTTTTTGCGAATATTTAATAATTTATACTATTAGTTTACAAAATTATTCATCTTTAAGTACTATTATTTATTTATTTTGACAACTATCGATGTTGCTCATTTTTATAACATATAAAATGCACAAAACTGTTTACGACTTATAATTTTTGTAGCCACACATTTATCCGATATATATATATATATATATATATATATATATATATATATGTGTGTGTGTGTGTGTGTTTTTATGAAGCCGCTTTGACTATCAATAATTGCAGTTTTCACATTTTCCCATGTTAGGAGTTTTTTTTTTTTTTTTTTTCTGGGCCCATTCACCCAAATCGAAAATCGATTAAAAGTGTTGTTTTTTCTTTTTATTTAATTAACTGCCTATGTAGTTGGCCTTTAGTTGTTCAGAATAGCTCTGCTGACGTCACAGCACGCTTTTGGGAATTAAAAATAGAAAAACGACATGCACGAAAGATTCCGGTGAGGGTTGACGCAAGGAGAAATATGTCTAGTGTTCCATGACTTTCTATTAATTTTGTATTTTTAATAGTTTAGTTGCAGAGGCATTAAAAAATAAAATAAATTTAAACATTGCATTGTAAACTTATATAATGTTTAATTCTGTTCAAAAGTATTAATCATTCTTTTTTGTATTTAAATAGTTTATATTTAGAGGTACTACAAGTTAAAGTAGGTTGAAACACGTTCTTATAAATTATTATAGTTTTAAATTTTGTTCAACAATATCAATCATTGTTTTTGTAATTAGATTGTTCGTTTTTCGAGATACCAAAAGATAAAAAAGGTTGAAACACGTTCTCATAAAATATTATGATTTTTCATTGCGTTCAAAGATATTAATCATTGTTTTTGTATTTAAATAGTTTATTTTTAGAGACATTAAAAATTAAAGTATGTTAAAACACGTTCTCATAAACTATTATAATTTTTAATTGTGTTCAAAGTTATCAATCATTTTTTCATATTTAGATCGTTTACATTTAGAGACGCTAAAAAGATAAACTAGGTTGAAATACGTTCTCATAAAGTATTATAAATTTTAATTGTATTTAAAAATATCAATCCTTATTTTTGTATTTTGATAGTTTATATAGAGAGACATTTAAAGTAAAAGTAGGCTGAAACATCTTCTCATAAACTATTATAATTTTTAATTGTATTTAAACTTACCAATCCTTGTTTTTGTAATTAGATAGTTTATTTTTAGAAACACTAAAAGTTAAATTACGTTAAAACACGTTCTCATAAATTATTATAATTTTTACTTGTGTTCAACAATATCAATCATTGTTTTTTTTTATTTATATTGCTCGTTTTTAGGGACACCAAAAGATAAAGTTGGCTGAAATAGGTGCTCATAAACAATTATAATTTTTAATTGTGTTCAAAGATATTAATCATTGTTTTTGTATTTAGCTAGTTTATTTTTAGAGAAACTAAAAGATAAAATAGGTTGAAACACGTTCTCAAAAACTATTGTAATTTTTAATTGTGTTCAAAGGCAATATTCATTGTTTTCGTATTTAGATTGTTTATTTTTAGAGACACCAAAAGATAAAGTAGGTTTAAACATGTTCTTTTTAACTATAATAATTTTTTAATTGTGTTCAAAAATATTAATCACAGTGTTGGTATTTAGATCGTTTATTTTTAGAGACACTAAAAGTTAAAGTACGTTAAAACACGTTCTCATAAACTATTATAATTTTTAATTGTGTTCAAAGGAAATAATCATTGTTTTTGTATTTAGATTGTTTATTTTTAGAGACACCAAAAAATAATGTAGGTTGAAACATGTTCTTGTAAACTATTATATTTTTTTAATTATGTTCAAATATATTAATCACAGTGTTGGTATTTAGATCGTTTATTTAGACACACTAAAAGTTAAAGTACGTTAAAACACGTTCTCATAAACTATTATAATTTTTAATTGTGTTCAAAGATACTAATTATTGTTTTTATATTTAGATTGTTTATTTTGAGAGACACTAAAACTTAAAGTGTGTTGAAACACGTTCCCATAAACTATTATTTATAATTTTTAATTGTGTTCAGAAATATCAATCATCTTTTGCATATAGGTTGTTTATTTTTAGAGACACCAAAAGATAAAGTAGGTTGAAACATGTTCTTGTAAACTATTATGTATTTTTAATTGTGTTCAAAACTATTAATCATCGTTTTGGTATTTAGATTGTTTATTTTTAGACACTAAAAGTTAAAGTACGTTAAAACACGTTCTCATAAACTATTATAATTTTTAATTGTGTTCAAAGATACTAATTATTGTTTTTATATTTAGATTGTTTATTTTTAGAGACACTAAAACTTAAAGTGTGTTGAAACACGTTCTCATAAACTGTTATTTATAATTTTTAATTGTGTTCAGAAATATCAATCATCTTTTGCATATAGGTTGTTTATTTTTAGAGACACCAAAAGATAAAGTAGATTGAAAAATGTTCTCATAAACTATTATAATTCTTAATTGTGTTTAAAGATATCAATCATTGTTTTTGTATTTAGATAATTTATATTTAGAGACATTTAAAGTTAAAGTACGTTAAAACACGTTCGCACAGTCTATTTTAATATTTAAATGTGTTTAAAGATATCAATCATTGTTTTTGTATTTAGATAGTTTATTTTTAGAGATTTTAAAAGAAAAAGTAGGTTGAGACATGTTTTCATAAATTCTTATAATTTCAGTAATTAAATATTGGAAAAATAATTTTTCAATTCAAATTAAATTGAGGTGGGGGGGGGGGAGAGAAATGCTTGAAGAAAATCTACTCATTATTCTCTACAACGATTTTATAAAAGTGTGTTCTATTCGAGTGTTTTAAATGAACCAATCATAAATTATATGTTTTTGGAAAATAAATTAGAAATATCAGTCGTATCGTTACAAATAAGGTATCAAATGAAAGGGGCGATTTTTTCTGAATCCGGCAGATTAAATAGCTTATAGATCATACAATTAATTTTTTTTAAATTAACTAAAGTATTAAAATTAGGTGGAAACAGCAGACGATTGTCTGGACACCGTCTGGAGAGAAAAGAAAACATGTGCTACTCATTAAGTCACATGTTTTTGAAGTGGGATTGAAAATCGCAGTTTTCAATTTTTTTCAAATTTTCTCTCACGAACACAAAAATCAATATACAGCCTGTACAACACAAGACCAACTTGCAGTTCAAATGTAATCAATTTTGGTTAATAAAAAATAAAAGTTACTTTTTTTTTATTTTATTTATTTATTTTTTTTTTTTATGCAAATTAAATTTTATTCTAACTTCGAAAAGATTTATGTGATACGATACATTAAGAATTTGTTTTTTAAAAGTATTTTTAAAAGTTTTTTTTTTTTTTTTTTTTTTTTTTTTTTTAATAACTTATTTTTATCATCAGCTTACTTTTTTATAAACAGTATAAGACTAAGATCATGACTCGAAAGGTATTTACTTAACAAAACAGTATTAGGTTTGCCTGTTTTAAATAGGGATTACTTTTAGTGCTTCAATAATTTTCCTGCCGACATTAAATTGACTCTTAGAAAATAATAATAAAAAAAAAATTCAGGGTAAAAGATTTAATAACACAAGTCTGCATCTAACATTTTGATTTGATAAATTTGGTTGATCATTATGTTTCTTGGTGGCCTAAAACCAAAACTGCAGCCAGTTTTTCTCTATCACCTACAGAATTTTGTCAATACAGGTGTGCATAGACATAATTTCTTCTGTGAAGGATCCACTAACATACTTATTTATATATTAACTTTTATAGTATGTTTCCATGATTAATTATTATTAATCATGAGAACATGCTAGAAACTACTAGAAACATGCTAATGATGAAGAAATTGTATCAGTAGATACCCTGTATTGACAGAAATATATACGTGATAAAAAAAAAAAAAAATGGCTTCATTTTCGGATTTAGAACACCATATAGCATACGTATCAGCTCAAATTATCAAATCAAATTTCGCCAACATTATTTTAGTAGATTTGTGTAATTTAAAAGTAATAATAAATATACACTGAGAAAAAAATATACCGCCTTCATCTAGAATGAATAAGCGGTCATTTTCTAAATCCCTGAACCAGAAATATAGATTTCTAGTTATAGATTTCTAGGTATGTGGCAATAAACTCAATAGACGAAATGATCGAGAATTTCTAGTCTACACATTTCTAGATGGTGAAACAATATTCTGGATATTCTGAATCTTTTGTACTGCGAGAAATTCCCGCTTGATTTTCTAGAATTGGGTCATAAACCAAGATTATATTTGCTGAAACCCGCCTCTTGTATTCGCATTTATTTGCAGAGATTTTTTAAATAACTTTGCCCTCGAGAATATAGGCAAACGCTCTAGAATTCTGATAGGGCTTTCAAAAGGGACTAGAATTATAAGGATAACATGGAACTCTTTTTTGTAGAGCCAGTTTCGAGATGTCAGTTACAGAATTTTTTCTCAGTGTATGTTTTATGTTTTCGATAAAGGCTTAGTTTTTATTTCTTTGAAATTACATGTTTCAACAAAAATGTCAAATTATTCTCTGCTTGCTTACAGCGTTTTTTTTTTTTTTTTTCCAAGCTGAAGAGAAAATATCTTAAAATGACACCTAAAATTGCGCTAAATAACTTTGATTGTTCAGTATTTGTCAAAGATATCGAATTAAGGAGAAAAGTGTCGTATTAAAAAAAGAAATGTAGGATTAACCAAGTTAAGATATTGTTTTACAGACATATTTTTAAACCTTTTCAAATATTTAAGTTGATTAGTTAACTTTTTATATTATTGCTTAAATGTTTGGTAACACTTATAATCTCTATAACAAAACACAAGTGTTTATTATTTGTTATGAAGAAGAAAATTTTTATAATTACTTCTAATTCTGTTTAAAATAAAGTTGTTTGCTCAGTACACACTTGACAGATGTATTTTTTAAAATTGAAAAAAGATAAGAAAGAATGAAACATAGCGTAAAGTAACAAAACTTGAAAAACATATCGGATTAACATTAATGATATTGCTATTTCCCTTTTATTTTTAATATTTTATGATTTAAGTTCGTTTAATGATAAATTTTTCACAAAAAATTTCATTATGTTTAAAAGTACCATTAAAAGCTTAAAAGATTTTTTTTTTCGCATTTTATAACTTTTTAGGCCATCTCATATTTTTTAAATATCAGAAATGTACAATTATAATCTGGGTTCAAATGTCCTAAGTTATATTTTAAATTATCATCAGAGTTCTATAGTATTTACATATGAATATTTGTAAAAGAGTACATAAAAATGCATTATTATAAAAATATATTTATTTATAAGATTACTAAATCTGCTTTACCAAGACTGCCAGCTACACAGCTTTTAATTTTATTTGTGAAATAAGGCAGGAATAAATAAATAAATAAATAAAAACCTGTCTACTTTTAAACCAACAAAAATACTTTTAAATAAGTACCATAAATTCATTGAATTTCTTACAGGAGATATACCATCATTATTTGTATAAAATTATTTTATGAAGCTATAATTGTTATTTATTGCAATACTTAACACTTATCCTAAACATCTCATATCTTAAACAACAAACTACTTTTGAACCATCAAATATAATATGCCATGAACAACAAGAGAGATTTTTCATCACCATATATAGGAAAGAGTTAAATTTTGAAAAAAAAAAAGAAATATATAAATATATCATATATATACGTATAAGAAGAAGAAGAAAGAAAGAAATGCTTCATTTACATTATGCCTATCAAGTTTATTTTCGTTTATTATTATTATTTTTATTTTCTGTTTAATTAGGGGTACGGGTATATTTGAATCTACTTTTAAGCCCAGTGGCAGAAACACCGTGACACGGCGACATAGTTGCAGACACAGAAAAACGGCTTGCGGACATTTTTTGTCTGCACTGAGAAAAAAATTTGTCCGTAACTTTCGGATAACAATTCATTTATAAAATTTTCTGTATCAAAACTAAAACTAATACTTTTATTACTTATAATTATTTATATTGTGTTGTGTCAAACATTGCTATAAAATATTTAATTGAATGAGATGAATTGAATGAATGCAATTGTTTATACTATATTGTTTTGTAGTAAAATTGTATTCGTGTATTGTTGCACGAGATCATCACTGATGTTAAGCCCCCCGTCCCCATCAGTTTTCAGGCTTTTTGATTGTAAGCCATTTTCACCCCTAATTACACGCAAATTTTGCAGACAGATTATTAAATTTTAAAAGCTTGTCGCAGACAGCTTAAAAACTTTCTGCCACTGGGCTTTTAAGTTAAGAAACATATTTTCAAATAAAAACATAGTATAAGTTTAATCTATTTCATAATGACGATTTGGGGAAATTAGCTATAATATATTGTTCTTTTTTTTTTTTTTTTTTATGTAACTATTTCTATTAACCCATTATTTGTCAAAACTGATTTTCTAATTTTCTCTTAGGTACTGAATTTTGTAAGTTTTAGTACAGAATATTAAGTATTACATAGCTGCCAACTTTTTAAATTTATTCCGGAATGTTGTTAGAACCCGCCCCTTTTCGCACCGCATTCTTTTCAAAGTTATGCTCTTCAATATATAACTGCGATTAAATATGTAGAAAATTATTCTACAAAGAATACGGTGTGAAAAAAAGGCAGGTACTAACAACATTCCAAAATGAATTTAAGAAGTTGGCAACTACGGGATAACAGCAAATTTCGAGCAGTTCTGTGTACTACAGATCGTCCTATTTTTGGGAGAGTGGCAGAATGTGTTGTATAAAATAGTGTCTTAAACAATGAAAATGTAACGTCTCCAAAAAGGGACAATGATAAATAATGGGTTAAGTTTCTGCTCTAAGTTCTATTTATTTATTTCAAAATTTCAGAAATAAATATGTTCAGATAAAGCATTGCTACAAATACTAAACTTAGCGCAATAACGTTTTGCAAACCTACATAACATAAATTAAATAATTAGATCATCATACCATTAGCCAAGAAATAGCTAAAAATAATAAATAATAATAATAATAAAAGTAATAATACCTAAAAAATAATACTTTTTAAATTTACAAAACTAAATCGAAACACAATATACAGTACGAAGCAAAAGTTTAGACAATGAAGAAATTCATGCAGATTTCGAAAAATATTTGATCAATTTTTTTAACATAGCTTGAATGTAATGTGCTATGCATATAAACAATATTTATAACAATGAAAAGTAGTACTGTACATATTGCAAATAATTAAATGGTAGCAAAAATATAATACTGTCTCAAAAGTTTAGACAAAAATTAAATAAAATCTAAATAAACAATTTTTAAAACCTAATTGTGCATCCCTGCTTCTGTATTACTTCATAAATACGAGATTCCATCGAAGAAATAAAATTTTGCATAGTTTGGGGACCGATGTCGAACCATGCATCCTCAATAGATGTCTTGAGTTCCTGTACAGAAATGTATTGTCTGTCATTGCTATAAACTTTGCGAGCCATGATGCCCCATGATTCTCTGTAGGGTTAAGATCTGTGTTACATGCTGGCCAGTCGAGAACTCTTATATTATGAGAATTAAACCAAGATTTTGTATTGTTTGCAGTGTGAATCGAAGCATTGTCTGTCTTATTGAAATTGCCACTGAGGGCCACCTAGAAGCTCAGCAAATGGCATTAAGTTCTTTTCTAATGTCTTTGTATAATGCTGTGATATTTGACGACCACTGGTAAAGGTCAGAGATACTTGTCTATTATAGCAAATGGTCGCCCGAATTATCACCGAGCCCCCTCCTTATCTGCGACTGAAAAAAACTAGAGGTTCCTTCCGCAATCATACTAATACGATGACCAGACATCTGGACCATCTAGATTCTACTTTTTTTCATCGCTAAATATGACTGATTGACATTTGTGTCCATATGACATATGCTTTCGAACCCACAACATTCTTTGTAACTTATGATGTGGCTTCAGAGCTGCTTTCTTTTACATTTTGCTATAAACTATTGTTCATTTTTCCACAATTCGTCTACGAATCGAATCCTTTGACACAGAGAGTCCCGATGACCTTTGAACTCCACGTACACTCATTTGTTGGGTACTCGCTAGTCTTTGTATCAGGCGATCCTCTTGTATATTTCTTACACGTGGCCTCCCAGATCTACATTTTGCTTTATATTCACAACCATGTGATAAAACTCGATGAATAGATTTCTTAGATCTATTATTAATAGCCAAAATTTCTGAAACGCGCTTCCCTTCAGCTTTCAACTGCCAAATCATTGAAATCTCATTCCCTTGAATTTTTTTAGCTCGGTGCATGTCAACTACGAAGCGTTATCGTTTGCAGAACTTAAGTACTCAAAATCTGTGACATCATCGATTTTAAATTTGCATATGCCAGCAAATATTCACAGGAACTCATAATCGTGTCTAAACTTTTGCGACAAGCAAATTTTTATTTTTATAAAAAAATTAAAATTATAGCAAATCAAACGACTTTCTTTTGATTATAGCATTTTAAAACATATTTTAAATATATATATAGGTTTTTGTAATTCTGACGTCATAATTCTAAATTTTAAAGATGAATAACGTCATTGTCTAAACTTTTGCGTCGTACTGTATATAATTCTGAATTTTATTGAATTATTTCATCCCATATCACAGGCATTAACATTCTACATCTAAGTTTTCATGAATATTAACATCAAACTATCATAAATAATTACACTCACGTAATTTAGATATTTGTATAGCTTGCACAGTTTTTGAAATCATCCTTTGATTTTGAATGCCTTGTGTGAATATCAGAGTACATGTATTTTCATGGAGATATATTTATTATTTATAGAGCAACAATATATGCTTTCCCTTTCTTCCAATAAAAGCCCTGGACAGATTAATGGAAATCAATCATACTTACTTGCATGAATATGGTGCCAGATGAATAAAGACGTGTGAGTCCCATATTAAAGATACGAAGATGAAATTTACATTAATAAGGAAAAGTCTAGACAAGCTTATGAGTTATAGATACTTACTTAGCGCGAAGCACCACTGTTTGATCTGGATAAGTAATGAATAATACATAAAAGACGTAAAAAGTATAGTGAGATGTGAAAATAAAGTAATTGTTTTTTTTTTTTTTTTTTTTTTTTTTTTTTTTTTTTCTTGCAACTGGTTTATACTTTATAACTTTTGCCTCTTTATGGAAAAAGTCTACAAATAGCGTTAGACAAAGGATTATCAATATTTTTTTTTTTACTCTCTTAATTAAAACAGTACAACATTACTGAATTGTGCACTATTTTAGATTTCACCATGTTCAAGTTACTATGCGTATGCATTTTACGTGATATAGTCGTCAAAATTAATTTCTACTAATTAAATGTGAGATTTTTAATTATTGGGTGGATCGGAAAGTAATTTACTTTTTCTCGGCAGAGGAATTATTTATTTTATTTATTTTTTTCACACCATCTTCGCAATTAAGCTTCATTACCTTTATATATTGTGACAGCTGATATAGCAAGGCTTGCTTGTGAAAAAGTTCTTTTTATTCTGCTCGATAGGTTTTGATTGGTGCCTTATCAAATAAAGAAAATCGGAAGCGACATTTTCGGCATATTTTGTTTTTGCTATCAAAAAGGCGAAAATACTGTTCAAACAAGGAAAAAAGTATACGATATGTATACAGAAAACTTATTTTAAGAACGCCAGTGTCGAAACTGGTTTACCAAATTTTGTTCCGGCTATTTTGACGTTGATGTTGCATTACGTTCTGGAAAACCAGTTTATGCTAATGAAGACAAAATAAAGTATTGATTTATGAAAACTGGCAAATAACAACTCGTGAGATCTCTAAGAAACCGATTAAAGTGGAAAATATATAAACCAATAAAATATTTATATAATATAAGAAAATCGTCTTTCATTTTCAAAGGAAAAATCGAAATTATTTTCCGACGAACCCAATACATAAATTCTTAAGAGATAATAAATAAATACAAATGTATTTATTTATTTACATGAATTGTGAAGAAAATTCTTGCTATGGCTCCCTCATACCTTTTCATTTCAGCTGTGTAATTAAGAAACGAAATGCATAAACTAATTTTAAACTTAACAAAAAATACTTTAATTAAAGCTCTTAAATGAGGAGAGAAATGGGACTACTTCTCTAGGCATATAATGATATAAATGACTATATCTTCACTTAAATATAAAATAACAAATGATTTCATTCTTTAGCAGCTTAATAACAGTCAATAACCTTCATTTTAACTTAACTATAAAAAAAAATAATAATTGAAATAATGTTACCCATATTTTGAAATCGACGTAACAGACGTCAGACATAGCTATAATCCTCAAGCTTCCAGTACGCTAAAATCAACATATCTCCAACTGAAACCCCTCAATATGCAACCACCGTAATGAGCTGAGCCGACAGAGTACAATTTTACATTCCTTTTATACACTGGAGAATCAATTTGCATTTATACGCAACTGTTTACAACAAAGTTATTCAAAACTAATTAAATCAGAAATGTCCAAAGTTTTCCTTATAAACTCGTATCTGCTGACTATCTTTCTTAGAGTACTTTTATGAATAGAGTAAAGGCTTCTAAACCGACTCGACTACTTTCGCAACTCCCACTTTGCGAATTTCTTACGAACACTCTTTGAAGCCTTACAGAATAAAAATTACAGAAATGAAGTTTGAAGTAAACGGTTTTATCTGTGTAAAGTTCATAAATTTCTCGAAGCGTTATTACGTTACATTACAGCAATAATTTAAGAAAAAAACTTCTGCATGATCTATTGAATATGAAAACAACCATAGCTACGAGGCCCATAAAAACTAAGTCACAAAGCAATTAGCAACACAAAAAAACAATTGATCAGATAATTGAAATCTGTATTCATATAATGACATACCAATATAAAACAGTGTCTCCTCGGGACATCCTGAGGATGCTCCGAAGGGGACATGACGTATTTACAACAGCCTTAGGATTTTTTGGGGAGAAGAAGTTTTCTATGGATACATAAAGACGTCGTAGTATTCCAAATAAAAGTGTTTCTCGTCGGAACAACCTAAGGATGTTCAGAAATGGACATGGCATCCTTGTAGCACCCTCAAGATATTCTGGGAAGAAAATATTTTATATGAATACATAAGAACGTCATGGTATTTCAAATAGAAGTGTTTCTCTCTGGAACAACTTAAGGATGTTCATAAGTGAACATGACATTTTTAAAACATACTCAGGATATTATTCTGAGGAGAAGGTGTTTTATACGGATATATAAGAACGTAGTGGTATTCCAAATGGAAGTGTTTCTCTCTGGAACAACTTAAGGATGTTCATAAGTGAACATGACATTTTTAAAACATACTCAGGATATTCTGAGGAGAAGGTGTTTTATACTGATACATAAGAACGTAGTGGTATTCCAAATGGAAGTGTTTCTCTCTGGAACAACTTAAGGATGTTCATAAGCGGACATGACATTTTTACTACATCCTCAGGATATTCTGAGAAGAATGTGTTTTATACGGATACATAAGAACTTAATGGTATCCCAAATGGAAGTGTTTCTCCTCGGGACAACGTAAGGGTGTTCAGAAGTGCACATGACATCCTCAAAACATCCTCAGGATCTTCTGGGGAGAAAATCTTCTATATGGGTACAGAAGGACGTCATGGTATTCCAAACAGAAATGCTAATGTCGTAGAGCATGGGGCTGAAATAGGTTGACGGGATATGTTACTTACTAAATTAATTTTAATTTCCAACTACAACAATTTGTCTCCGAAATTTGGGAAAAAATATTCATTTCTTTCTTTTTTCTTTTATTTTTTAATTCTAAAGTTTACTCCATTTATATATATATATATATATATATATATATATATATATATTGAAAACCTTTTCAAACATTGAATAGATGAAAACAAGAAACATTGAAAAAGATAAAACAGAAAAATTCAAAAAGAGATTGCGACTATCAAACATCCATAAATGGAAACATGCAAATTCATTACGTTTTCAAGGGAGCAGAATGAATGTTGCATGTAAATTAGGTGTTATTTCTGTCTTGTTGTATGCAAATTGCTAAATATTTACAACAAGCTACCCCCAATAACACCACCAATAAAGAGAAAATTAAAACTGAAAAGTTATGAAAACCTTATTAAAATCAAACATTTAGAGTCATGCAGCAATAAACAATATTATTAATAGAAATACTAATAAAAATAGTTAAATGAAATACTAGTAATAATTAATAAAACTAAAGTATAACATACATTACATCTGAAAAACTTGTATAAGAAACTTGCACCCATGCACGTAAAACTAGATCACGAGACATACATGTGGCTGTATACAGTTAGATTCACAGTTAATTTTGGAATCGTATTATATAACTGAACGATTAATTTATTTTTGAATATATATATATATAGAAATAGATCAAAAAAGTTTTTAAATAACTATTTAATATTTTAATGCATGTGTGTGTAAAATTTATTAACTGTAAGACTGTAATTTACAAAACTGATTTATAATATCCAGTATCCTTTTTAATTAAATGAGTATGGCCTAATTAAATTTTAAATTACTTTAGAAGATGTTATTTTTACTTCATATATCTTCTTTACGATCTATTTGTCTTTTTTTTTTTTCTAAATTTCAACTTTATAAATAATAAAACGTTTAAAGAAAGCTAAACATTTAAAACTATATTACGTATTAGATTTAGAATGCACGTATAAACCGTAAAAGTGAAATTTAATTTAGATGTTTAACTTTTAAATTCCCCCAAATATTTTTCGCGGCAGTCAAAATTTATAATTTTTATATGAGCAGATATATATATATATATATATATATATATATATATGTGTGTGTGTGTGTGTGTGTGTGTGTGTGTGTGTGTGTGTGTAATTGTTACTCTCTCAGTTTCGCATCACTTGACATGTGGCTATTATTTAAAATTAGTTTTTTTTTTTTTTTAATTGCTTCACTGCAGTTTTGTGTTGTTGATTTATCTCATTCCTTTATTAATCTGGTTTTGTTGCAAGATCGAAACTTGAACTGTATTTTTGTCTTGAATTAGCTATACAGTTTTCCGAAATCTTGTGATGCCTATACTCGTAGAAGTGCAATTTTCCTGAAGAGCGAAAACTTTGATTTTTGTGCATTTTATATTCCAATTATCATATCCAGTTATCCTTTTTCTCATATTTGTAATCCTTTTCTCATTTCCTGTTACCTTTTTTTCATAACGTTATTGGTTTTAAATATGATAACATTCATGAATGTCGGAAAAATATCTCTCTTCGTTAGTCTTAGTGTTTTTGTCTTAGATGTTCACTTCAGCGTAAGTAATTTAAAATACTTTAACCATTAATTCGCACTGTAATTAAATTATAAAAAATATGTGTTAACAAATAAATTGAATTACAATCACCTTTAAGTGTTGTTGTTGGTCTTATCATGTATCTATTAAGTGGAAAATTTTATAAAGGTATTTAATTCTTCAATTTATATATATATATATATAT
Source organism: Salticus scenicus (assembly GCA_963930645.1). NCBI lineage: Eukaryota > Metazoa > Arthropoda > Arachnida > Araneae > Salticidae > Salticus > Salticus scenicus. The sequence goes on along the minus strand of OZ005658.1, from coordinate 9,975,797 downwards.
ATATATATACATATTGTGTGAAGGGATAAAAGTAACATACATCAATTATTGTTACGTTTATTTCGCACGGTTATATATATATATATATATATATATATATATATATTAATTTTAAATACTTCCTTTTCCAAAATATCCAAAAAATATTTGCTTACCTAACTTCGCAAAAAAATTGTTTTCCTGGAATAGATTAATTCTTTTGCAAATATCAGCTTACAGCATTTTTTTTTTTTTCTAAAATGTTCATCTGAGTATGCTTATAACTTGTAATGAGAAATTGAAGATTTACAAAAAATTGGTGGAGAAAAAACTGGCAAAGGAAATTAAGGTATTGCATAAACCGCAGGTATCTTCTTAAATAAATAAAAATATTTAAAAAAAAAAAAAAAAAAAATCTGCTTCTCTCTCTCTCTCTCTCTCTCTCTCTCTTTTTTTTTTTTTTAAGTAACACCGTTGTTTTGGTTGAAAAATAAAATTACACATGAAACTCAGGGTTATTGAACTTTTATTTAATTCATAATTTCTCATATTTTTACTTTCTTCTATATGTAATATACAGAAATATTGTATTGGGAAAAATTTTCGACCTCCGTTTTTTGATGGATTTACGCGTTTTGGGATGTCCTGAACACGAATTGATATTTTTTAGAAAAATGTTTGTCTGTCTGTCTGCGTGTGTATCACGATTTTTGTGGACGCTGTATCTGTTTTGTGACACATATACTATATCCATAAGTATATAGGGCCTCGGTAGCCCAGTCGGTAGAGTGCCGAGCTCGTAATTGGAAGATTGAGGGTTCGGTATTAGAGTCGGCCAAAGACTGTCGTGTACACTAATGGTGGCTGTTGCATATGAAATCTATCGTGGCCGCAATTTCTTCCATGTTCCCATAAAAATTATACCTCTGGGGGTCAACGAAGCGGGAGAGCCATCCCTTCCGTGGAGGATCAAAATTGTGATGGCATGTCTCCGAACCACCTCTTTGGGTGAGTCCTAAACCGTCGCCAATTGCCCATTGTGCAGCACTAGTGTGACGTAAAACCCGACCGACCAAAAAAGTATGTAAGCTTGAGCATTTGTATTTGGAGGTAGCGTAAACGAACTGCAGATGCACCATTTATATTTAATAGAAAACCATTACTTTACGATATAATTGTCGTTTATGATTCATATGGAACCTATACTGTATTTTTAAGTTCAATGTACTCTAGAAATACTGGACATATATCTTAAATATTCAAGATGGTACATATAACGTATAATCTACGATATTTTAACTGTAATTTTACGATTTTGTTTTTGTTTTTTTTCGATGTAAAGTTGCTGTTGAAATATATTAGAAAATTTTGCTTTTTGAAAGGATTTTGTGCTATCAATTTAAATTTGCAGTTTTAATCCCAACTAATATATATATATATATATATATTATAGAAGAATAAAATTGGCTTATAAATATACATCAATTACTGTTATTTTTTTTTTCCTCACGGTTATCATTTTTCGAATTTAAATGCTTCCAATCCGAAATATCCGAAAAATATTTACTTACGTAGCTTGGCAAAAAGTTATTTTCCTGGAATAGATTAGTTCTTTTTCAGATATCAGCTTGCGCCATTTTTCCCTCTCTCCTTCCTCTATCTTCCTCTCTCTAAGTATGCTTGTAATGAGAAAGTGAAGATTAAAAAAATATGGAGGAAAAAAAAAGTTGGTAAAGGAAATTAAGGCAATGAGTGAACCACAGGTATCTTCTCAAATAAATAAATAAATAAAAAAAAATCTAGAAAGTTTTTTTTTTTTTTTTTTGGTAAACTACTACCGTTGCTTTTAATTGAGAAAAAAGTTTCAGATGAAAGTAGTGGTTAATATTTAAATTCTATTTCATTCATGATTAACCATTTTTTTTTTCTTTATTTTTTTAATTAAATAATGAGTGTAAAAATTTTTGTTGATTTGAAAATTGTTTTATATTTAGATTCTTTAGGGTAAAGAAAACTTCCACTAACCTCTTCAAATCCTAGAAAAAACCACTGTTCAAAAATTCATTTAGATGCAGTTATCGTTAAAATTTCTGGAAGGTCATTTTCAGTTGTTTTATGGAGTTTTTGCAACTACTTTTACTGTCATTTTTTTTTTTATGCGTGTGATTTATGAACATCTACGAATATCAACTCTAGTGTGTGTTTGATACATGTTTGTTGAATAAATAATTTTGTTTGAGCTGAAAATATATTGTTCTTATAGTAATCTTTTTTCTTCGCAATTATCCTCCTATTTTGGAAGGTATTTTATAATCTAGGCGGACTGTTTGGTTTTTCTTTCTTGTTTTCTTCTTGTTTCCACTTTCCAACTAAATAATTTACTTATTCTTTATATTATTATTTTTTGTTTAAAAAACTTTTACTTGTGTGTGAATTGCAAAAAATTACAAAAAGTCAGTTACTTCTCGAGCTTTCTTACATACTTGTAACTTCCTTTTTGATATCAATTTGCTTGATCTCTATTGCTACTGTATTTATGTTTTATAGACAAATGTTAAACACTCTTACATAATAAAGGTTTTTTAGGCGTTTCCGACCATTGTATCAAGTTTTGTAACCAAAGAAACCCAATTCCCTTTAGACCCTCCATAGAGTTTTGTACGCCCATTTTCTATCCTTTGTAATCATTAAAAAAAAAAAAAAATGTCCACAAAAGAGTTTTTTTTTTCTTTCTCGGCCTTGAAAATAAATATTAAAATAAAAAACAGACTGAGAAACTATCCAAATATATGAAGCAGAAATCATGAAAGCTAACATCAGGTAACGTGGAAGTAGAAAAGAACGATTAAGAATTCTAAACTCGTTCTATTAACGCCCCCTCACTTTTTCTTTACTTCTTATCTTACTCATTTTTTTTATAAATGTATTGTGAGGAGCGTGAGGAGTGAGCAATCGGCAGAGTTGAAAAGAAGAAGAAGAAAAAAAAAAAACGTTTGTAATAACAAGCGATGATAGACAGAACAGCGACATCCCGACACGCTAGAGGCAGAGAAAGTAAAACAAAACAAACAACAAAAACAACAAAAAAAAAAAAAAAAAAAAAGCAAGGCTCTGTCGAAACCTGTAGAAAGATTTTTTTTTTTTTTTAACTCGTGCTGGTTCTCACCTGTAGGTCTTGATTTTTTTTTTTCTTTTTTTTTTATCTCAAAGGTTCTTCCTATGTGACAACGATTTTGTTTATTTACTTATGGATTTTGTTGAGTGCCAACCCGCCAATTATGAGATTTTGTGTGAACTCTTCTTTTCATTTAGTATCTTTTTTCTTTTTTTTTTTTCTCTTTTTTCGAGTTCAAACTCTTTCTAATTTCATAGATCACTGAAATTACCACCTGATATGTATCAACTTAGGATTTTTCTTATAATGTATTGATAGAGTTTTACTTGCTTAACCCATAGCTGCCATCAAGCCCTGACTTACGGCAGGGCATACGGGGCAAATGCCCTGGGCCCCCCCCCCTTCTGGAAGGGGCCCCCCCTACAGGCGAATGCAGAAATTCTGCAACCTAAAGACCTCTTATGCCACTGCAAGGGGGCCCCCTCAGAATAGGCTTGCCCCGGGGCTCCAGGTAGTCTAAGTCGGGCCCTGGCTGCCATTTTTTTTTTAAATTTATTCCGGAACGTTGTTAGCCCCGCCCTTTTTTCACACCGTAATATTTGTAGAAAAATTTTCTTCAGTATATAATTGTGATTAAATGTGAAAAAAATTACTCTAAAAAGATTACGGCATGAAAAAAAGGGCGGAGCTAACACCATTCCGGAATAAATTAAAAAACTTGGCAGCTATACTTTTTTCTTTTCTTTCTTTTTTTAATCTCAAAGGTTCTTCCTCTGTGACAAGGATTTGGTTTATTTACTTATAGATTTTGTTGAGTGCCATCCCGCCAATTATGAGATTTCGAGTTAACTCTTCTTATCATTTAGTATCTTTTTTCTTTTTTTTTTTCTCTTTCGAGTTCAAACTCTCTCTAATTTCATAGATCACTGAAATTACCACCTGATATATATCAACTTAGGATTTTTCTTATAATGTATTGATAGATTTTTACTTGCTTAACTTTACTTGCATAAAGTTTTACTTGCTCAAGACTTTCGTGGCAGGAATGACAGATTAGAAAGAAATTTGATTAAAAAAAAAAAATCTGAAACGTATCCTGGAAATTTTCATTTTGGAACAATTTCTAGAAGAATTACTCCCTCTTTATCGAATTGCCGTTTTAGATTGAGTAGAAAAAGAGCGAGTAATAAATAAATAAATAAATAAATAAATAAATTAGGTTAAAGCATGTTCAGTAGTTGAAACATTTAACAGATAAATGAATAATGTGCTTTAATAATTTTTTGAATAAATTTTATTAAGGTATATACATATAGATAAAATACCATAATACAGTAGAACTTGGATAATTCGAAGTTGAAGGGACCAGAAAAAAATTCGAAATATCCAAAAGTTCGAATTACATATACTATTTTGTCAAAAAAGAGAAATGAAAAAATCAAAACTCTACGATCAAAGATTTAATACATAAACTTTATATCTAAGAATACTGCTACATCCCCCTCCCATTAAATCAATATTTTTTACGAGCTTAATTATTCAATACTTTTTAAAAAATAGTTAGATATTTTTTATTTCTTCTTTAAGTGCAACCTTTGTGTCAGAGCATATGACTTGATACAAAAATAGAATCTTCTTCATCAGACATGACTTTTAATTTAAAAAAATCCCGAAGTTCATGTATATGCACCCTATCTTCTGATGCACTAGTTAAAGGCTTCTCTTGTATTTCCTTATCCTTCTTTTGAAAGACTGTTAAAATATATTCGCTGAGAAAAATCTCGGTAATAAATCTTAAAGTAATATTTTAAAGGTAATCGTACGAAAAACTCGAATTATCCAAAATAGAATTCGAATTATCCACGATTTTTTAACATTATTTTAATACAAAATTCAAGGGACCGAGTAAAAAGTTCGAATTATCCAGAATTTCGAATTAAACAAGTTCGAATTATTCAAGTTTCACTGTACAACGAAACAATAAGCTACAATATATCTGAATAAAATGTAATAAATACCTGATAAAATAGATAATTATTTTCTTCATAAAAAAACATTATCTAACAAAAATAATTCTAGGGCTTATCCTAGAGAGTTTCATCTTGAAACAAATTCTAGAAGAATCATGCTCTTCCTATCGCACTGCCGTTCTAGAATTGAAGAAGAGTTCGCCCAGCGCGAACAGATTAACTTTAATTACAGGCAGAAGTCTCCTTCGCCTTGATTTTAATTAAAAGGCGAAGGTATCTTAAGGTTGGGGTTGACGCCTCATTTTTAGTTACCAGGATCAGGAGTTACGATTTTGTTCGCAGAAGTTGCGGTCTGTTAGATAAATAAAGCTTGTTTGGTCTAAATATGACTTCATAAATAATAACTCTAAGCATATATTTTTAGCAGCTACGTTTTCGCCATGTAAATATACAAAACTTTGTTAGAACATTAGAGTTAATATATTTTCAGCATTGTCTGTTTATTTATAAATCTACAGAACATGATTTTGTGAAGTGGGATTCTAAAAGTATATTTTATTTGCTGTGCTTTTATAAAACCAATTCTGGAACAAAACAAATTGTTCGTATACCTACTTTACAAATTTGGTTGAATTTAATTCAAACACAATTAATTATTGTTGCTGGAAAATATTTTGTTTCTGGGCTTTTTCCCTTCTGAATCAAGCAGTTTTTTAAGTAAATAGTAAATATGTGTTAAAATACCTGAATATTTTGTATTGTTTAAAAAGTAGTGGAATTGTTTGTGTTAATTACAGAAAATATTGTAAATTATTAATGGTAAAAGTATTTTTTTTTTTTTTTAAATATGTGTTTTAGCTCTAAGTTCGTTACTTTATTTTAGGCAAGAACTCTCTGTTAATTTACCATATGAAGTATTTTTTTTATTATTATTATTATTATTAACCCGTTAAAGCTCGAATTAATTTTGAAAAATATTTAGGATATTATTTTATTTATTCCCATTTAAATATCATTTTATTATTTGAGTTTTAATAAGCTATCACTTTCTGCAATATGGTTATCATGATATTTATGTACTGCTGTACTACGTTGCTTTTTATAGAGTGCTATAATAACCGAAATTGAGTCAATGTTGATTTCAGTGTGTCTTTAACCCGTTAACGCCCGAATTAATTTTGCAAAATATTATTAGCTAATTCACTTCTAAATTAATATAGACAACTGACAGTCAAATATATTAACTTAAACAATTCTTCTGGTAGTTTTAAATTTAAACCCTATTCTCATTTATTGACATTTAGTGTTGTTCTAGCGAGAAAACTTCGAGATAGAAAAACTTTGACATAACAGATTAATTTCTTATTATATGTTGACAAAGATCTCGAAAGTAAAGTATTATAATATATATTATTATTCAACTAGATTTAAGTTAGTATACCTGCGCAAAAAAGCAAATATATGTGCGACGAATGAAAAATCATAAAATGACTATCCAAATTATGAAATAATAATTAATAGTAGACACAAAAAACTTTCAGGGATCATTTAGAGTGACGCTATAAACTGTCACTAAAAAGCAGAAATCGCTCCAAGAAACCACAAAAAACATACGTGCCATTTTATTAGTTGTCCTCAAATGAGGACACTGGGCGCTAACGGGTTAAAAATGCAATTCTTTGAGCTAATTAGTAGCTTTTTATTTAAGCGAATTTGAGTTATCGATATTTATCGATACGTGAGAAGTTATTGCTGCTCATTCAACCGCTTGCAAGTCGCAACATCGCTCTCGCTGCAGTGCATCACAAATTTTGTGGACGTTTTAACTCATAAACCAATGAACAAAATTTCACCAAACTTGGTATTTAGTTGGATCCTGGCCTACACTGGTACTGTATATATTTGGGAATCAATCGCTGAACAGGTGGTGCTCTGATACCATTTTTTCTAAATTTTTAACATGACTCTATAGGCCAAAATTTCATAAAAATGTACATAATGAGAGCTTTTTTAACGTGAGTTTGTAAAATTAATATGAATTATCGATAACGGTAGTAGTATAATAGAAGAAAAAGTTTGTGTATGCAGAACAATGCTTCTCAACCTAGGGGGAATTTCTCCCCTGGGGGTGTAGATTTTCAATATTGGTTTCTTTTGGAAAAACTCCTCAATACTTTTAAAACTAATGACTTAATCATAGATATGTGACAATTTAAAAAAAATTGTCGATTTTTTTTTTTTTTTTTTAACAAAAAAAAAAAAAAAAAAAAGACGAAGAGAAAAGAAAATAAATCGCACTTTTTCTGATGGTGGCACAAAACTGACTTTATTTCGGCATTTAGTGTTATAATTCTGTGAGATAAAAATCGTCTGCATTCATCATGGAAAATAATTTTAATAAATAATTTGTACTGCAAGATTTTGTGTACATTTCTATAGAAGAAAGTCTTGTGGTGGCCACAACCTACTAGTTCTATTTTTGTTCCTACAATTATTGATATTAGCATATGTGTAATTTTATTATTTTTCTTTGCTTAGTTGGAAACATATCTCTAGAAACTAATTTGTTTTGAAGATGTCTTCTTTTTATACTAATGTTCACACTAATAAACACAACATTACAGTGACAAGGGTATTGCATGTTTATCGCCCTGTACATGTCTGCATTAATGAAACATAAATCTTTTTCCATTAACACTTATTATTGCTGACACGTTAATGGTAAAATTTCCAAACAGACCTTTTACTTAAGAATTTTCTATAACTCTTTTCTATTTAAATACCTTTACATTACTAGAAGATCATTAGTTCTACTTATGTGACGAATTAAATTAATTTGGCCACCTATTTTACTGTAGGATGCCATATGTAATATAAAACAGATACTTAGAACTTAGTATAATATTGTATTTTGTAATAAAGAATTTTCAATGTAATTTTGTACTGAAATACTTATTGTTTTCTTCTAAAATAGCAAAAAATATTAAATTCACAAAAAAAAAAAAAAAAAAAAAAAAGACCTCCGGTTTTTTAATGAGTTTCACAAGTTGTCGAGTGGTTCTGCGTTCGAAGCTCTTAGATGGAAAGTTCCGGGTTCGATCCCAGGTAAGCTCGTCAAAAATAGCTGTTCGAAATTTTCCGTATTTTCTCGCGTAAATACGAGCTAGGGCCTTATAAAAAGACCTCCATGGTGGATACCACCCAGGCCTAAGACTCTAGTATAGTTAAATGACCTTAACACAAACAACGGTTTTCGACGAATCTACACATTTGGAGACGTCTTGAACAAGATTTCACATTTTTAGAAAATATCTGTTTGTCTATCTATATATGCGTGCGACAAAACTATTCTAGTAGCTGTAGCATAAAAAAAATAATGCACAGAATTTCATAAAAAATTATATATATTTGAGCCTTGACACAAAATGAGGATTACCAACGTTTTCGTAACAGTTGGCGCTTCCTTCATTTGCGTGAAAGCTACATCTCAGATTTTACTGTGTATAATTAGAGAGAACTGGATAAGTGAGAAGACTATCATGAAATGCTATATTGATTATACTTTTGCGCATACCAGCCCCTTTGAAATAGTAAACCCTGATTAAATTAAAATTTAGGTATCTACTGCGCATCGACTTTCATCGTCATGTTAAAATGTTATAGTTACAAAAGTTCAATCTCCTGTGGTATACGCGGAAACTTTTAAGTGCTGTTCCCGCCGCGGGACATAGGCTCGGGAACAGAGGGGGAGAATGTACCGCTAAATTCAAACTCTTACGAATAGATTAAATAGCGTAATTACTATTGAGCCATCTTCCCTATCATTTAAAATAATATAGACGGCGCTGTCGCCATTCTCGGCAAAATATCTAATAATATTTTGCCGATCCATAAAAGTGAAGTGAAATCATCTTGTTTTCAGAAGTCAGTCAGAAGTTCGTCAGCTCTCGCTGAAAGATGTAGTCGCGTTTTTCGTGTAAGACGCCCTGTGGCCATGGGCCGCAGGCAGCGGCCTGAAAGAAGTTATATTCGTTCTTATGTATCTTTATGTTTTGTTTACTGCGCTCGTTGTATATAGCTTTGTAATTGTGTTTTATTATAATTAAAAATATTAAATAACGGAATGGCAGAGTTCGTTCTTTCAATGTTCTAAGGTGTCATTCCTGTTATAAAATAAATAAAAATTCAAATAAATCAATTTTTTAAAAATTCCAAAATCTAGTTTTTATATAGTCCCAAGCAGTGTTGGGCATAATTTATTAAAAAGTAATTGAATTACAATTAAATTACAATTATAATTATTTTACTGTCAATCGATTAACAAGTAATTGACTACAAATAAGTTGAATTACTTATTGTTACTTATAATTGTAATTCACTTACTTTTTAATCAATTATGCCCAACACAGGTCCTCATAGTCATATTTAATGAAAGTTAACACTCATCTTAACAAACATAACACAAAAAGTTTCCCTTCTGCGTGCCTAAGATTGATTCAGACATTTAGTTTCAAAGTTTGGGATTTCTTTCGAATTTTCTCTGGCTTTATTATGGATATTTTAACTCACACGTTAATGAAGGCCGAGAAAATGCGGGAAAATCTCAAACTGCAAAACAAAATATCTCGGCCAATTTTGGGCGCACGGAAGTGAAACATTTTGTGTTATATTTTTTAGTATGAGTGTGAACTTATACTAAGTATGGCTATAGAAGCCTAGGGACTGTACAAAAAGTTTAGTTTTTGTAATTTTCAAAAAAAAAATTATTTATTAACCCTTTGCGCTCGGCATATTTTCCGTAAGACACGCCTTTTGGCGTTCCTTTAAAACGTCATACGTATAGTTTCCAACTTACTACCTTTTGGCTACCGAAAAATTGTAATAATTTGTTTTATTTTACTTCATCATTGAATAAAATAAATCTTTCTGTTAAAATTTTTCGGTAGCCGAAAGGTAGCCTATAGTTACACGTTTTAGAAAAATAACATTTCATTTGCAGAGGAACACCTTGAGGCGTGGCTCGACTTTTTAATGTCCCCTTAGAAGGGACATACGAGCGATAAGGGTTAAATTTAAATATGCCATGTCATAAACGTTTACATTGTTTAAAAACATTTTGTAATTAGAATATGCTGGCCAGATGTCCTCATTTATAGAGCACAGTCCGTTTTTGTAAAACGTGTCTCTAAGTTTAAAAAAATGTTACAAGAAAATTATTTATCATAATTAGTAGCTTTTTGGTCCGCATTTATAAAGAATATAAAACTATATTCCTAATTAGGAAATTTTAATAATTATTAACGCTTATAATTTCTGAAAGTAATTTAATCTGGTCACCATAAATTAGAAGTATATGTCTGCGGTCAATTGTTGCGGAAATAAATGTCTCCTCACGACTTTGCTTTACGCTCTGTGTAATAAATTAGGGTAAAATAAAAACCTTCAGCTTTTTACTTTCTTCTATATGTACATATAGAGAAAGTATTGGATTCTTGAATTTTTTCGATGGATTTACATGTTTTAGGATGTACTGAACACGATTTGAGTATTTTTAGAAAAGTCTGTCTGTTTGTCTGTCTGTCAGTCTGTGTGTGTGTATCACAAATATTGTGGACGTTGTATCTCAAGAACCAATGAACGAAATTTAACCAAACTTGGTATTTAGTTGGACCCTGACATAAACTAGTGCTGATTAGATTTGGGGATCAATTGCGCAACAGGTGGCGCTGTGATTGCATTTTATCTAAATTTTTAACATGGCAGTATAGGGCAAAATTTCGTATAAATGTACGTAATGAGAATTATTTTAATCGTATGATTGTAAAATTAATATGAATTATTGATAATAGTAGTAGTTAACTAGGAAAAAAATGTTTGTGCATGTGGGCGCATTGCTTCCTCCCCTGCGGCGGGGGGGGGGGAGTAAATTTTCAATATGGGTATCTCGTTAATACCTTTAAAACGAACTATTGAACTATAGATCTGTGATAATTTAAAACGAAGTTATCGATTTTTTACCCTTTAACGAAAAAGAAAAAAAAAAAAAACTTGGGGGAAAAAAATCTTATTTCTTCTGATTTGCAAAAAGTTGACATCTTTCGGCATTTAGTGATAATATAATTCTGTCAGATAAAGATCGTCTGTATTTATAATGGAAAATAATTTGATAATTTAATAAATACAGTAGAACTTGGATAATTCGAAGTTGAAGGGACCAGAGAAAAATTCGAAATATCCAAAAATTCGAATTACATATACTATTTTGTCAAAAAGTAAAAATAAAAATAAATAAATAAATAAAACTCTACGATCAAAGATTTAACACATAAACTTTATATCTAAGAATAATGCTACATTCCCCTCCACCCCCCACCCCCCAATTAAATCAATATTTTTTTACGAGCTTAATTATTCAACACTTTTTAAGAAATAGTCTGATAATTTTGATTGCTTCTTTAAGTACAATCTTTGTGTCATAGCATATGACTTCCACCTATCAACTGATACAAAAACAGAATCTTCTACATACATAACTTTCAATTAAAAAAACCTCGAAGTTAATGTATATGGACCATATCTTCTTCTGATGCACTAGGTAGGAAATACTCTTGCATTACCTTATCCTTCTTTTGAAAGACTGTTAAAAATAATAATAATAATAATAATGCACTTTAGCTGAGAAAAATCTCGGTAACAAATTTTACTGTAATATTTTAAAGGTAATCGTATGAAAAATTCGAATTGTCCATGATTTTTTAACATTATTTTAATACAAAATTCAAGGGACCGAGTAAAAAATTCGAATTATCCTGAATTTCGAATTAAACAAGTTCGAATTATTCAAGTTTCACTGTAATTTGTATTGAAAAAAAATTGTGTAAAATTATATAGAAGAAAGTCATGTAGTGGTCACATCATGTTAGTATTTTAAATGATAAATCTGGCAGTCCTAGTTAGAATTGATAAAAAGATACATGATGAGTTAAGGTGACTATATGTTTAACGCTTGTAACTTGTGCGAACTAATAAATCTTTCTCCATTAGTGTCCATTAATTAGTGATCTATTAAATGATAAAATCACAGATATATCTCTGTTCTGGAATCTCTGTACACTCTGTTCCTTCAATAATATCTCAAAGCTAATTGAGGCTCATGTGTTTGTGTCTGAGATATATATAACGTGTTTAGGAGAATAATTCGACCAACTATTCTGGAATAGAAAGCTGCAGTATTTAGTGCAATAGAGGATGCTGTGGGTCTAAAGGGAAGCTAAAGTATTGGACTTAATGCTAAACTGAAACTAAATTGCATTTTCTTTCACTGTGTAATAAATTTATTGCATTTGTTGTCAAATGTTTTCTGTAGAATACAGTAGGATTGTCATTAATTTATAGGACCACACATAAATATTCATATACAGGGTGATATGTTTAAAAGAGTATCCGTTGGTTTTTTGTTTTATCCTGAAATCTGACGGATGTGGCAGCTATTCTAGCACTGAAGTATAATTGTTTGAGCCATCCTTAAGACAATTTTTTAACACTGTTGGACTGTTACAACTTTATCTTTGAGGTAAAACGGAAATGGAGACGCACAATGTTACTTAATCCTGTGATAATTTTATTTTTGAAAGACATAATTTGATTCAAATTTTTTACATTATCACTTCTTCCTCGTTAGATTTTATTTATTTATTTATTTATTTTTTGCGGGGTTACCTCAAAGATAGGGTTTTCCAGAGAAGTCCTGCAAACATCGGTGGATTAAAACAAATCCTAACACGTCGTGAATGACACCAACAATGTTGTGAAGTGTGTCAAAAACCTGGTTCGACGTGTTCATGTTTGCATTCAAATGGTGGCGAACATTTTCAGCATTTTCTGTAACGAATGATGATGTAAAAAGTTTTAATTAAATTATGTTTTTCAAAAATAAAATTATCACAGGATTAAGTGACATTGTGCGTCTCCATTTCTGTTTTACCTCACAAATAAAGTTGTGTGAGTCCAACAATGTTGGAAATTGTCTCCCACACTTAAACAAGGTTCAAACAATAACACTTCAGTGTTAGACGCCACATCCATCAGATTTAAGGGTAATAAGAAAAACCAACAGGTAATCATTTAAACTGATTACCCTGTATACGATTACCCTGTATAACTGGAAATTACTGGAAATACATTTTCGATTTAATTAAACACTTTTTACATTTTCTAACAATGTTTAAGAGTTATTATGATTTGAATTAGCCTACATGTCTGTCTTTCTGTCCGTCTGTCTGTTTTCCTGTCTACGCTTTAATTCTCTTAAATATTCATAGAATTTCTGGTAACTGATATATGTTATTCAAGTTCAGTATTTCATATATCTTTTTGAAAATGGAGTAAACACCGACGTTGATTTATGTACAGGAGAACCCGAAATAATTGCAAACCATCGCGGTTTATGAGAGATATTTCTGTAAAACATATTTTAATATACTTATTTTACACAGATCATAATGAAATTGACATTTAGTATTCATATGCATAAAAAAATACATGCAGTATGAATACATTATGATTAGCATTAAAACTTAGGGAGGCATACTATTGTAGCAATCGCAGCTATCGTAGATCACAAGTCGGATCGTACACTCCGCAGCAAAAGTATCAGAGCACTAGCAATAATCCCTGTCTAAAAAAAGCACACTTAATACTGCTTTGTTAAATAAATCCTTGACGAATCTTGTTCTTATTCAGTCTAACAACATGATTCTACAAGGATTTATTTAACAAAGCCGTATTAAGTGTGCTTTTTTTAGACAGGGATTATTGCTAGTGCTCAGATACTTTTGCTGCGGAGTGTACGATCCGAATTGTGATCTACGATAGCTGCGATTGTTACAATAGTATGTCTCTCTTACAGAGCCACTGAAAAATGTTCACATACATTACAGGCTATAACCTGAAATTGCTGGAATTCCATTTCCTATTTTATTAAACGTTTTTAACACTTTCCACCTGTGTTTAAGAAGATTAAATTTAATTAGGATATCAGTCTGTCTTTCTGTGTCCGTCGGGCGATCAAATAAGCAAATTACGTTGAAAACAACGCGTAAGTACAGTTGGAAATTCTTAATAGTCTATGCAAACTACGTGGTTTTCCGTTCTTGTTTAAAATAAAAACAGAGAAAAAAAAGTAAAATGTCATTTGAAAAAATAATTATTATAACTCTTGTAAAAAAAACAAAAATGTTATTTAAAAAAAAAAAAAAAAAAAAAAAAAAAAAAAAAAAACTATAATTTTGCATTCGTGTTATTTTAACTTGTATAAATATTTTCAGTTTAACCTATATTGCTTACGAGTAATTGCAAGTCGACCTAATAAATGTGCTTGATCACTTGCGTAACAAATTGCCGAGATCTGGCTTCTGTCATTTTGCGAACCCAGACAGATAATTATCTTCAATATAGATAGACTCTTTTGATTTCGAAAGTGTACACTTACAAGGTTGTTGTGTCACATGGACTGGTGTCATGGAGAGCGCAAAATATATTCTCTTTCTTAATTCATGGGTTGTTATTTCGTATTCTTGTAATGCAAAATAGATTGATTTTTAACTCAAGAATATTTGTATATTTTGTACTAGCAAACCCGTGCAAAATATTCGCATTTTATTTCTTTTCTTACTTACCTTTAAAATTTGAAACTCATAAATATTATACCAATTTCACCATCTAATTAAAATTTTAATTTACCAGAAGCCAAATTATTAATAAAACCAAATTAATATTGTACAATAGTGAAACCGATATCATTCAAAGAAAGATTTTCAAATAAAATTCATGATTCACGACCCAATTTTCATACTTCCATAGGCAGTACAATTTTAATATAGGACTACCACGACGCCTTTTAAAATTTTGCCGTCATGTTGGCTATGACTTTTTATTATTATTATTATTATTATTATTATTTTAATAAATAAATAAAATAATTTCTATTTTGATTATATTTTTTATGTTTGTGTTTTTTAGTCAATTTATGACACAAAAGTTCATATTCTGTATATATCTTTAAAATATTGCTAGGTATAAAATGACGCCTGCAAAGATTCTGAAGAAACAACTGTTAAAAAATATTTTTTTGTAAAACAATCTCATCAGACAAATGTCGTCATTTTTTCTTATTAGTCCATTGAGCTAAGTCCGCGTGCTTAAATATTGTTCATGTATAAATATTATTTTTTTATCCTCGCGTATCGTATCGTTTCAACAAAAAATAATTGAAACTGGTCCACGTTAGAAAAATATTTTATAGATTATATATTCATTTAAAGAAAAGCACATTTCTGAAACATCCAATTACAGTGTTGCTTGAATAAAACTATAATACAATACATTGAACATATAAAAAAAAAAAATACATGCTACGAATTTAAAAGTTACTGGCTACCTAGCCAGTAAAAGATATGTTAAAAATATCCAAATTCACAGAAAGCTCATTAAAAATTTTGTAAAATTTATATAATGAAAAATTACCAATACAATTATATTTTACAAATGGTGTGACAAATAAATGATTATTTGTAAGAAATGTGGTTGGTACCTTAATTTGAATACCGTTAAGAATATCACATCAGCCAATCATATTATTGATAACTTTATAAAATAATAAACAAAAAAGGTCACGACGATATTTTAAACTGATTATAAATAGAAATAAACTGATTATGAATAAGATTACTTTTAAAATATAAATAACGTACAAATTTAGTTTGAACTTGCTCTAAAATTTTGATTTTATTATCATAAAAATTATCCTAAATAAGACTGCAATACTCCAGATTGGAGCGAACCCTATTGACGTATAGGACTTTTAGCGCAAGCTGATTGGAAAAATCTTTAGTTTTACGGTTAAGAAACCTAAGTTTTTTTATATGCTTTAGAAATAATACTATTGATGTGGAGTGAAAAGTCAAGTTTGACGTCAAAATGTGATAGAAAGAGTAATTTTTTTCATTTTCAAGATAATTTGAACAGATCTACAGTTGGTAACAAAAGTGTCCGAACACTAGCAAAGATTCCTATGTAAAAAAAGTACACTTCATACGGTTTTGTTGAATAAATCCTTATCGAAACATGTTCTTACACTAATTAAGAACAGGATTCGACAAGGATTTATTTAACAAAACCATATGAAGTGTACTTTTTTTACGTAGGAATTTTTGCTAGTGTTCGGACACTTTTGTTACCGACTGTATATAATATCTCTTATTTTACAATGTTCTTTTTTATATAAGGTATGCTTGTATTTCTCTAAATATAAACCGTGATATTGATGTTTAAAGCTGAAATATATTTTTTATATTATTATTATTATTATTACTATTACATTCATTATAAACAATAATAATGATAATAGTAATAGTAATAATAATAACTAAAATAAAAAATAAAAAATAAATAAAATAATAGTGATGGTTATTTTTACTTTGTAATCAGAAACGTTAAATCCTGAATCTGTTTAAGGCAAAAAAGTGATTTTGTGTGTGTACATATTGAAATGTACGTATATATTTGTAATGTATCACCCTGAGAAAAAATTCTGTGACTGACATCTATAATCTAAATTGTGGCTCTAGAAAAAATAGTTCCATGTCATCCTTATAAATTCTAGTCCCCTTGGAAAGCGATTTCTAGGAGCCCCTATTAGAATTCTAGAGCGTTTGCCTCTATTCTCAAGGGCAAATTTATTTAATACTCTTTTCAAATAAATGCAAATACAAGAGGCGGGTTTCAGCAACTATACATAATCTTGGTTTTTGTCCCAATTCTAGAAAATCAAGCGAGAATTTCTCGCAATACAAAAGATTCAGAATATTCAGAATATTGTTTCATCATCTAGAAATGTGTAGACTAGAAATTCTCGATCATTTCGTCTATTCAGTTTATTGGCGTGCCTTATGCGCATAGCTCGAAAAACTATATTTCTAGTTAATGGATTTAGAAAATGGCCACTTATTCATTCTAGATGAAGGCGGTATGTTTTTTTCTCAGTGTAATTAAGCAGGAGAAAATTACCTTAAAGGGTTAGCTATTTCATTTTCTGTCCGTACAGGGTGCTCAACCGAGTTTATTTCTCTGATCATGAATATAACATGATCTCTCGTAAAATATTATGTGAACAAAATGTATAATGCAGAATTGAGTATAGTCCGCCAAGCCAATTAGCTTAGAGTGAGTGTTTTGTATTAGTATATCTTTGTATATTAAAATAAAAGTGTAATCGATTCAGTGATCTAGATTTCTGCTTTATCTATTAAATCAACTTATAGCTGACTTTGATGACCTCACCAACTGCCGATATACAGCAAGATTTAAAATTTTTTTTATAACTCAGATTTCAAATTTTACTCCATTTCAAAAATATGTCAGTATTAAAAAAAAAAAAAAAAAAATGAGAGAGAGAGAAAAGAAAGAAGGAAGTAAAATGCACATTTTAAATTAGTAGAAGTTTCAATACTAATTTGTAAAATTCATGTTCTCCAAAAAGTCAAATGCATATTATTTTTTCCCCATATACTAAGCCTTTATTAAGATATAAGCACATGAAAAACATTTCAATCTTTATTACCATGTTTTTATAAACTTCTATTCTTGTTTGTGTGGTACAAATCTTGCAATCGATTTTTAACTAACTTCCCTACTAGCTAGACATTTGAAACTTTCAGAATAGCTTAAAACCCGATGACAACACAATACTTTGAAGCCCGATTATCGAATTTTTGATTAGTTTTCTTTTAATTAATTAAAATATGAAAATAATAACCTCCTCATAGCTTTAACAATACCATTAAAATATTAGCTATAATTTAATTGTTGCCAAAAAAAATTTTAGGAGTTCATTTTCTTTCGACATAAAAATAAATACATTTAATTAAACGTGGAACGTTAAAAAATTGTAAAATGTTAAAATATGCATTTCACAAAAAATGATGTCATTATCACTTTAAAAATTTTAAACACATTGGTAAAGTGCTAATGTATCTCTATAGCTAAGATTCAACAGAAAATTTAAAAACATGGTATGTAAATAGTTTTTTATCTTATAATTATTTTAATTATATACCATATTTTCGAATATTATATTTGCTGATGCATTTTACAAAAATTACTATCCAAGATAAATTAAAATGTGGGCTTTATAAAAATGTATTTCAATAGCATTGTATAAAAATTTAAAAATGTCTACAAAAAAAAAAAAAAAAAATTAAAGTAAATCATACTTTACTTTATAATATTCTTCAGGTACAATACTTTTACTATTCACTTAAACAAATATATTCTCTGGAAATTTATGTGGTAGCCAATAAGTAAAATCTGTGACCTTTTCCTGCTCAAATCAATTGAAATCCATAACTTTGTGCAAATGAGTTCAAGGTTTTTAATTAAAACAATTTTCTTTTATAAATTATACTTACGTGCCTTCTTCACATGCTCTTTTAGAAAAAGTAATTAGTTTTATCCCGGAAAAATTTTCAAAGTTAATTTTTTCCACTTATGTGGGCAATCAATTATTGAAATTCATTAACGCTATAGTTGGGGCTAAAGAAGAAACGCTTCTAACGTATGAAACATAAATAACATTAAAATCGATTTTATTCTATCTTTTTATTCCTTATTCCTTATTAAATTTACAAATTTGATTTAATTGGGTTGATTTCTTTTCAACATTTCTTTTCTTTTTGTTTTATTAAAATATGGTTCTAGGAACATTCATTGTGCGAAATTTTATCTCTTTTCTATCTGATTTTTATATTTCATTTATTTATTTAATTATTTTTACTTTTCGAACACTATAGTGAGGAAAGTAATATAATCATGTCAAAAATCCGAATTTGAGATTTTGATGTTTCTATACATTTCGAGGTCCCCTGAGTCCGTTTTCACTATTTTTACGATGATGTATGTATGTATGTATGTGTGTATGTATGTGTGTGTATGTCTGTGAGTGAACACACTAGCATCTAAACGCTTTGTTCGAATAAGCTGAAAGTTGGTACATATATTGTAAGTCACCATAGTACGAACCCTATTGATTTTGGTGAATCTAGCACTTATACTTGTTTTTACAGGGACACAAAGAAAAATTCTTTATCATTATGGGCTATGGGACCAAATTTTTAAAAGTGCGATAGCGTCTAAACGCTTTATTAATCTGAGCAAAAAATTTGTACACATGTTATAGGTCACAGTTGCACCAGTATAGTTTTTGGTGAATTTAGTACTTACACGTTTTTTACAGGGGCAGAAAGAAAAATTATTTATCATTATGGCCTATGGGGCCAAATTTTTAAAAATGTGATACCGTCTAAACGTCTAATTAATCTGAACAAAAAATTTGTACTCAAGTTATAGGTCACAGTTGCACCAACCGTATAGTTTTTGGTGAATTTAGTACTTACACATTTTTTACAGGGACACAAAGAAAAATTATTTATCATTATGACCTATGGGACAAAATTTTAAAAGTGCGGTAGCATCTAAACGCCTTATTTCAATTGAGCTGAAAATTTATATGAATATTGTAAGTCACTGTTGCACTAACTATAAGCATTTTGGTGAATCTAGCATTTATAGGTTTTTACAGGGACACAACGAAAAATTCTTTATCATTATGATCTATGGGCTCAAAGTTCAGTAGCGTTAAATGAAAACATCGCGTAATGTATGGACAAAAATACTCAAACACTCTATTATGGTTTTCTCTCTTTTGTTTGTTTAACAACTCCTCTTTCTTTACTTTATCTATAAAACTGTTAATTACTCAATGTTCGGAAAGTCGAGTGGAGTCCCTCCAGATTTTTTTTTTTTTTTTTTTTTTTTTTTTTTTTTTTTTAACGCACACTATTTTAAAATTTTAATTTACAATTATATTAACTTTTATATTAACTTTTACACATGTTGTTTATTAGTTTTCGGAGAGAACAGGTAAATTTTCAATTTGGAAAAGTATATATTCACGCAATTTTTGGTATTTTCTTTAGAATTTACCATTGCATATTACATACATAGTTAATTTTAGATACGAAAATATAACTGATTCATATGTAAATATTTCTTGGTGTTTTTGATAACGTTTTTGTAATCATTTTGTTAATTTTTTAACACTCAGGCCCAAACCTATTCGCTCATTTTCCTTTTGTAAAACGATGTTTTGCAAAATACTAATATTTTCGGAAATAAAATTATTAAAGAATGTTTTATGTACAATAGGGAAAAAATCCCAAACTTTTATTGCAATTTATATAATTCACGGATAGTTTCTAGTTTTGTGTAAATAATAATTGCAGAAATATCAGTGAAAGCTTTATCGTTGAGACTTAAAATATTTTTGGAGTTTTTGTGACCTGTTTGTCGATCTCTCTCTGTGTGTGCGTGACGTATAGTGGCCGTAAAAATCACCCGATTGGCTTGAAAATTGGTACACCATATTCACAAGCCATATAGTGTTATCTGCATGTTTTTTGGTGTTATATATTTTGTGGTTTGTGTACTGGGTTTTGTGTGGTTTGTGTGCATCAAAGTAGTTACTACTATTACAGCCTATTATTTTATAGAAATAATTATGAAATATGGTCGTATGCTATGCATGGTCATATGCTATGACCAATTCTTTATAATGCTTAGTAAAATAACTTATTGTAACTAATTACAGTAAATTCTGTTGGTAAACTTTTATTAACCTTTTACACGTCGCATTTAGATCTGGCTATAATTTAAATTCGTTTTTTACATATTTTGTCTTCTAATGCTTTAGTTTAAAGAACTCTATCATTAAAATGTGTAAATAATAATAATAATAATAATAATAATAATATAATTTAATATTATCGTATTTAATAATATTTTATTTTATTTTCTTTTAATAATGTAATCTATTTAAAACATGCCAACCCATTTTTAGAAGCATTTGCTTATTTTTCTAGATTATGTGAATTTTTAAATTGTAGTGTAAAAGGGAAAATCGAAAAATAGGTCAATTTCATAATTTTCTGTATATTTCCCCTTTTATGATTGAATTGCAATTTCTATTTCAAAAAATCAAGTCATCTTTCTGCTATATTTGATTTTTTTTTTCGAGTCAGTATTCATGATATTTAATTTTTAAATGGATTTTTAATTCTGTGTTCCATTTATGGAACAGTGGCGTGTAAAAGGTTAATTCAGACAAACAAGAACAGTATGATGAAGAAAAAAATAAATATAAATAAGAAAGTTAACACGTAATTACGATATTTTAATATCTGATAATGGTGCTGAAGAATAGCACTACAGTGTAAAAAATTTGCTTTTTATGTTGCTACAAATTTTCTGTAATTGGAGAAAATACGCGTAATTTACGAAAAAATTGCGTTGTCAGAACGTATTTTCTCAAATAACAGAGAATTTCTGGGGGGAAAAAAAAGGCAAAATTTTTACGGTGTAACTTAAGTATCCATAATAAATAAATAAATAAATAAATTATAAATAAAAAAACTTTTTAAAAGCGATACAATTATCATAAATTGTAATACATATTGATCCATTCACATTTTCATGCAAAAATACGCTAAAATTATGTATTTTTACTTACGCTATTTGGTAATTAATCACTAGGAAATCGGATTACTATATTTCATATTAAATTGTAAGTCAACAACATTTTAAAGCAGGTATAGTTACAATAAACCATAGTACATGTAAACTAATTGTGTTTTCAGGTTAAAAATGTCTAAAATTATACTATTTTCAAATCCATAATAAATAAATAAATTATAAATAAAAAAACTTTTTAAAAGCGATACAATTATCATAAATTGTAATACATATTGATCCATTCCCTTTTTCATGCAAAAATACGCTAAAATTATGCATTTTTATTTACGCTATTTGGTAATTAATCACTTAGGAAAATTGATTACTATATTTCATATTAAATTGTAAATCAAAAACTTTTTAAAGCAGGTATAGTTACAATAAACCATACTACATGTAAACGAATTGTGTTTTCAGGTTAAAAATGTCTAAAATTATACTATTTTCAAATCCATAATAAATAAATAAATTATAAATAAAAAACTTTTTAAAAACGATACAATTATCATAAATTGTAATACATATTGATCCATTCCCTTTTTCATGCAAAAATACGCTAAAATTATGTATTTTTATTTACGCTATTTGGTAATTAATCACTTAGGAAAATTGATTACTATATTTCATATTAAATTGTAAATCAAAAACGTTTTAAAGCCAGACACAGTTATAATAATGTACATGTAAACTGTGTTTCCAGGTTAAAAATGTCTAAAATTATATTATTTTCTTACTCTACTTAGCTATCATTTTACAGTTTCAAATTCAAAAATTCATGTGTTATGTGTTAAATACGGTTACAACGAAACTAATCTAATACTGTGACATAAAGAATGGATTGGAACGAAATCTAATACTAAAATAATATCCAAGAATTCTGCATTAAAAGTGAAAGAAATATTATATTTTCTAGTTTGATAACCAAATATGCTTTTATTCTAGCATAAAATAAACAGGCGTCCCTCCGTGAGAGTTAGCATCATTTATTTTCTGACATGTCGTCGGAGTTGTTCTGACATGTCAACGGAATTA
The DNA here is from genome assembly GCA_963930645.1 of Salticus scenicus. Classification (NCBI taxonomy): domain Eukaryota; kingdom Metazoa; phylum Arthropoda; class Arachnida; order Araneae; family Salticidae; genus Salticus; species Salticus scenicus. The sequence continues at coordinate 9,953,078 of OZ005658.1, read as the reverse complement.
TCGATCCAGTTACTTCTATGAATGATTGATAAACAGAGCGCATTAATCTCTTTCATGCACACACACCTGTATTTATGATATACGAAAAGATAGAAACAATGAAAAATTTGTTTGCCAACTACTTCGTCTCTTTATGTGGAATCATTGTTTTTCAATTTTGTAAAATTATTTTGTGAAGTGATTTTTCCTTGATTTACTTGCATTCTTGATTTCTCGTGTTGGGAATTGCGTTGATGAATTAAATTTCGTTGAATAAGATAAGAATGTATGTTGTTTTATACAATAGGTCATATAATGTTAATAGAACGTCTTTTTACTTTCCGAACATACATATGTAAGGAAAGTAGTGTAATCATGTCAAAAATCCGAATTTGAGATTTTGATGTTTCTATGCGTTTTGAGGTCCCCCGAGTTCGTTTTTACTATTTTTACGATGATGTATGTATGTGTATATGTGTGTGAGTGAACACGCTAGTGTCAAAACGCTTTGCTTGAATGAGCTGAAAGTTGGTACGTATGTTGAAGGTCACTGTAGCACGAACCCTGTTGATTTTCGTGAATGTAGTAGTTTTTTTTTTTTTTTTTTTTACAGTAGTTTTATAGTTTTGCAGTACACTTGTAGATTTTACTGGGACGCCAAGAAAAATTCTTTATCATATGGGGCCATATTTTTAAAAGTATGATAGTGTCTAAACGCCTTATTAAACTGAGCAAAAAAAATATACAAATATTATAGTTCACAGTTGCACACACTGTATAGATTTTGGTGAATTTAGCACTTACAGTTTTTTACAAGGACACGAAGAAAAACTCTTTATCATTATGGCCTATGGGACCTATTTTTAAAAGTGCGATAGCGTCTAAACGCCTTATTCAATTGAGCTGAAAATTTATATGAATATTATAAGTCACTGTTGCACTTACTATAAGCATTTTAATGAATCTAGCATTTATAGGTTTTTACAGGGACACAACGAAAAATCTTTATCATTATGATCTATGGGCTCAAAGTTCAGTAGCGTTAATAAGGAGAAAAATACTCAAACACCCTATTATAATTTTCTCTCTTTTGTTTATTTAACAACTCCTCTTACTTTACTTTATCTACAAAACCGTTAATTACTCAATGTTCGGAAATTCGAGTGGAGTCACTCCAGATTATTTTTTCTTTTCTATTTTGTATTGTTAATCCTTCATCTACTGGGTGTACTTTAAAATACTATTTATTTAAAAAAACGTATAAAATAGGATTTATGGTGGAAGTATTAAATATATTTATATATAGTGCTGAAACTAGAATAAAAGTGCCTGTAAGGAAGATTTTGGATGGCCATAACAGTTTTAGAATTCTTGCAAAGTGTACCGTCAATAACACAGTGCAGCAATCCAGGCAATTTTGTAGATAATCACGAAAATTTTTATTAAACATTTTATTTGATATAATGCTTTTGTAATAGGTGACCATTATTATAAAGTTATTATTACTGGATAATTAGCATGAAACTGATTTTAATAACAATTGAGTGGGAGTCTAAAAGTTGACTTCACCTCTTAGTTGTTGATAATGAAGTGACGCTCCGATTTCTTCACTAATTTCGCCAGAGCTCTAATCGAAGCCAAATTCAAAATAGTTCAGAAAAAACAGTTGTAACTGTGTTACATAGAAACACATATATATTTTTAAAAGGTTACAAGAGAATTATAATTCAAACGGACCTTAATAACAGCCATCCTTCGCCATGGGAAGGCGGAAGTTTTAAGAAAAATTAATGCACCATATTGTGAGACAAGAATGCATGCATGGCGACTAATTGCACTTATTTGCAAGATGAAAAGAAACCGAATTAGAAAAAGTCGTAACATGCTATTGTAGATCTGCATTAACGTTAAAGAAAGAATAATACATGATCAGAGATTTCGATAGAGTTGCAATTAGCAAAAGATACATATGTGGGAACAGGGAGGATGAAAAAATTGAAAGAACATGCTGTATGTGAATTTAAGTTACAAATTAGGGATCATAAAAATGTGTTCGTTACTTTTTTTTTTTTTATGATAATATATTTTTTAGAATATGTGATAATCGACATCACAGGGCCGCCGTGAAAATTCTATTTTCAAAAAGGGCATTATTTGCATAATTTGCGGTCTTCTATGTTGTGATTTTTGTAAGCGACAAAAGTTTACGTGTATATATGTGGGCTATATGCATTTGTTGTTCCTGGAATTCTGCAAAACTATTGCTAGAAGGTTACATGTCAGGAAGGTAAGTATCTAAATGCCTCTGAACGTTTAAAATGTTTGGAGAAACCACTTGGTACTAAAATGTTTTTGAAAGGGCCGACGGGTGCTAAAATACGTTTAAAAGGGCCGCTGGTTGCAGCACTCTACCAAATTAGCCTAGAGTCAGCACTAATATAAAAACAGAGAGCGTATACCTCACTTTAATCTCGCTACAAGCTAATAGACGCTACATATAGCCGTTTTTGTTCCAGAAATTATTTTATAGAGTTCTTTCGCTGTTTTTGGTTGGCATTTTTCATGATCTATACACGTGTTTTAATAACTTCATTTATTTCATTTAAAGAATCTCTCACCAGTCTTAGAAAAAATATAAAGAACATAAAAAGTATTTTTTTTTTCTTTTTACACATTTTAAAGGTCCAAATGTCTTTTTTTGACCACTATAGGGACGGTTCATTGTAAAAGTGATGTAACTCCATATTTTTTTAAAATGTGTATTTTTATGCTTAATTGTACCACATTTGGTCATATCTTTTATTATAAAAGTGAAGAAACACCAATGATTACATTAAAATGCCACAAATGTGAATACTTTTTTTTTTTTTCAGAAAACTAAAATTTCTAAATATTCATTATATATATGAAGTTTCTATGTTAGGGTAAGTGCACCAGTGATTGACACTTTTAGAGCAATCTCTGATGTTGTTAATGTTCTAGTCATCAGAAAATATTTTCAGAAATCTTAAGTTAGTACATATGGTAGGAAAGACATTCAGAACCACATATATGTTAAAATATATACATTTGATAACAATTATTATTATTATTATTTTTTTTATGAATTTTTATTTGACACCCACTCAATGCTCCAGTAATGGACACTGCCAGTTTTGCATTTTATCAGTCATTGGCACCCTACGTTCCAGTGGTAGTCACTGCTAGTTATTCACTTTACCAGTTATTAGCACCCTATGCTAAAGTGTTTGACATAAAATGTTAAAATTCTTATAAGTAAAATTTATGATTTTTCTTATTTTTCTTATTTATTAATTATTTCTGGATAGATGTTAATTATTGGAGCATGCCAAACACTGGAGCACCTACCCTACTTCAAGTTATTTTTATTATAATTTATAAATTCTTATAACTCTGATCTGTATTAAACACTAAACATCGATAATACTTACTGAATTTTGATTTTTTCCCCTACACATAAATTTGAAAAAAGCACATTGTTTCAAAATCCATTTACTAGGAGATAATTCCCTTTTACAATGAACGACCCCTATGCCAGTGGTAGACTAAAGTGCCATCTCACAAAATGTTCATTAATTATTATAATGAGGTGTTATGCATATTTTTCATTGCACACGTCTTTAAGACATACTCTTAAGAAACTTAAGAATTGTGTTTCCAATACATCTTTTGTCTGCTCCATAAAGGGTTTTAAAATGTGTTTGCCTGTTTCTTCGGCTCTTTAAGAAATTATTGTTTTTCAATTTTGCCCAATGTGTTTCTGAAAGTATTTGTCCTTGAATACTGGTAATTAATGATTATGCTCATTCAAAAAATACATTGAAACTAACAAGGAAACATTCAAAAGGCGTCGTCTTCAAAAAATACTGACAAAAAAATAGAAAATATATATATATGTGTATGTGATTCTACTCTTCATAAAACACCAGAAAGTGAAAAAATTATCGGCTGAAATGAATTTCAGCGACCACAAAAAATTATCAAAATTGAGCATTTTTGGCGATTTAGCGCTGTTAGGCGATAAGTTTGCCAGCACCGAGATTGCCGTGTACGAATAAAACCATAGCCTCCTTAAGTAGATGCCAGGCGCGTAGCTCGGAAACTAGGCAATAATTGAAGCGGTAGACAGCACCACCTAGTACAGATTATGGGACTTTTTTATTCAACTGTCACCAATAATTTAAAGAAGTGATACATGATACTTAAAATCGACGTTTCTTTGATTCTATTCGCCTTTTATGTATATTATATCCCACTTTTAAAAAATTTCGGTGGCTGTTGAATAAAAAAGTCGCGCAATCTGTACCAGGTGGCGCTGTCTACCGCTTCAACTGTTGCCTAGTTTTCGAGCTACGCGACAGGCATCTAGTTAAGGAGGCTATGATAGAACCGTGTTTTGCTTCTCCGCCAAGTACTCAAAAACAATCGCCTAATAGTGTGAAATCGCCAAATATGCTTAATTTTGATAATTCTTTGTGGTCGCTGTAATTCATTTCAGACGATAATTTTTTCACTTTCTAGTGTTTTATGAAGAGTAGAATCACATATATACATATTTTTTTTCAATATATTTTTAAGACGACACCTTTTGAATGTTTCCTTATAAGTGTTTTTTAAAATATAATAAAAACCTATGCCATGATTAAATTTTTAACAGATATTTCTTATAAATTTCACGGCCATTTTACACATTTTGAAACAAAACAAATCGATAAGGGTGAAATTTCCACCTGTTAACGATTACTTAATCTAGGCTTTCGAAATATAGACATGAGGTATAAATATGTTCACGGTTGAGTTAAACTAATAATTGCCTCAACAATTACGCAGTTGTGAAATTACATTGCATAAAACAATTTTGTATTATTGTATATTTATTTATATTTATCATAGATATCCAATGAAATATTCAAGGCTAATTTTTAACATTCTTTTTTTTTTCTTTTTTCTTTCTTTCTTTCTTTCTTTTTTTTTTTTTTTTTTTTTTAAGGAAAAAATATATTTAATATGACTTATTAATATTTTTACGTTGTTCAAAATTTTGTAAATTTTTAATAAAAATAAAGTATTTTATTAAATGCAGATTCCGTAAACTTTTTATTTTATTTTCTGTTTGTATTTTTAATCATAAATTTAATTCATATCATGATTGTTTCTAAACGAAGTGTTGTATTTTAAACTGATTTAAAAATAACAGGGAAGGTCAAAATGAATATAGCGATTACAAACGGCTATAACTATTTAATGAAAAAGAATTTATCGATAAGATTAACAAAAGATGTAGACGGAACTTCAAAATTTTGTATACATACGTCATAGATGTTCTATGTGACTCCCCTTGGTCGTACGGACAACATCTAGGCGGTAGTCTATTTCACGCCATACATTCTGAAGCATTTGTTCAGTCACCGACGCAAGCGCATTACAAATGCGTACTTTGAGTTCTTCAATCGTTTTGGGCATGAGAAGCACATACCCATAAATAAAAGTCTTTCACATAAACCCACTAGTAAAAATCGCAGGGTCTCAAAATACGCATTTGTAATGACCTTGCGTCGGTGACTGCAGACATGCTTCAGAATGTATGGCGTGAAATAGACAACCGTCTAGATGTTGTCCGTGTGATCAAGGGAAGTCACAAAGAACATCTATGATGTATGTATACAAAATTTTGAATTTCCGTCTACATTCTGTGTTAATTTTATCGATAAATTCTTTTCCATTGAATAGTTATAGCCGTTTGTAATCGCTATATTCATTTTGACTCACCCTGTATTTCTACATTATAATATTTCACTCTTATAAAACATTTTTGTAGAACCGTAATTCCGTGTGTGTAATCCGAAAGTTACGCAAATCAGCTTTACACCAGAAATTTTAATTAATAAAAGATGTTATATTTTTACGAAGTACTAACTGATTTCTCTGATTTGTGTGTTATACGCAAGAAATTACGGGAGTTAAAGGAATGTGGTTATAGATATTTAGAGCTGTAATCCCTTCGGATTGTTTCATACCATTATTTCTGAAAAGATTTTTCTCTTTATCTATTAAAGAAAAAATTATGGTTAAATATGACGGGGAAAAAACATCCAAAAATAGTAGCATGAAACAATCCGGAGATTTGGCAGGTCTAGATACGAGTATCTCTTTTACAGCATAAAAAATAAATGATTGTAACAAAAACAATAAAAGTTTTTTAAAAAAAACTGTAAAAAATAGGTTCTTAAAAATAAGTATATATTGCCTCAAAACAGCACCGAAACAATATATACTCAAATCTGAAAACCCATTTACACATTTTTGAGTATACTGACATGCTCAAAAATGGGGTTGACCAATAAGAATCCCAATATCCCCATGTTTGACATGTCAATGTACTCAAAAATGTGTACATGGGTTTTCAAATTTAAGTATGTATTGTTTCGGGGCTATTTTGAGACAATATATACCTATTTTTAAGAACCTATTTTTTACAGTGTAGTCATACAGAATTTTTTCTTTAGCAATATACGTAAATGATAACCTTTTCAACTAAATATATACCGAAAAAATTTACCACAATCGCTTTATGTCAGACTTTTATCTTGGTTAAATTTTATCTTTACCTATTCTTTTTTCCCTACACATAACTCCACTCTTCTATCGTTTAAAGACCCGACACGGTTGAAAATACTTTCATCCTTCGTCTTAAAATATGTACTGAACATACACAGCTGATCCACATCAGACGAAAAACTTGGCGGATATTTTTTTTTTTTTCTAATTCCTCAATCTTTGTCATATATCACAGGATTTGCCATGCTTTCACATTCCTGTATACATTTTAAAAAACTTATTTTTATATATGACCTTTGTTTTAGTTGAAAATATCTAAATTTAGCTCTAAACAATATGCAGCAAACTGCTGACAGTCGCTATGAATAGGCTTCTAAAGTGTCTGGCGAGGGCGACACACTTTTTTACAACATGTGTCACAATCCTTCAGAGTCTGACTTTTACAACATTTTAGTCAAAATGTATGTTAGTTCTGCAACTATGTTTCACGTGTTTCAGAAAGGTACTTCTTTTTTAATTTTCTTTTTATTCTCTCACGTCATAGTTGGAAGGAAACGGAGTTTGAATATAAATTATTTAAAAAGGTCTTTGTTTTGTTAATTCCATACCTCTTGCTGTTAATAGTGTTAATATTTGATGTTAATATTTAACCAAATTACTAGTTGTAACCTTAAAAAGATTAAATATTTTATTACGATTTGGATATTTTGGTTAACTAATTACATATTTATTTTTTTTATTAGTAACATACCATGAGACTTGTACAGTCGGTAACAAAAGTGTCCGAACACTAGCGAAAATTCCTATGTAAAAAATTTACACTTCATAAGGTTTTGTTAAATAAATCCTTGTGAAATCCTGTTCTTATTCAGTGTAAGGACATGATTCGATAAGGATTTATTTAACAAAACCGTATGAAGTGCACTTTTTTAACATGAGAATTTTTGCTAGTGTTCGGACATTTTTGTCACCGACTGTATGCTTGATTCATGGTTTGCTTGTAAAGTTGGGTTAACACTTGCGACGCAGCAAATATCGTAAATTATTCGTTGTAGAATGGATGGATGGTTGGGTTTAACGTCGTACTAGTTCTGCGCAGATGGGCAATTGGCGACGGTCTGGGACACGCCCCTAGAGGTCGTCCGGAGACATGCCATCACAATTTTGATACTCCAAGGAAAGGATGGCTCTCCCGCTTCGGTGACCCCCAGAGGTATAATTTTTGATGGGAACATGGAAGACATTGCGGCCACGACATATTTTACGTGCGCCAGCCACCATTAGTGTACACGACGGTCTTTGGCCGGCTCGAGTACCGAACCCGCAATCTTCCAATTACGAGGCCGGCGCTCTACCGACTGGGCTACCGCGGCCCTATTCGTTGTAGGAAAAATAGTCTTAAACATTTGGACATGTTGGATGAAATTTAACAATTAATGACATTGTTTTTATTACTCCTTGGAGAATTTTACAAAAGAAATCCAAGTTTTCCATCCCAGTTATCATAGCGAGAGGTAAGGATAGCAGTTGTCAGAGGCGGAAAACGCCCTTCGACGCGCACGGCAAGTAAAAAAAACCCACATCGAAAGAAATTTTAAAAGAACGGATCTTTCCGCAGGTTGCTGCGTCTAGTGTAAATTTAGCTTAAGTCTTCATCGCGATGAAGACGAATAACCCTTTTTAGTATTGCAGCAGGTAGAATTGGAAAAACATCCAGGACCAGCGCGGGAATCTAACCCACACTCCTACGGCCGCAAGTAATTAATGAAGAATGGCAATATAACCACTCGGCCATAAAGGGCCTAGTTAATGACATATTTATTATTTGGGGGCCCTCCGTGGCCGAGTGGTTATGTCACCCCACTGCTAATCGCCTTCGAGCGTACGAGAGCGGGTTCGATTCCCGTGCTGGCCCTGGGTGTTTTTCCAATTCTTCGTATTGTAATTCTGTCATGTGCTATCTGTCTTTAGCTGACGAAGATTTACAAGCGACTTCAAGTCAAACATACAAATCTGATGTATATGTGTGTGTGTTGTTATTTTATTATTTGGCATACATTTGATAGCTTTGAAACTTGTAATTACATCGATTTTTGTCTGGAATAATTCATGTTACATACAGTCGGCAACAAAATTGTCTGAACACTAGTAAAAATTCCTATGTAAAAAAAATACACTTCATACGGTTTTGTTAAATAAATCCTTATCGAATCATGTTCTTACACTAACTAAGAACAGGATTCGACAAGGATTTGTTTAATAAAACCGTATGAAGAGTATTTTTTTTACATAGGAATTTTTGCTAGTGTTCGGACACTTTTGTTACCGACTGTATATATTAACAATAACATTGCACGATTTTCTTTATATGCACTTGGGGACTTTCACATGCATCCATGATTTATCCGGAATTCAAATATGGTCACTTTTTTTTTTTTTTTTTTTTTTTTTTTTTATAACAAAGTACAGTTTTCTGCCTCCTGCAAAATTGGGGCAACCTAATGACATAAAATAATAAGAATAAAACACTTCACCATTATACAGTTCTTGCATACCAAAATGTAATTGTAATTGCCATTAAAGTATAATTTTAAATGGCAAAACTCACAAAGGAGGTATCTCACAAGATGCTGCCCTTATGGTGAGGTGATTAAAGTGTCTGACTCCCATATGGTAGGGCCCGGGTTTGAATCCCGGACAATGTATGGATGTTTTGCCTTGTCTTGTCTCTGTTAGGCGTAGCCATGGCCGCCCATTGGGTACCCCTTCACTGGGCCGCGGTAGCCCAGTCAGTAGAGCGCCGGCCTCGTAATTGGAAGATTGCGGGTTCGGTACTCGAGCCGGCCAAAGACCGTTGTGTACACTAATGTTGGCTGGTGCACGTAAAATATGTCGTGGCCGCAATGCCCTCTATGTTCCCATAAAAAATTATACCTCTGGGGTGTCACCGAAGCGGGAGAGCCATTCCTTCCGTGGAGGATCAAAAATTGTGATGGAATGTTTCCGAACCACCTCTAGGGGTGTGTCCCAGACCGACGCCAATTGCCCATCTGCGCAGCACTAGTGCGGCGTAAAACCCTACCCAACCAACCCCTTCACTAATGTCAATTATTCCGGCGCGTCCCCGGCCACCAATTAGCAAGTGCTAATAAAAATGTGTGCCACTAAATATGTGTATATATATATATATATATATATATACATACATAATATTGCAAGATTTCTGTTTGATATTTGTTTTAAATGAGTAACAATTATTATTCATTTCAATTGTGTAAATATCGTGATCCTAATCGTTATAGAAGAAAATGTTATATTGCGTAATAATTTTTAAAACGGTATGGAAGGCCGAGCGTAGCCTGAAATGGTTTACTTATCTATTTGTTTGATTACATTTTAACACGTTTCGGTTGTAATTACTATCTTTATTTCATTTTCGACGTTTGAGTTATTTAATTCTGTTGAGATCACTCTTTAATCTTTTAAAGGGATGATAATAACGCTTATGTAATATCGAAAGCTACCAGTATTTACGAAAAGCATTAAACGAAAAAGAAATATATGACTTTTTTTTCCGTTAAGTTGTTGAAGTTTCTATTATTGTTATTATTATTATTATTATTATTGCATGATAAATCTTTTTAGTTGGGAATTGGTAATTGTGCTTTAGCGGCGAGGACATTGCCCGTTAAAGGGTTAAAAGCGTATTCTATGTTTTTATTATATTTAACTGCACTGATAAATTCTAATTTAACACTAATTTGAATTTATCTTTCTAATAAAAGCATTATTAATAAAAAAATAATAATATTCTATTGCATGGATTCAATTAGTCGTGCTTCTGTATATGTAGTTCTAGATAATAAATAGATTTTATAATCATAGCAGCTCACAGTTATTTGAAATTTGTGTCATTGAACGATATTTTGTACAAAATCTGATTAGATACATTCCTAATTTTACTTATCAAATACTTTAACATTTTGTAATTTATAACTTACACTGTTATGTATGGATATCAAACGCGTTAGATATTGAACATCGCAAAACTGTTTATAAAATGCATAGGCGACAATTGCATAACGGATGCTGTGAAATCTTTATACTGCTATTTTTTAACAGTATTCCTTCATAACATTTATATGCCATTAAAAAGGACGAAGATTTCGATTCGTAAATAGTGGTATGAAAATTAGTTAAAACCCGCAATAAATTGACACCTGTAAACATACAATCACCTAATATGTTTTAAGTGTTTAATGCTTTCGTTAATAAATGGAAATCCATCGTATTACCTTTGAACAACCCTTGAGGGACAAGTAATCGAATTCACTTAATATTGAAAATTACCGGAATTTAAGAACAAAGTTAAAAAGAAAAGAAATAAATGACTTTTTCTCGGTAAGTTTAAAAAAAAAAAAGAAAAAAAAAAAAAAAACTTTGTTGAAAAATTCAGGTATGAATTTTTGCCGGTAAGCATTATTATTTTTATTCTCGTGGCACTGCACATTAAAGGGTTAAAAAATGCGATTACCATATCGCATGTTATAGTACAGGGTGATTATAATTAAAGATACGATTTCAAACCGTTATAGCTTTAAAACTTCTGCTGAGAATGACTTGATATTTTAGCAGAACAATTGTTAGGCAATGGAATTTTGTTTGGCAAAGGAAAAAAAAAAAGTTCCAAAATGTACTTTTAATCTTTCGTAAGATGTTTATTTCATGAAGCTCCTCTATTTATCTTGTCACCATCACTGTTTTTCTGTAAACACGTCTTCTTCTTCTTCTTTTTTTTTTGCTAAAAAAGTTGTCGTAAACTTTTATAGTCTATTGTTTCCTGCTATTTTATTCTATTGCTAACAACATTCCTGCGAATAATGAATTTATTCAGGCATTTCTTTTGAGATTAAATTGACAACGCCATCTATACGCACATTTTATAAATACTTTTTCCCTTCACCAAACAAAATTCCATTGCCTCACGATTGTTCTGCACTGTTAAACATTTCTGTAAATTTAATGTAAATATTTATCCAGAATCTCTGTAAATTTACAGTAATTCTTAGTTAAAAGCGAATAATCGAGATTCTCAAACTCTATTCTGTATTTTTACCTAATTTTCTTATTTAATTTTTTAATTAAAATTAAAAATGGCTGCTTCTACTTCAGAAAAAGCATTCCAAGTCCGAAATATATTCTCACCAATGTTGTTTGTTGTCGTGTGCCACTCGGAAATTCCGAGCCCCGGTAGTGGAACTACCGGACTTATTTTAAGGCATGAGGGCTGCGTCTTCCGTTATTAGGAACGCCTCACAGGGAGGAAGTACGACTTCTAGTTCCATAAGCTGGTGAAAGATGGCAGCACCAGCCAAACTCGAATTTTGATCCGGATCAGAGCGAGTTGGACCCATGTTCCGGTACCCCCAGAGGTATAATTTTCTCACCAATAATTAATTAAATTATTCTCACCAATAATTAATTAAATTAATATTACTTATTAAAATGAATGTATATAATAAGTTTTTTAACATCTTCGTTTATTTTTCGCTGTAATTTTACGTAAGATTTACGATAATAGATTACACAGAGTTTTCTGTTGAAATTTTTGACAGTGTGGTAAAATATTCAGTCATTTTGTCCGCTAGTTTTAAAATTATAGCGTTTTGAAATCTTAACTTTGATTATAATCATTATATCATACAGTAAAACACCGTTTATACGTCTCTCGTTTATACGTATTCTTCGTTTATACGTCGCTAATATCGGTTATACGTCTTTTTCACTTTACTAAAATTTGAAAAATTTCTCGACTTGTCACTATTTTCCATTCTAAATAAGACAGATTTTTCCTAGAAAGAATCTTAAATGGAGGAACACATGAAAGATCCGAAGAGTACTGATCAAAGAATCAATTGAATTCACACACAGTAGAATTTTTAATACTCATAGACAAGCAGCAAATCAGACGAATATTAAACATTTTTTATGTTATTAAATAACTATCTGCATAGACATAAATTGTGTACTCATTATTAAAGATACGTAATACGTATAATTGATATTCAAATGTGTTCATATAGTTTTTAAGAAATGTAATATAATACTCAATATATGATATACGCAATTAGTACAAAGTCATGCATTATAGTATGATTTTTCTCACTTTTTATAATATATATATTTTATTATTATTATTATTATTATTAATTATTGTCTTAAAAAAGTATAATATACATTTACTAACTTAAGAAACTTTATTAATTAGTATTTTTCTATAAATTTTGCTTAAGTGTCATTAAATTTATAGTAATCAAAGTGTTTATTATTAAAATTTCGATTATACGTCTTTTCGTTTATACTTCCTTTAACGTCAGTCCCTTGAAAAGACGTATAAACGGTGCTTTACTGTATTGATGTTTCAATGCGTGCATCTGCATGTCAGTACCTCTTATAAAAAATATCTTGCATCTACTATCTCTCATGCATTAAAGCCCAGGGCACTACTACTTTTAGTGATAACGCACCGGGAACACATCTTTTTAAACTGTTTCTATTTTCCTCTTCTGCCATGTAGACCTACAATATTATGTGGCGTTTCCCCTTATCAAACTTTTCCACCCAGTGGGCAGCCCTTACACCTTGAATAGAGATTAAAACATGATAAATTCGCTCTAAAAGAGCCGAAGAGAGGGTTGTTTGTTCGCTCGATATGAACATCCCCTGCGTATCACCATGCAAGCAACTAAGAGTGTCTCTTATCTACCCCTGAAAATGCCGTGCGTATGTATGTTTGAATCACACATGCTTTGCGAGGGTATATATTTAGGTTATTTGTCTATTAACATTTGATTAATAGTGTTTTTAGCGGATGTGGGAATTAAAATGAAGAGATAGAGGCTTCGGTGCATCACTTTTGCGTTATTTGGGGCTGTGAATTTCATAATAACGGTGCTGGGGATTATGGGATGTTATCGGAAGAGAATTTAAAATTAGTTGACATTTTTTTTAAATTTTTATTATTAAATTGCTTTGTACGAATATAATATACAGTTATAAAATTATAGTAAGAATATATCTATGTGTCTCTGAATTTATTTAAGTTTCTTTTATTTTTTAAAAAACTAACTAAATAAATAAATAAAATGAAAACTAAAATAAAATAAAATAACAAAGCCTCATTTTCTGTAACTGCAGTTTTCATACTGTAATGTTTAATGATATTTTTTTCTGTGATTAAATCTATACTCATAAGTATAAAGGATATAAGTCCATATTCTTGATTTTTCAGGAGACGAAAAATAAAGTTAAACTAACTAAAAACTAATCAGAAGAATCGATTAGGAAAAAGGGATTATGTTGGTTTATACCCTCTATACCATTCAGTGATTGTCAACCTCCATTTAGTAAAGGAAAAAAATTGAATTAAATATTTTATACCAAAGATTAATGCTAAATTTCTGACTTGAATTTTTTTTTACCAATGGATTTTCTAAAAGCCTAAATGACATGGATTTAAATCCTTTATACCAATCGATAGAGAATTTTTTTCTGAGTCTGACTATGTACTTAACTCAAAATCGACATTTTTAGACTTAAATCCTTTATATTTATAAGTACAGAAATAAAATGAAAATATTCTTAAAACATTTATATTAACCTCTGTGAAAATTTGTGTAAGTTTTTGAATAAGAGTAGCGTGCAATTTTCTATATTACTCTTTTTGCAATATAATCTTTCATAATTATTTTCTGAGATTGGATCAAGTGAAAACTACTCTTCGGAAATAGAAGTATGTACTGGCATTTGCGTACTTTACCATCCCTACAAACACGAGTCATTCGCCCATTAGCAGCTAATGCTTCGCGTGGTTGGCACTTGGTTAATTGGGATAGTTGCAGTTGGTACAACGTCTGTTTTTTTTTTAGTGAAAACTTCTTTAGGCGCGTTGAGCACTTTTTGGGTGAACAAAAATCATGGAACTCGCGTCATCGTCACCGAACGCTTTCCATGAGCTATGTGTATACTGTGTATATAGGTACATAGATATACCTCTATGCGTTATTAGTATACATTATATATATACAAAGAGTATATCTCTCTACATATATCGCACGGCGCGGCATGCCTCATATACCTCTCTCTCTCTCTCTATATATATATATATATATATATTGTAAAGGCAGAGACTCCGACTCCAATATATCATTGAAAGAGACATTTCAGTACAAAGAAGCAGACAGTCTGGAGCCTAACGGCTCGCAGCGGAACATCTCTCCTTTGTAGAAAGGTATGTCCGTTTTCCCTTTGATGATCGTGGGAAGCCGCGTGCCTTGAGAACTTTCCCTTCGAGAGGAATTCAACGCGTCAGAGCCGATGATGGAATTTCGAGCGAATCAGGGCCTGCATCTGAGATTTTGTTTTTAGAAAAACACGCCCAATACGAACTGTAATTTTTACGATGAGAGACTAAAAACGACAGTTCACGTCGGAGTTTTGGAAAGGCAGGAATCCCAGAGCAGGTCGGGCTAGACCTCGGGAAAGGAACTGTTATTTTCTGGAGAAGACTGCAGAAGCGGTCACGGACTGATGAAAATCACTGTGGACTCTATCTGAAATTCCTTCCAGTCTTATACTGTACAACCCACTATCTTATTGAAAACCATTTCATATCGAGGAAATACAGCAAAATATGTTTATATTGTAAATTACTAAAAATTAATCTAGTTAAATTAAAATTTGGAAAAAATATTAATTTCTTGTTCTGATTAGTCAAGTAAATAATTATCTTCCACGCTACAAGATACTACAGACTAATAGAATAAAGAAAATTTGGTGGCAGCTCTATCGGATGACAGTATATAGAGAAGAGTGAATCTAAGCAGAAGCGAGGAAAGAGATTCCAGAATTCAGAAGAGATCCTCAGCGTAGACCAGGCAACAACGGAAGCAACGACCGGTTCCTAGTACGGAAGCAGCGTTACGAAGCCCTTCGACGTAGACGGGAGAAGCCAAACAGCGTACGGAGAGCCAGTCTAGAGCAGGAGTGACGGAGTGCCCTTTCAAAAGATCAAGAAGAGGAGCACCGATCCCTGGAGTAGTGGTCTTGTGCCTGCTAAAAGTGTGCTCAGCGGAGATGTGCCCACCTTAGATGAAAACATCAGTAAAGGTAAGGATATTCCGTTCATTCTTGAGAGGCAATTAGTAAAAATAAAAAAATTGTTTGTCTTTGTATATTCTGGCAGAAAAATTTTAATGTTTGAGCGAAATGCTTAATGTCTAAAATTAACAGGTTAGTTAATTAAATTAAATGAAATAATTCATTATTTAAAAGTTTAGAATTGACAAAATAGTTAATTTGTTAAGAGAATTTTAAATTTATGTTGGAAAAGGAAATTTCCTTAACCTTGAAGAAAAATAAAAGGAAGTAAAATTGTAAAAGAAATTGAAATTTAAAAAGAAAGCAGAAAGAAAAAGGGTTCTTGTTATCCCTAAATAGAAAATTCTGAAAATTAAGTAGATATATTTATTATAAAATGGAAGTTTGCAGAAAAAAAAACTGTGAATGATATATTTAAATTATATTCATTAAGAGAATTTTCAGAATTTTAAGTTGTGTGTATTTATGGTATAATCTATGGTTGCACAGTGTGAAAGAACTCCTTATTTTTGTGTATATTAATTGTTCTTTTTAAATTGCTTGTAAGCATAAGCTTAAATTGGGTAAAAAAAAAAAAAAAGTATTGCAAGATATTGCAGGAATCCGAAAGCCAAATTTGGTATTAAAGTGTGTATTATTTAGTTATTTATTTAAATTGTGCTTGTATTTGAAATTTTAAATAATTGCTAAATGTGCATTGCGAATAATTAGGAAATTGAGAATATTTAGTAAAATTGTGTTAGGAAAATTTCACACCAAAAATCATGGCTGCTTTGCACGAATATTCAAAAGTGGATTTAAAATTTTTAGCAGAAGAATGGGAAGTAGATATTCTGCCCACCGATGGGACAAGGTCCATAATAAAAAAAATTGAACAATCTGCAGAATTTAAATTAGAGGTGGCTTTGGCCCAAATTAAATTAATCAAGGAAGAACGATTAGCGCAAGAAATAAAAGAGGAACGTTTAGCCCAAATTGAAAGTGAAAAAGCACAGAGAGAATTCGAATTAGAACGTCTCAGGTTATCTCAAAGTATAGAAACGACAAGCTTAAACTCTAGCAGAGAAGAGCGGAAATATACTCCCCCACTTAAATCTATTATTCATAAATTTGATGAGTTAAATTCTGACATGGCTTTATATTTAAATCTATTCGAACGTCAAGCGAGTAAATTGGGGTTAGAGAGCTCAGACTATGTAAATCAATTACTTGCTTTGTTACCCACCAAATTAGCAGAACAAATATTAAGACAACCGGCGGAGAAATTAGAAGATTTTGATTACATCAAAAATTATCTGTTAGATCGATTTAAGGTTGACGCTGAGTCATTCAGACAAAAATTTAACAACCACCAGCGATCAAGTGGAACGTCATTTCGAGATTTAGTTTATGACTTGGAAACATTCTTGTTAGGTCGGTTGGAAAAACTAGAAATTGGGGACTTTGAGAGCTTGAAGAAATTACTAATTTGCGACCAGATAAAAAAAAGGGCTAGCGCAGAGATGAAAGAGAAGTTTCTAGATTCTTGGGCGAAAGAGACTTATCCCGAAGAATTAGCTATTAAACTAGATGAATTTGAATCCGTTAGGAAAGCCATAAAGAAAAATTGGGTCGGTAAAGAAAAAGATGACCGAAAACCCGATAAAAATAAATTTACGTTTTCAAAAGAAAACAAAGAAAAAAAGCCATTTAATTGGCGCGATAGGACAAAATCGCAGGAAAACAAAGGGAAAGAGAACGTCTATGAGAAAAAGAAAGAGATCCGATGTTTTTATTGTTCCGTTGTCGGGCACTACAAAACTAATTGTCCGAAATTAATTAAAGATCAATCAACAGCAGTTGTAAATCAGATAGGAATTACAGACGATTTAGGATCTTGTTTCGCACCTTATTTAGGGGAGGCCGAAATAAATGACGTCAAAATTGTCACCCTTCGTGACAGTGGAGCAAGCTTCGATCTTATAGGAAAACAATACATAAAACCGGAGCAATTAACCGGAGAAAGTATTTGGCTCAAACAGCCGTTGCAGAAAGAATTACACTGCCTGCCGATCGCTAGTGTTACGCTTAAGATTGCAGATATTGGGACTGTTAGCACGAAAGCGGCAGTAGTTGACGACTCACTGGAAATGAATCATTATCTTTTGGGTAATCAAACGCATGAAATTATCGAAGGCGCAAAAATGAAAAAAACAGAGTTAATCAACCAAGTAGTAACTCGCGCGAAAAAAAGGCAGAGCGAAAAAGAGGAGAGAGAGAGATTACGAGAATCCGAAACCACCAACGCAGTAGCAGAGATACGGGAGGAAACCCCTATTGTCATTCCCCCCTCTGAGAAAGAGAAGTCTCTAAGCCTTCTAGGGGTAAATAGAGAAAGGCTGAAAGGATTACAGCGTGAAGACGCGACTTTAAATCCGTGTTTTGAAAAAGCGAACAAAGGTAATTCCGAGTTCATTTTAGAAAATGAAATCCTTTTTAGACAATCTAAAACAAATCGCGGGGAGGTTAGAAAACAAGTGATTATTCCTGTAACACTTAGAAAAGACGTAATGGAATTATGTCATTCGAATGTTGGCGGACATCTCGGAGTCACAAAGACGAAAGATAAAATCTTCAGGTATTTCGCGTGGCCAAATTCGGTCAAAGAAATAGAGGAATTTGTATTATCGTGTCACCATTGTCAGGTGATAGGGAAACCTAGAGAGGTGAAGAAAGCGCCTATGAAAAGGGTTCCCATAGTAACCGAAGTGTTCACTCGGTTTTCCGCTGATCTAACGGGACCACTCCCTCTAAGTGAAAACGAAAATAGGTACCTTTTGACAGCTATGTGTTTGTCTTCGAAATATCCGGAGGCCATACCGCTTAAAGAAATCACTTCTCCAGCAGTGATAAACGGGTTCTTACGAATGTTTAGCAGATTCGGGTTTCCGCGAGAGATTCAATTAGATTTAGGAAGAAGTTTTACGAGTGAATTGACCGAGACCTTTTTCGAAAAGTTTGGAATAAAAGTGATTCATAGCTCCATACATCATCCCCAATCCCAAGCGATTGAGAGATTTCACCGCACCGTAAAGCGATTATTAAAAGTGTTATGCTTAGAAAACGGAGCAGATTGGGAGAAAAATCTTCCATTTGCATTATTGGTGTTGCGTACTACCGTGCATCAATCTACCGGATATAGCCCTGCCGAACTCGTTCACGGCAAAAATCTAAGAACTCCCGAGACAATAATTTTTGAAAAATTATGCGGAATCGAAAACGAGGAACAAACGCCCGTTACTGAATACATCTTTGATCTTATAAATCGGCTAAAAAAATGCCAAGAATTAGCTATTGAATCGATGGAAGATGCGAGAGAGAAAAGGAAGCTTTGGTACGATCGGGACGCAGTTGACCGGAAATTTAAACCGGGAGACCAAGTTCTAGTGGTTGTGACGTACAAGCCGAATAAATTCGCCGTAAGTTGGATCGGACCGGGTACAGTGGAGAAACAAATCTCGGAGACTAACTATGTTGTGAATATTCCAGGTAGGAGGGAGCCCTCTCAAGTATTCCACGTTAATATGCTGAAACCTTATAGACAAAGGGCAGAGATGATAAATGTTTTGTTTAGTGAAATCACTAGCGTGGATAATAAAGAAACAGATTTAGAAATAGTATATCCACAGTCTGACCCAAATGTTTATGACTTCAACGAAATCGTAAGAAATGGAAATTTAGAAATGAAACATACTACCGATCAGATAGAGAAATTAAAAGGGGTTTTGGATCGCCACAGGGACCTGTTTTCAAATGATCCAGGGCGCACCGATCTAATTGAGCACGACATCGAATTAACCGACATCGAATTCCGACAAACCGTTTAGAATTAAACCGTACAGAATGTCTCAAAGACAGACAGAAATTCTCAAAAGAGAGATCAAAAGAATGCTTGAATTGAACATAATCGAAATAGGGGAGTCGGACTATAGTAGTCCTTTAATTTTAGTAGAAGCCCCCCACAAACAGCCACGCCCATGTTTGGACTATCGCGTTTTGAATTCCATAACCAGAACCGAATATTTTCCAATACCGAACATCGAAGATCGTTTGGACTTAGTTTCAAGTGCTAAATTTATCACGCTTGTAGATCTAACGAAAGGATATTGGCAAATTCCACTGACACTTAGGGCGCAAAGATATGCGGCATTTTCCACTCCTTGGGGAAATTTTAGACCCTTAGTAATGCCTTTCGGATTAGTGAATGCCCCATATAGGTTCAGTAAATTTATGTCACTATTATTACAGGGCTGTGAAAACTTTTGCGTACCGTACTTAGACGATATCGCCATATT
This sequence comes from Salticus scenicus, assembly GCA_963930645.1. Taxonomy (NCBI): domain Eukaryota; kingdom Metazoa; phylum Arthropoda; class Arachnida; order Araneae; family Salticidae; genus Salticus; species Salticus scenicus. The sequence goes on along the minus strand of OZ005658.1, from coordinate 9,933,027 downwards.
TTCAAAGACTTGGGAAGCGCATATGGAACATTTAGACATAATTTTAAAAAAACTAGAGGATGCAAAGTTGAAAATAAAACCTTCTAAATGTCAATTTGCGCAAGACAGCGTAACATACTTGGGGCACGTTGTAGGGAACGGACGTAGGTCGCCCGCAGAAGCTAAAATCCAGGCAGTCTTGGATTTTTCGACCCCGAAATCTAAAACAGAAATTAGACAAATTCTCGGAATGGTAGGATACTACGCCCGCTATATCGAAAATTATGCCACTATTGTTGAGCCTCTAACTAGAGCGCTAAAAGGGAAAAATCGCAAAGAAAGCATAGAATGGTCCGCTGAAATGCAAAAAGCATTCGAGGAAGTAAAACGGAAATTAACAGACCAACCTATTCTTTATGCTCCGAACTACGAGCACCCCTTTATCGTACAGACCGATGCATCAGACTTAGGGGTTGGGGTAATCCTCGCTCAGAGAATAGAAAAGGAAGAGCACCCTATCTTATACTTGAGCAGGAAATTTACTGCTCCCGAAAGAAATTACACTACGACAGAAAAAGAGTGTGCTGCGATAATATTCGCTATAAAAAAGTTAAAGCACTACTTAGATGGACAAAAATTCACAATTGAAACAGATCACGATCCATTAGTCTGGTTGAAGAGAAATGCTGGGAAAAACCCTCGATTAATGAGATGGGCATTAACTCTGCAGCCATATGATTACACTGTAATACACCGGCCAGGGCGTGAAATAGCTCACGTAGACTGTTTAAGTCGAATGTAACTTTAAAAGCAAAAGAAATTTTTTGTATTGTAAATAAGCAAGTTAATTTTTCAAAATTAAATAAAGAAATTTTTTGTATTGTAAATAAGCAAGTTAAATTTTCAAAATTAAAATTTTTTCTTTTTGGTGTTTTTAAATTAATCAGTATAATCAGGGAAGTATATATTTTAAGTGTAAAAATTAATAAGGTAGTGTTTAATTATTTTGGTTTTGTTGAAAAATCAACATTATATTTTTCTGGTAGATATTGCAAATTGTAGGGACTATTGCCTCTTTTAGAAGTGAATTTGAATATCCTAATTTCAGCTTCTTCTGATGAAAATTCGGCCCCAAAATGGCCCCGAATTTTTCTTTAAGGGGAGGGGAGCTGTAAAGGCAGAGACTCCGACTCCAATATATCATTGAAAGAGACATTTCAGTACAAAGAAGCAGACAGTCTGGAGCCTAACGGGTCGCAGCGGAACATCTCTCCTTTGTAGAAAGGTATGTCCGTTTTCCCTTTGATGATCGTGGGAAGCCGCGTGCCTTGAGAACTTTCCCTTCGAGAGGAATTCAACGCGTCAGAGCCGATGATGGAATTTCGAGCGAATCAGGGCCTGCATCTGAGATTTTGTTTTTAGAAAAACACGCCCAATACGAACTGTAATTTTTACGATGAGAGACTAAAAACGACAGTTCACGTCGGTGTTTTGGAAAGGCAGGAATCCCAGAGCAGGTCGTGCTAGACCTCGGGAAAGGAACTGTTATTTTCTGGAGAAGACTGCAGAAGCGGTCACGGACTGATGAAAATCACTGTGGACTCTATCTGAAATTCCTTCCAGTCTTATACTGTACAACCCACTATCTTATTGAAAACCATTTCATATCGAGGAAATACAGCAAAATATGTTTATATTGTAAATTACTAAAAATTAATCTAGTTAAATTAAAATTTGGAAAAAATATTAATTTCTTGTTCTGATTAGTCAAGTAAATAATTATCTTCCACGCTACAAGATACTACAATATATATATATATGTGTGTGTGTGTGTGTGTGTGTGTGTATAAAATGTATACTAATGCGTGTAGTATGCTGGCTACTGGCATCTGTCTCTTTCTAGTTCTATACACTATGTATGTATGTACTTTTTCCACAGTATATACATAGTTCACAAAGTACAAGCACGTGTTTTTATACAGACTGTTATATTCTTCTTTTTGCTTTCAATATATATTTTCAAATAAATAATAATAATAAAAAAAAAATATTTTAATCATTTTATAATATTTTTACCTAATATAAGGCTTAGTTCATTTAATTTGGGTAGCTACAAATATTGTGCCGAATCATATAATACTCCATATTTGTGCAGGAGAGTGTACACGCCACAAGAATAGAGAATGTTTGTACAATATAACGCAATTTCTTTTGATTCTTTTAATTTGAGTAGCTACAAATGTTGTAACCAATTTAAACTTTAATCCTTGATCATAAACACTTCTTTACAAATCAAAAATAATTCAAAAATAATAATCTTATAGCTCGACGATACAATTCACAAGTTACTTAGTTTTCACTTCTATCGGCAGTCCCCAAAGACTCCCCCACATTTTTTTTTTTTTTTCCTGTCCCCTTAGTTAGCATATTATTTGTTGGGGTATCTATGGCTAGCCCACGATAATGAATAATGTTATGAGTCAAACAACTATTGATGTATTAAATTTGCATATAACGACTCCTTTCTAACCATTGCGTTACTTAAAAGAAAGTAAATAATTTTATTCCACGCATTAAAATATCGTCCAGGATCTTTATTATTCGCAAGAAAGTATAAAAATAGTAAATAATAAATACCAAAACGTATTCCCAAAATAAATTACTGCATATGGGACAACAGTTCCCAACTATTGGGCCAACAATCTAGCCAATGGTCATTTATAACCGTTGACCGAATAAAAAACCATTGTTGTTTCAATGTTGGCCCACATAAATTTCGTATGTGGAGATCTCTAAAATAAATAAAAAGTTATTTTAATATTTATTTACAAAAATGTATCTTTTTATTGTAATGAAAGTGGAGTTCTATATAGAATTTAAAATATACGAATGTTATCGAAACATAATTTCAATCACTAAAATAAGTAATGATGTATTACAACTTATCACCCGACGGATTTTCTCATCAATCGTTCCTCTGCATTAATTATATCTAGCACAGTACATATCTCCTTCATACTTACCAGATCTATACAAATCTAATAATTAAGGCTGGATGGCAAACACACCCTCTTTCGAATGATATGAATTATCTATTTTGGGTGTAGAATTAGAGGTGGTCCATCAACATCTGTCTGTAGTATTTTGGTAAATACACATGTAATACACATATTTCATGCTTTACACGGATAGTTTGGAGATTTATTATAGTTTTAGCATGTATGCATTATTTGTGGTTCTAAAGATACTGATCTTCACGCGTACCAGTTCCTGGCCACGAAACTTCAATGTGCTCTTCTGCAATGAGTGATCGGCGTTTTATCGTTTGATGAAATCTGATCTGCGGTCTGAGTTTGAATACACAAATCGTCTTGATTCATTCCGGGCCGTTCCAATCACGTGATTAGGTACTATAATGAGATCAGTACTGCAAGTTACTGATACTGTTATTTGCCTAGCCATATTGTACGATTTGTGAGGTTATGGATTACTGTAATATTTGGAAAATGGTTTGGTGTTCGATAGAATATGATTTATTTTTGGAGTTATTCAAGAGCAGCAGATTCTTTGTGACATTAACAAATAATAATAATAATAATAATAATAATAATAATAATAATAATAATAATACAGTAATTCCCGGCCTATAATCCGCAGGAAAGATATGTCATTTCTCCACCAGAAATTTTATTTAACAAAAAATTCAATATTTTTTTCGAAGGAACAAGTCTTACAATTATAACTTTATTTGTCAATTAAAATTTCTGGTACAAAACTGGTTTGTATAATCTGCGGATTATAGGCCGGAAATTACTGTAATAAAATGGTGTTGTCAGCATTTATATATACATATATATATATTAGGTCGTTGCAAAAGTTCGTGCGGACGCGGATCATTTTATTGCCTCCAAAGACGAGAGCTTCTATCGCCGTGGTATACATTTGTTACCCGAAAAATGGGCAAAGGTTGTAGAAAGTAATGGAGAGTATTTTGTTTAAAAATTGTCATTTGATTTGATGTATTTTTATGAAATGAAGCAATAAAAAACCGGACGGACTTTCGCAACGACCTAATATATATATATATGTGTGTGTGTGTGAAAATTTTATTTCCTTACTGTGTTGTTGGAGAGTCAATAAATCAAAAAAAAAAAAAAAAAAAAAAAAAGTGATTAATTGAAATATTATCATAAATCCTCTAAAATTATAAATTCTAATAAAAATGCATATATTAAATTACTGTTTTATATAACATGATAAGGTGTAAACAAAAAGGTATAAATATGTAATTAAACGAAAGAAATATTATACGCGAAATTACAATGATAATGACAAAGTCATTATGGTGGTTTGGGGATAATTATCATTATGCAAAAGAATTATGTGGCTTGTTATTTTTCTTTCTTTTTAGATGGTAATTACAATAACACATGTTTAGTTTTTACTTCTAACTCGTAATTACAAAGTAAATATTTATTTCAATTTAGTTTTTGCAAAATATTCTGTTCGGTCCATGCTTAAATTCCATTGAAAAATTTATGTGCACCTTCTCGCCTTGAACACTATACGTGCTACATTTAGTCATTGATCATCAAAAGATAAATTTATTTTCGTAAGAAAACTATAACGTAGTGGCCATCACAAAACTTTCTTCTATATCTTCCTATACGAATTCACTTAGCACAAATAATTTATTTAAATTATTATTTCTTAAAATTATTTTCCATGATGAATGCATTTTTTTTTTTTTTTTTTTTTTGGGGGGGGGGGGGGGCATAGAAATATAGCAGTAAATGTCCAAACAAAGTCAAATATATACTCTACTTGTTAATAAGGAAAAAAAAAAAAAAGAATAGATAACTTTGTTTTTAATTGTCGCAGATGAGTGGCTCAATCATTCTTTTTAAAGGTATTGACGCATTCTTGTTAAAAATCCCGATATTGAAACTTTGAAATTCTTCGGGGGGTTTTACGTCGCACTAGTGCTGCGCAGATGGGCAATTGGCGATGGTCTGGGACTCACCCCTAGAGGTAGTCCGGTTTATTAAAAGGTATATGACACATTTAAATACTACTCAAATTACACAGTAACGTTACGTAAAAAACATTCTTGCATTTAATATTTTCATCTTCAAATCTATGTGGAAAAGAAATTTATTTTCCATCATTATAGTCACACGTAAGTAGTGTATTTATTCAAATCCCATTTGCTAATTAATTCTAAAGCCAAATGAAAGTCAACATGGAAGTGAAAACTTTAAAGTGCATATTTAAACATGGTAAAAATCAACTATAAAAACTAGTATGTTGTGGCCACCACAAGACTTTCTTCTATATTTTCCTATACATATTCAATCAGTAACAATATTTAAAAAAAAAAAAAGATTTTTTTTTCCTTTTTTTTTTTTTTTTTTTTGGTTAAAAGTAAAAAAAATCGATAACTTTGTTTTAAATTATCACAGATTTATAGTTCAACCATTCGTTTTAAAGGTATTGACGAGACCTTTCGAATGATACCCATCTTCAAAATTTACCCCCCCCCCGGGGGGGGGAAGCGATGCCCCCCCATGCACAGAATTTTTTTCCTAGTTACGTACTACTATTATCAATAATTCATATTAATTTTACAAACACAAATGTAAAATAACTCTTATTATGCACATTTATACGAATTTTTGTCCTATGCTGCCATGTTAAAAATTTAGATAAAATGCTATCACAGCGCCACCTGTTGAGCTATTGATCCCCAAATATAATCAGCAACAGTTTATGTCGGGGACCAACTAAATACCAAGTTTGGTAAAATTTCGTTAAAAAAAAAAAAAAAAAAAAAAAAAAAAAAAAAAAATACGAATATTTTTCTAAGTTTTTTTTTTTGTTAAAAGTAAAAAAAATCGATAACTTTGTTTTAAATTATCACAGATTTATGGTTCAACCAATCGTTTTAAAGGTATTGACGAGATCTTTCGAATGATACCCATCTTCAAAATTTAACCCCCCCGGGGGGGTACTTCCCCCCCAGGGGGGGAACCGATGCCCCCCCATGCACAATTTTTTTTTCCTAGTTAACTACTACTATCATCAATATTTCAAATTCATTTTACAATCACAAGTTTAAAATAACTCTCATTATGCCCATTTATACGGAATTTTGTCCTATGCTGCCATGTTAAAAATTTGCATAAAATGCGATTACAGCGCCACCTGTTGAGCTATTGATACCCAAATCTAATGGGCACCAGTTCATGTCAGGGTGCAACTAAATACCAAGTTTGGTTAAATTTCATTCATATGTTCGTGAGATACAGCGTCCACAAAAAAAATGATACAGACAGACAGACACACAGACAGACAGACAGACAGACAGACAGACACACAGACAGACATTTTCTAAAAACTATTCAGGACATCCCAAAACGTGTAGATCCGTCAAAAAACGGAGGTCGAAAATTTTCGCGAATCCAATACTTTCTCTATATTACATATAGAAGAAAGTAATAATGAAATCGCAACAATAAAAAAAAAAAAAAAAAGTATTGCGGCTGTCCAATTCTTTAAATGACAGTTTATAACATTAATCATTAGGGGTTACAAAAGCAAAATATAGTTTTTATGTATTTTTTCTTTTAATGGGAAAACAATATGGAGGAATTATCAAAAATTATAATAGAAAATTCAGCCATAAAAAATACTGAAAACGCTTCATTAAAAAAAAATAAAATAATAAAAAATAATAATCAATTAAATATTCACCAGAAACTAGCGGTGGAGTCAGTTGCTTACCACATTTACACATTCAAAGAAAAACAAAAACAAAAAAACTGAAGTCGAAAAATTTTATTTCTGAATGAGGTATTCTTATGATACGAAGCAACACAAAATTCCCATAGCATAACATAGAAATGGAGAAAGGGGGGATCTGACCTTAATCATAATTCCATTTAAAATATATGAAAGAATGTAACGTAACTTTTGAAAGAAAAAATATAGTACAAATAATAAATATAGTTTAAAAAAAACTAAAAAACACGCTTTTAAAGCATATGAAACTAAAAAGTGAAAAAACCCCTGGAACCTGCGCCTGAAGGGATAGGCGCCTGGAAAATCTTGTATATAGTATTGTCATCGATAATGAAGTCGTGTGCAAAATTTCAGGCCAATCGGACGACCAGAAGTAACCGAAAATTGATTTCCAAGATTCCGTTACATACATTAATAGTTACATCATGTCAAATGAATAAAAACGTGTTAAAAAGTATATAAATTACGTAATATTAACTGAATAAATAACATAATGAAGGAATGAGAAATAAATAATTTAGAATTAAACAGAAACCTTTTTTTAAAAATATCCCCTGACTGGGCTCGAACGTTAGACCTTTAGGGTCGTAGGCCGGAGCTTCACCTCACAGCCACAGCGTTCACGTAGGGAAAGTCTTTTTTTACACGCTTTTATTAGCTTCACCTGTAAGTATGTTTGTATGTATAATGTATGTTTGTAACCGCTCTGGGAGCAAACAAAAAATCTATATTATAAAAAGGACTTCCCAGTCAGGGGAGATTTTTAAAAAATGGTTTTTGTTTAATTCGAAATTATTTTAATTAAAAATTTATATGTATGTAAATATTATGGTGTGTCACTCACACGATTTTCTCTTACCCTGCATTTTAATACTAAGATAGATATTTTGTGCTTTTTAGTTCACATTTCTATAAAAGCGTGTTCTTTAATTTTTTAAAACTATAATGTTTTATTTACAATATAGATTTTTTTGTTTGCTCCCAGAGTGGTTACAAACATGCATACAGGTAAAGCTTATAAAAGCGTGTTAATAAAAGGATTAAATTCCATACAAATATATACACTAACTCTATCTGAAATTTATTTGAATCCAATAGTTCATCACAAATTCTATGTGGGTAATAAATTTATTTTCAACGATATCAAAATATATGATAAGTTGAAATAATGTGTAACATCCCTGTATTTCAGTATTTGTGCTAAATAATTAAAGGACCAGTGACACATTTGATTTATGTAAAAATAGAAATATCTCACTTTCTTTCGAACAATTCTCCATACAATTCTTTCTCTTTATACCCTCTATACCCCATGATTACCTCTCTCTCATTGAACGCATAATCTTCAGCATTGTCGTTTGGGAACTCTTCGATCCGAATATATACGCAAAGTGAGATTCCAGAATATCATCGTCCAATATCGTTATTTGCTCCGATAATTTGTGCCTTTTTGGAGAATGTAGTGATAGAAAGGATGTCAATGGATTTAATGACGAATCGATGCTGCGAGTCCGATACCAAAATGCCTTGGGGTAATAGTTACTTTGATCTAGAAAGTTTCTTTTCCTTTTTTTTTAATGAAAATTGTTGTTTTCTGGTGTAATTAAAGATTTTTTAGGGGCTTGATGTTCTTTTCGAGGAGGCCATTTGCGGCTGAAGTTTTCGGGTTTATTTCTAAGCTAAAAGATTTTTGTTAGCTAAGATTAAATCATTTGCATAATTACGGAGAAATCTTAAACATAATTTTATTTGCGTTTAGATATATGTTATTAGTGAATAAACGGTTAATAGTAAGGGTATTTAAAATGTTAATTTGTTGTATTATTTGGACTAATAAGCAATGATTAAAAATTTACGTTATTGGCTCAGAATCGATTTTCTTTTTTTTTAATTTCCGTATATATATATTTCTATTAATTGATGAATGTTTCTATTGATTTAATGGTTTTTGCAAATTATCTTATCGTTAGGCTTATGTGTTATGTTTGTGTCATATCTTTTCTGCATAAGTACTTTAACATGTTTTTACTAATCAGTGTAAACAAATTAAATTATCATCGTGACAATAATTTTATTCGAAATACATCTCATTTAAAATTTCATATGTTGGTATTTTCATCTATCTTTCATTTGCTGAGTGTTCAAAGGAATTAAATTATTCAAATTATATATATATATATGCATTAAGTATGCCGTTTTGTAGCATAGGTTTAGTTGCAAATAATTAAGAATTAGTTAAAGAAATTTTCTTTATGTTGGATTTGAAAATAGCTGTGTTCAAATGAAAATTAATTATCTGTTTAATTAAAAAATTATTATTAACTTATATTAAAAATTAACTTATATTAAAATATTATTAACTTATATTAACAATATTGCATCAGTACTGTTACATTACAGTATGTTTTTCTAATTTATATTATCTACTTTACAAATATTCTTTATGTTTAAAGATGAAGACTTTATCATTAAAACATTTAATAATTATTGTGTAACCCATAGAGCACAGAATGTTTCAGTTATATTTTTAAATGCTTACAAACTTTCAAAAACTTTACACATTTTTAAATGCTCTCTGATACCTTTCTGAAACATTCGTTTTTTTTTTATGTTTTCTCTGTTATGTCATTGAAACGTTTCTGTTACGTATCCGATTTTTTTGTTACGATCGCGGACATTTCTACGTTTATGAAAGTAATAGGAAAGCAAACTGAACGTTTCTGTAATATTTAGAATGTTTCCATGTTATATGACTGTTACGTTTCTGAAACATTTTGTGCTGTTAGAAAAATATTAATAATCAACATAGATTTGCTTCGGCAAGTAGAAGTTCCCATAATACTGTTGAATAATTTGTCAGTAAATCAATTACAGTTACGATGAATCTTGATAGCATATACATTAGGGTGATCAGATGTCCTCATTTTCTGAGGACAGTCCTCATTTTTCAAATGATGTCCTCAGTTGCTTTCAAAAGTTCTCATATCCTCATTTGTCCTCACTTTTGGACGTTTGTTCTCATTTGTCCTCATTTTTCAGTAATTTCCTTCTTTTCTTAGAATTTCAACATTAGAGATGCTTCTGACCTTATGTATATTATACATATATACTGTAACACAGAAGAAATAATAATAATAAATGATTAAATGTCACCGAAACCCCAATAACAAAACTAAATTAATTTATAACTAAATTATATAATTTGTGATGTCTTTAATAAATCTATGTAAATAACTAACAAATAACAGCTTCAATATAATGTGAAAATATCACCAACTTACCAAAACAGTAGACCTACAAAAATGTCCTAAATTATTATACGAAAACAAGACCATTAAAGGAAAGCGAACCCGCAGATAAATGTCAAAAGCATAAAAGAGAGAGAAAAAAAAAGTTTATTAAAAATTCTGTACTGATAAGTATAAAGGATTTAAGTCCAAAATTGTCGATTTTGAGTTAAGTACATAGTCAGACTCAGAAAAAAATTCTCTATCGATTGGTATGAAGGATTTAAATCCATGTCATTTAGTCTTTGAGAAAATCCATTGGTAAAAAAAGATTCAAGTCAGAAATTTAGCATTAATCTTTGGTATAAAATAGTTAATTCAATTTTTTCCCTTTATTAAATGAAGGTTGACGATCACTGAATGGTATAAAGGGTCAACGAAATACATTTTTCCAAATCGATTCTTCTGATTTGTTTTCAGTTAGTTTAACTTTATTTTTCGTCTCCTGAAAAATCAAGAATATGGACTTAAATCCTTTATACTTATCAGTACAGAATTAAGACCAAAATTTTGAAAATATGCTCAAACTGTGGAGATTTATGGCTGTATTCACCATTAACTTCAACTCCAGGTTCAACGCAAAAACTTGAAAAGCGTCTAAAGTCAGGGTACAGCTTTCCAGCAAAATTTGGCACTGTTTCTGCCATCTAACGTCGAGGATTTCATATAATCTTTGATTGGTCATTTTCATCTTAAAAATTCTGAAAATAACTATACCGTTAGATGGCAGAAACAACCCGGCAAAATCTGCTGAAAATTTGCACCCTGCCTTTATACGCTTTTCAAATTTTCATCTTCAACCGGGAGTTGAAGTTATTGGTGAATAACAGCCTTAATCACAGAGAAGCCAGAGCAAATTAAAATGCAACATTTCAAACTTTAGTTGCTAACAAATAGCGGGCTCTCCTATCTTGTATCTAAAACAATTAATCGACTGGAAAAGATCAATATTAAAGCATAAAAACAGAGTCAATGAACAGTAATAATAACCTAAAAAAACCAAGCAACATGGAGATTAACAGAACATTGTAAATCAAGTGATTAGTCGTTATCTGCAGTTAGGAAGATTAAAGATCGAATATAAGATTTGAAAACTATTTGTAAATGGAGCAAAATGAAAAAAATGAAACAGAAATAACATAACAACTGAAGATTAATCCAAAATGTTTAAGTAAATAGTAGAATTTATTACCCTCCTCTTACAACATCATAGTTACCAACATTTTAATTAATTCCGGAGCATTTTTAGCCCGCCTTTAAGTCTCATCGCTTTATTTATAAAATATTTTACTCTAATATATAACTACGATAAAATAAGAAAAAATTACTCTTTAAAAAAATGTGGTATGAAATAAAGGCGGGGCAAAAAAATGCTCCGGAATAAATTAAAATGTTGGCAAGTCAGCAACATTAGTTCTCAACTTCAAATTATTGCAGTAAGGGATAACATACTAAGATGCTTCCGATAATAACAGGCTCGGAGTCACCGAAGCGGGAGAGGCATCCCTTCCTTTCAGCAGGTCATGTCCAAATTCAGCAGGCAATATTAAAGAAATATTGCTAAGTAAAAAGAAATTGTAAATTGCTCATTTGTGAAACCGTCTCTAAACCAGGAATTCTTGCAAAATCCATTAAACATAAGAGAATCAAGTTGTCTATGATGTTTTCTTATTTGAATAGTTCGACGCCATTAACAAACAATAGCAGATTTTACTATAATATTCGTATTAAAGATGGTCCTATCCACAGATTACCCAAGAATTTTCGGGCCGCGGTAGCCCAGTCGGTAGATCGCCGGCCTCGCAATTGGAAGATTGCGGGTTCGGTACTCGAGCCGGCCAAAGACCGTTGTGTACACTAATGGTGGCTGGTGCACGTAACATTTATCGGGGCAGCAATGTCCTCCATGTTCCCATCAAAAATTATACCTCTGGGGGTCACCGAAGCGGATCCTCCCTTCCGTGGAGGATCAAAATTGCGATGGCATGTCTCCGAACCACCTCTAGGGCTGAGTCTCAGACCGTCGCCAATTGCCCATTGCGCAGCACTAGTGCGACATTAAGCCCAGCCAACCGATAATAACAGTGGATTAAAAAATTCAAAATATCGCTATTAATTTGCTCTATATTTCAATAATATCAATAATGAGCGACAGACAAAAGTAATTACCATTTAAAAAATAAAGAGACATCTTAATATATATATATTTCTTAGTATGCTATGAACAACTAAACCTTGGATTTATTTTACTTGTTGCAATCCATGTGACTGCACATGCTTCCTCCTGTAAGAAATGTTTTTTTTTTTTTTTTTTTTTTTTTTTTTTTTTGTTGTTGTTGTTTTTGTTTGATCATCTGATTTCTTGAACTAAATAGTTTTTTACACATTCTTCCTCATATTTAAATTAAATTATTTTAATGCCCGATCGGGAGCCCGCTAGAAATTTGCTATTATAGACACGATCAAACGAAATCGTACATTGGTGCTCAATGATGAAAAAAGTCTCACTTGAGAAGTTTTTTTCACTGTTCTGAGCTATTCTTAATTGAAAAACAATTTTTCAAAAAAAAAAAAAAAAAAAAAAAAAAAGTGTTTTATTTGTTCATTCTTTCATTGCTTGTTTGGTTCTTTTGTTTTGGTTTCATGTTGTTTTAAAGTAAAGGCAACATTATTTAAATAGAAACTAAGTATCTCGGAATAAACTTAAGGTAAAGTTGAAGTTAAATTAAATTAAATTAAAAAAATCAATATGTAAAATTTATTGTTTCAAAAATCAAAAAGTAAAATTAATTATTTCAATAATTAACAAAAAGTCTTCACAGGTAATTTTAATTTGGTGAAATTTTATTCTTATTGGTCTTTGTGGTTTCAGGGACCTTAAATCTTCTGTTGTTCGGCTTTTACTACGTTTAAAAAAAATTATTAATATATATGTCCTTGAGTTAATAATATCTCTTTGCTTCATTTTAAAATCTTGGTTCACTTTCATTTCATCCTCTTGTATTGTTGTATGGTTTACAGAAAGTAATCGTGGAATGAAGTTACGGTAAGTTTGTTGTGAATAAATTCGATTTTCATGAATTAATAAAGTCGATTATATTAATTGTTTTCATTAAAATACTTTTATATCTCTGGAGTTATTTAATTTAGTTGATTATTAATTCTTATTCGTTATTTTGGATTTTGGTGGTATGTAATCGTCTGTTTTTCATTATTTTACTACGTGTTAAATATATATATATATATGTGTGTATGTATTTTAACTAAAATTTGTTATATATATACACCCCGCGACAAAAAATAGGTACAAAAAGTTTTTTCTTTGATTTTTCATAAAATAACATTATCTAAATTGTGCTTATCATTTATTATTGTCATAAAATAACACAATTCCCGGACTAAATTTTGTTTCAAGACTAATTTAGAAAAGTTTTAAGACTAAAATTTTTCTAATTTAAGACTACACTCTGCGAAAAAAAGATAGGAACAAAGGTTTTTTTTTTTTTTTTTTTTTTTTTTTTTTTTTTTTCATAAAATAACATTATCTAAATTGTGCTGATCATTTATTATCATAACAAAATATTATCATATCAAAAATATATTAAATATTTGAATCAAATTCAAAATATCCATATTAAAAAAAAAAAAAAAAACACTTTGTTCCTCTCTTTTTGTCGTGGTGTGTAATCTTAAATTAGAAAAATTTTAGTCTTAAAAATTTTCTAAATTAGTCTTAAAACAAAAATGAGTCCGGGAATAGTGTTATTTTTATGACAATAATAAATGATAAGTATAATTTAGATAATGTTATTTTACGAAAAATCAAAGAAAAAACCCCTTTTTGTCGCGGGGTGCATATATATTTCTCCCAGAAATAAATTTAAAATTTTATTTAGAGTAATCATTCTAAGGTAAAATAAATAAAATTTATTCATTTATGACCTTTCATTAAGAGCGAAATACTAAATTATGAGCTTAAATGTACGCAATTCTAACCAGAACGTGTTTCTTTAGAGGAAAACATAAATGAACAGTAGCTGAAATTGGGATGCCCATAAAATTAAGCATTCTTATTTCCTGTATGTAGACGGTACAAATAGTGGAAGCAAATATTGGCCTAACATTTAATCGCTAACAGAATACATCACGCCAAAGAGTCTGTTTACCAAATGAGCATTTACAGACTCCTTAAGGATCTGGGAGAGCAATTCTACTGGAACGTGCAGAGAGTCCTAGAACTGCTTGGGGGAGTTGCTCGGAGATGATTAATTTTGGAGATTCTGTTTTGGTAGAGTCGACGATTCTTCTATTACGTGTGTGCGAATGATATCATTTGGAAAATTGTATGACGGGAAGGTTGCACTTCAAAATTTTCCGAAAATAGAAGCATCCAGTTTGTAGCGATAAAGATTGTTTCTTTTCTTTTTCAAATTAAGGTATGTGGTAAAGAAATATTTAGTAGTATTTAAATTTCTTTGGCTCACCTGCATCTCATACGAAACGCCTAGGGTAAGTGATCCAGTGACTGACACTTTTAGAGCAATTTTTGATGTTTTTAAAGTTTTAGCCATCAGAAACTATTTTTGGAAATCTTAAGTTAAACCCCTTAACGCCCGCTGTCCTCGCTGCGAGGACGCAAAATTTAAGATCCAGCTGCAAAAATTCATCCCGGAAATTTTTTAGCAAAAATTTACGTTTACAACATAGCAGAAAAGGCCGGTTTAACCTTAAAATTTAAAATTTCTTTTAGTTTAATTTACTTCATGAATTCCGGTGGCAGTATAATTTAAATAATCCGAATTGTCTTGCGCCGCAAAGGGTTAATATATATGACGTGAAAGGCTTTCAGAACCACATACATGTTAAAATATATGCATTTAATAATAATAATAATAATTGTTATTATTTTTTTTTATGAATTTTTATTTTACACCCACTCAATGTTCCAGTAATTGACACTGCCAGTTTTTCATTTTATCAGTAATTAGCATCCTATGCTCCAGTGTTTGACACTGCTAGTTTTTCATTATGCCAGTTATTGGCACCCGATGCTTCAGTGTTTGACATACAATGTTAAAATTCTCATACGTGAAACATGTGCTTTTATTTATTTTTCTTATCGTTTAATTATTTTGGGAAAGATGTCAATTACTAGAACATGTCAAATACTGGAGCACCTACCCTACATTAATTCAGAAAGAGAGAAAAAAAAAAACAGTTATTTAAAATCTTTTTTTACTTTCCAAACGCACATATGTAAGGAAAGTATTATAATCATGTCAAAAATCCGAGTTTGACATTTTGGTTTTCCTACATATTTTCAAGACCCCTGAGAATATTTACATTTAACATTGCTACATTTATGGTATTATAATCATTACTAGTATTATAATCATGTCAAAAATCCGACTTTGACATTTTGGTTTTCCTACATATTTTCAAGACCCCTGAGAACATTTACATTTGGCATTGCTATATTTATGGTAATGTATGTATGTCTGTATGTGTGTGTGTGTCTGTATCCGAGTGAACACGATAGCGTCTAAACGCTTTGTTCGAAATGGGCTGCAAATTGGTATGTATATTATAGGTCACCGTAGCACGAACACTATTGATTTTGGTCAATCTAGCACTCATAGTTTTTTCTACAGGGACACAAAGAAAATTTCTTTATCATTATGATCTATAGGCTCAAATTATTTGAAGAGAAATAGTATTAAATTAAAACAACATATTATATAGAGAAAAATACTCCAACACCCTATTATAATTCTCTCGTTTGTTTATTTAAGTACTTCTCTTACATTTATTTATTTATACAACTGTTAATTACCTAATGTTCAGAAAGTCGAGTGGAATCACTCCAGATTTTTTTTTCTCTAATTAATATGAAGCTACTCAAATTTCCCTCAATGAGATCAAGCTGAACAAATACACATTTTTTTCCCCAACATAATTTAAATATATCCATTTACAAAATGTTTATATATATATATATAATTTGTGAGAGAAAGAAATAAAGATTTACATTTAAATGAAACAATAAAATAAAATCGTGCATGGCACATAGAACTGTGAAGCACTTTCCAAAATTGTGAGATTAAGTCACATTGGAAGAGATTTGTATAATAATGACCTTCTTCAAACTTCACACATAGCTGTCGACATTTTGATATTCTTAAAAAAAAAAAAAAAAGTTTATCACGATTCTTTTATTAATATATAACTTTTATTTATTTACTTGTTATTATGATTAACAAAGCTAAAATTTACTTTTAAAAAAAGGTGGTTCTAAGTCTCTCAGAAAAATCAAAATATTTGACAGATAGACATACAAAAACGTTTCTTTATAATGTGCATCCGTATCTAGGTTTTAACACATTATTTGTTTAATTTTATTTATTATTTATTTATTTATTTATTTTTTTTTTTTTGCAATGGTTTGGCACTTTTTGCCACAGGAATTTGGCCAGAAGATCGGCGAATTGATGGCAATTTGTGAAGAAGCCCCCAATGGGTGGCCAATGCTACCTCTAACAAGGACAAAACAAGTGAAATATTCATATCTTGTCTGGGATTTGAACCCTAACCATACCGTGTGGAAGTCAGGGACGCTAGGCCCTACACCGTATAGGCGGCTATATATTTAAGTAAAAACTGTCATTAAAATTAATTTTATTATTTAAAAAAAAAAAAAAGTACTTCAGAAATAAAGTTAAATTAAGCTCATAACATAAAGAAATTTTCGAATAGTAAACACACGTTATAGAAAGTAATAAAAGAACATGTTAAACAAAAGATAAGTTTCATTCGTCGATTGGTTGGTTGGGTTGTACGTCGCACTAATGCTGCGCAATGGGCAACGGTCTGGGACTCACCCTAGAGGTGGTCTGGAGACATGCCATCACAATTTTGATCCTTCACGGAAGGGATGACTCTCCCGCTTCGGTGACCCCCAGAGGTATAATTTAGATGAGAACATGGAGGACATTGCGGCCATGACAGATTTTACGTGCACCAGCCACCATTAGTGTACACGACGGTCTTTGGCCGGCTCGAGTACCGAACCCGCAATCTTCCAATTACGAGTCTACCGGCGCTCTACCGACTGGACTACCGTGGCCCGTTGCTTCGTCGGAAAAGCTTTTTGGGCCTTCCTTGCCAAATTATAATTGATAGGCGTTTGGCAAAAGTAATATTTATAATATTTGACCAACCATAAGATTCCTGAATTTGGAAGTGTACATTTAATTATTTGTACTATTTAGGCAATTCTTAAAAAAAAAACTTTGTTAATTTATTTGATATTAGATATGTATAACATTATATAGTTATAAAAAAGTACTATTAAAAACCCACAATTTAAAATACCATACGACAAAATTTGCACTCACAAATATGTGGGGAAAAAATAGAGTGACACCGGAAAATTTAAAAAAGAAAGCTGAGTCAAACATAAATCAAAATCTCCAACCCTTTACAAATTCGTTATAAATTGTTTCGAACGTGCAATAAAATGAACGCAACCATAATCTACACAGCATTTACACACGAAATTAAATTTATGCATTTTCGTAATTCATATGTGTTTTTTTCAACCATTAAGAAACATTTTTCAACTTTTTTTTTTTTTTTTTTTTTTCCATAAGTAGTTTAGCGTTTATAGCATTATGGCAATCACATTTCTGTTATTGGATTTTCATTCGTTTATTGAGAAATGCATTAAACATAGCTTAGCTATTGACGAATAAATAAAATCAAAATCACTCTGAACAAATTGGCTGCCAAAGAATTCGTTAGGTTCGAGAAAAATGAAAAATTGCGTTACCTTTTTTCAGACTTTTTCTCCCTCAATCCTTCGAGTCAAAAATATTTCTGTGATTTTCGTGCGTAATTTTACACTTGAATTGTCAATGAACGTGTTATGAAAGTTTATCATTTTATTTCTAATGAGCAGCTTTTATTTTTAAATTAAATTAAAGTGCGCCATTCTTGATTTTTATATAATTGAGCTAAAAGATACTTGCATAATATTAATGAAAAGTTTGATTTTGTAATGAATTGATTACAAAGAATTTAATTTTTTTTTACATGTGTTTGTTATAAAGAAGTATTCCATTTTTAAATCATGCTTTTTGTAAATGAAGGTTTTGTAAAACAAAAATAGTATCTTTAGGCTTGAATTGAATCTGAAGGTTTTATGAAGATTTATCATGTTTACTTCTAATGAGCAGTTTATTTTTAAATTAAATTATATAAAATGTTTTGTAAAACTGGTCATTCGCCATTTTTATATTATTGAGCCAGATATACTTGCATATTATTTTTAATGAAAGGTTTGATTTTGTAAAGAATTGATCATAAAGAATTTAATGTTTTACATGATTTTGTTATAATGAATGAATCATTTGTAAATCATACCTTTTGTAAAATTAATCAATATTTTGGAAAACCAAGAATAGTATGTTTGTGTTTAAATCAAAGCTAAACATTTATGAAGGTTTATCATTTTTTTTTCTAAATAGCAGGCTACGCCCATTTCGCTGGTCACTAAATTTTAATGAATTTTTAAAAGAATTGATTCACTGTTTATTTTTTATATCGCATTTTAGGCTTTGTAATGTAATTAGAAATTCCCTTTAAGGTCAAAAAGTTAAAATAACATATTGCAAATTAAATTAAATAAAATATTTCTTCCGTTTTGCACGCATTTTGCAACAATGCTCTATGGTCATATGTGAATGATTCTCAAGAATGAATCAACAATTGTTTACAAATTTAATGGATTATGTACGGGAAATAAGTACGCTGTAATTTAAAAATTGCAGCTCTTAGAACTTCAAAACTGATAATTTTTAAAAAGTTATTCATTATTCTTTAATATTAGAATGTTTTTTGTTTAATATTAGACTCTTATTTTAAGATAAAAGCAGTCGAATGGTATCGCGTTGTGAAACTTAATGACGTAATATCTTTCAATCTGATAACTTGATGTATATATAGTGTTCTCACAAAAAAAAAAAAAAAAAAAAAAAGAGCAGCTTTTTGAGCTCTTTTAAAAAAGTATAGCATCTATTCAGTACCTTTTTTGAAAAAAATCATCAGTTTTTACTAAAACAAAATGGCCGACTTTCATCACCAAAGTAGTTGAATCTAGATCAATCAAAAATAGGAGTGGTCTGCCCGGATGTGCTCCGCCGATAAACTCTTTGCTTTATTTATATAGATGAGCAGTTTTCTTTTAAATTAAATTATATAAAATGTTTTGTAAAATGCGACATTCCTTATTTTTAAGTAATTGAACGATATATACTTGCATTTAGCAATTAATGAAAAATTTGGTTTTGTAATGAACGGATCATAAAGAGTTTAATTTTTTGTACATGAGTATATACAGTTCAGCCACATATCCGAAAACTAGCAGTGAGGATGCGTCCAAAATGTTGGAGGGATGCCAGCTTGTCCGACAGTTTGAAATTTGGAAAACATCCAGTAATTCCGCGCTCTGTTATTGGTCATTTTCCCTGAGTCAGATGACTGTCATCCCTATTTTAGCATTGGACTCGTTGAGTTAGCACTTGCGCAGATGCTTCCATGTAAGGCTCCTATATATACGACATGGCGCATCAGGCATTTTGTTGCCTTAGGGTTGCCACATGTACCCAGCGCGTTTCACTGATAAACAAACCACAAACACTTTTTTTTATCGTCTTACGTTAATTTAGAGTAACTTATTTTATTATATTTCATAATTTCAGCTAAGTTAATTATGATATGGAAGTTTGTTTAGCGATAAACTGCTATAATCATTCAAGAAGTTATTATAAAGTGTTCACAGACCTTCTATTACTGTGTATTTGAGTTTTGGCGATATTTTGTAAAAGAAATAGAAACCGCCCTAACAACACATTGTACATCCATAGCATATCCTCAGAATAAAATGACATCCTGAGAATGTACTATAAAAGAAAATGTGTTTTTAGGAATATTATTGTTGCTTATTGCTTTTAACTTGACCGGATTAGCTTGAGATCAAGATTTCTTAAAATCATTAGGGAAGCGATAAGGACACCAAGCGGGAATGCTGTCCTCTTCGGAGGCAAAAAAATGGCGGTGATGCACCGGCCTATTATTTTATTTTAGGGGCTCTACTTCCATGGTTTCATCAAATGTGGTCGAAGAATATTCAAGAATTTAATTTTTAAGTGATACCTTTTATAAAATTAATCAAAATTTTGTAAGTCAATAGCAGCATATTTATGCTTGAATTGAAGATGAACAGTTTATGAATGTTAAACACTTTTTCACACCCCATAAAATAAATAAAAACACTAACGATTTCGAAAGGACGTTATTTTTCTTCTTCAAGTGCAAAAAAAACGCGTGCTAATACTTTGGAGGCAAAAACAAACCTGATAATATTTATTGTGCACATAATTTTATGAAGATTTGTTATCTGGTTTTAATGATTTTATTATTATTATTATTATATTAAATATTTTGTAAAATTTGCCATTCCTTATTTTATATAATTAACCCCCCCCCCCCCTCAAAAAAAAAAAAAAAAACCTTATACATTACAAAGTTTAATTTTGCAACGAACGGACCATAAAGAGGTTTATTTTATTTTATTTTATTTCATTTTATTTTATTTTATTTATGTACTTATTTTTGTACATGAGTTTGTTATAATGAAGTATTTCACATTTAAATCACACTTTTTATATCACCAAACAGCATATTATATATGTCAATAAAAACATGTTTATGCTTCAATTCAAGATGAACATTTAATGAAGATTTATCATTTTGTTTCTAACGAGCAGTTTTTAGTCTTAGTTTTGAATTAAATTATTATCATTATTATAATTATAATTATTATTATTTTATTTATTTATTGTAAAATGCGCCATTCCTCATTTTTATGAAATTGAACTAAAAGAATATTGTATGTTACAATTAATAAAAAATTTGATTTTGTGATGAGGGATAATAAAAAATTTAATTTTTTGTATTTGTTATAATACAGTATTAAATCATACCTTTTGTAAAGTAAATCAATATTTTATTTAAACCAAATAACATGCTTATAAATTAGAAGAAAAAAAATTTAAATGGAGCTAGATCATGTAAAGATAAACTGATTTCTTATTTATGATTTAAATACAATTTAAATAATTCTATTTTAAAGCTAAAGTTTTAACCATCTATAGTTAAAATTTCTTGGAAAAAAAAAAGTATATATTTATCTGAACATGTTAAAAATTGGAATTGTAGCATTTTTGAAGAGTATCCCATGTATAAATGACAGTAACTGAGAAACTTATAATATTTTCAAAAAATTATAATGTATGTTTAAAAACGTTTTATTTGATGAATTTTCCTTTAAATAAGTGATTTAAATAAAAAGGCTTTTAAACATTTTTTAACAAAAAAAAAAAAAAAATAAAATAAAATAAAATAAAATAAAATAAAGTTTATAAATTTTGTTTAATAAAAAGTTAAGTTTAATATCATTTTTGAAGATTTTACTAACAGAGGTTTTTGCAAAATTCGTAAAAAAAAAAAAAAAAAAAAAAAATCTTCTCTTTAATTACATTTTTCTTTTAAATTTTAAAAGTAGAATTTTATTTAAAAAAAAAATTCCGGCGTGAGTTTTTTCAGTTCGAATTATAAGTAGGTGGGTTTATGTAAGTTTATACTAAACAGATGTCCTTTTGCATTTCATATATATATATATATATATATATATATCAGTGGCGTAGCGTGACATTTGAATCTGGGCATGCTCTGAAGTCAACGATGGAAAGAACACTACTCATCAAGGCGATATCATTTCATTAAATTTAAGCTCGGATTTTTCCATTTTCTTGGTTGGTTGATTGTAGGATTCAAGTCCGATTGACTGTACTTGGATCCCAGCCCTATGGGTGGAATGCTGCCCGTGGGAGTCTTTGTAAGAGGTTTTAGCCAGTTTTACGCGAGTTTCGTAGAAAACCACGGAAATCTCTGAACGGCTCGGTTGATGAGTGCGACCTTGGATCGAACCTGACACTTCCCATCTACCAACTTTGAGCGCAAACCCGCTCAGTCGCTGCTGGGCTTCAATTTCTCGGAATCTTATATAAAATTTTACATACAAATTTTGTCGCTTTAACTTTAAATCATACACCTAAAGGACTCTTATATTAACTTATTGAAGGCCGCTTCACTAATAGCTGTATTTAAATGAATTTTCAAAAAAATTTAATCACAATTTTTTTATATCACTTTAGAAAAAAAAAAAAAAATTAAAAGAAAAGAAAGACAAAAGGAATACTGGGAACCGGAAAGAAAAAATCCATTAAAATCGCTGAAAACTTGGCTTTAGGCTCTCGCTGCTGTGTCTTCCACAACCGCACAATGTCGGGCTGAAGACCCCACTGCTATTAGCACGCCGATGATGCGTGCTATGAATGTAAGTGCTTATCTGACCTCTTATAGTTCTTATACAAGAAGTTAATTGTTACAATTTTTAATAAAGTTAAAAATTTTATAAGTTTAATTCTTTCTATCATATTACCATTTGATTTCGAGAAAAACAGTGCATTAAAAATAATAAACGTTTCTCTTCAAAAGGAGGTATGACGCCTTTACATAAACAATTATTTTTGAAAACGCAACTATTATGGTTTTTTTTTTTTTTTTTTTTTTTTAAGAAAGAAAAAAGAAAGTTCCGCGCAGGAAAAGATATAACCAAATTAAGGAACTGTTTCTTGTTCAAAACTAACGTTAAAAAAAAAAAAAAAAAAAAAAAAAAAAGAAGAAGAAGAAGAAGTATTACAATTTTATTATATAAAAATTATTTAATGGCACGGCTTAATGTGAAAGAATGAAAAATAAATAGAATAGCGATCTTTACTAAGGAATGCAGGATGAATAGAAAAACACACAAATTAGATAAAATTTAATAAAATAAAGCAGAAAAATTAACGGAACATTACAAAATAAATAAACAAATAAAATAATTAATTTAAGAAATTCAGATTCGAAAATTAAGAAAAGAAAAGAAGCAAAAAAAAAAGAAAAGGAAAAAAAAAATCTATGCACACCTGCAAGATCAAAGCTACGCATCTGCCAATTTTTTATAAATCTGCGATCAGTGACCATTATAGCGCATACAGGCACACATAAAAAAGACATTAGGGGAAAAAAAAAAAAAAACTTTTTCTGGCACATAAAACAATTTTTGGAAATTTATCAAAATTTTATTTTGCAATTTAATCATCATTTTCAAATCAACTTTCTTTTTTTTTTTGTAAGTTTTTTTTATTACATCATTGTAAAATGAAGTATAAGTTTTAATTTATCAATCAGTTGGAAAAACCAACTCTCTATGCGAACATCTCTACCGAAGGTAACAAAATCCCTATCGCTGTAAAAATACCTAATACTCCAGGATATGCTCTCCTAGGATCGCATGCCTTGAATCGTTTCTCCCCTTGTACTTAGTACGAGAGAAAATTAGAGGGACGTTGAATATTCCCTCAAATAGCAAAAAATCCCTATATCAGGGCATGCTTTACAAAGGCAGCATGACCTAAGCAATAACCGGTCAGCAGGAGAAGAGGGTGACGGTATCTCTGGGATGATATTGGTCAGCAGATGACGACTAAACAAAGCCGGGGGGGTACTAACGACAATAGTAAGAAAGAAAAAAAAGCACTCGGATTTATACAGGAATAATTTAACAAAAGAAATTTCCTTTCACTATAATTTTTCAAAACTGAATGACGGATAATGCATAAATGGAAGCGAGTATTTAACAAAATTAGTTGAAATAATTTATTTTAAAATAAATTCTGTTTAAAGTTTAGATAGTTTTTAGTGGGTATGCGGCGCATGCCTAGCATACCCAGAGAATACGCCACTGATATATATATATATATATATATATATATATATAAATGATCAATATCGTAATAAAATTTAATCTTAAAATTTAGCAATTAATAGATACAAAACAATACCAACACAAAAAAATAGAACTGATTTTAACTTATAGGAAAGACTGACACAAAATTGTTGCGATACAGATTAAGAACCAATAAGAGACAAAAACAATTTAAATTACTTACGCCGACATATATAATAACAGTACGTTTGTTGGCAATTAAATACAAATTTATTTTTGAAGTTAAGTATATACTAGGATACATATAATAATTTATTTATTATCAGTTTCGAGTTTAAAAACAGAAGCTGTTTAAAAGGACACAATTTTTATTACACACAATCTGCATTTTTATAAATTAAAATCAATTCCAAATTAACCATTTACATTATTAAGAGACTCCATTTACGTAGTTAGATAATATTATGTACTACAGTATACTTTACTCAAGCTTTTGCAGGGCTTTTCATTATAATATTCGCATTATTAACACAAAGTTATGTAAACTTAGAAAATTTCTTAACATACGAAAAGCTTCAGTTTTACGGGCCAGCGGTTATTCGAATTTTTGTGAATCAGTAATGGGTGAAAAGCAGAGGACATTTTTCTTTTACAAAATTCTTAAGTTTCCTCAACGAAATACTTAACATAGCATTCTTTTGATGTGGAGCGTTCTGTGTAAAATAAAATATATTTAACGATGGTATTCTAAATTAATTATACTCATTGGTAATTTAATTAGACGAAAAAGGCTGGCATGCATAAAAATTTTAGGTTTTGAACAAGTAATTTTGGTTTAGAATGCCTAGATGATATTAATTTTCAAAATGCTGTCTTCGAGAAACAAAAAAAAAGATGGTATTAGACACTAAAAATACGCAAACATTTTCTAATATTATATATTACTAGTTAGTTGTAGGGCGACTAAGGCACCCGTTGAAAAATTAACATTTCATTTTATTTATTTCTCATTTCAAATAATTCATTTGCTAGCAAGCCCGTGAAAAAATTCCGCACTTTATTTATCTCTTCGTTACCCTTAAAATTTAAAATTATTATTATTATCTTATAAACAATATTTTTTCATGTGCATGAACAAATTTAATATTATATATATATATATATATATATATATATATATATTCACCACATTTTTAGAAGAGTATTTTTCTCTAATATATATTTACGTTTAAATAAGAAGAAAAATACTCCTCAAAAAAAAAAAAGGTGTGGAAAAAAAAAAAAAAAAAAAAAAAAAAAAAAAGACGACTACTAACAATATACCGGAATAAATTATAAGATATTAGCACGTCTGATTTATGGAACACAAAATTTACATTCATTCTATATTTTGCTTTGCTATTTCAATTCTATTTGTAGGACATATTCGTGCCAAACCTTAGTCTTATATTACTTATATTCTTAAAGCATTGCAACTTATATTCTTTATATCGAAGCTCTATTTAGAGCTTTTTCTCGTGTACACAGCTCTGGGCAGCATCCAACAATAATCTGCTAACATTCCACTGGCCCTGATACCTCCTTTTCATTTCTTTGATGACTTGATTAAATCATTCTCCTTGTTCTTCACTCACATCGCCTAGATTTTACCGGAAATAACTGATATGGGATTTAAGAAAGTGGGGATTCAAGCTCATTTCTGTCAAAAATGTACGTGATAGAATTTTTTTAATATTTTGCTCTTAACACATTCGTGACCGCTGGCGTATATTCACGTCACTTGAAAATCAGAAACTCCACCAGTGGGCGTTTCTTTTGCAATTTGTATGTCATTTATTTCTTAAAAATATACACAATATTCATATTTGTACAACCAATATACTATGGATATAAATACTTTGATTAGAAGGAGTGTAATTGTAATGTATATCCATTTGTAACAGGAATCTAAATATAGAAAATTTTGTTCTGAAATATTGTAACTTGGGAGAATAACGCCCACAGGCACACCTTACTGTCAAAAATACAAAAACATGCGGTCGCGAAAGTGTTAATGAGAATCCAAAAATACATTAGAAAAACACATTACCTTAAAAAAAAAAAAATCATCGTACACCTATTTAATTGAAGACTTTTAAATGATTACATACTTTTAATATTAATAATATATTTCTTCGCCAAAATGTTGTATTCTAAATTTCAAATTCTAAAATTCTGCTTACTCTACTATTGAATTGGACAAGTTTGTCAAACAACAACGTTTAAATTTGTCTGTGACAGCGGCAATATATACTGCACATTCACATAATCAATGGCTCCCTTGAAAAATACAAACTCCTTCAGCACTTTGCATTACATTTTTATGTCGCTGACAGGCAGTTTAAAATCGTCTGTCAAATCATCAGTCCGTTTTTCAGACGTGGTTCGCCACAAACTGTGTGTTTACCGAGATCTATTCAAGCGCTTGCCAAACGCACTTTATCATTCTTAGAAAAACACACACACACAACTAGTCAGCTATTTCTACGATGATTGTCTCCATTTGTTTGCGACTTTTCTATGCATTCATCATCAGGGAGGAAATGTCAAACCTTCAAAGCATTTGTGTGGGATATGGGGTACCATTTTTCACGTGCTCTAAATGCATTACAATATACTCATTATAGTGCTCCCTTTTGTGTTCGGGTAAACAGTTTAATTTTAATTACGTTATTCGTGCATACAATTGGAAGATGTAGGTTTGATTTCATTTTTTAATAAATGCCAATTGTAGGTTCTAAGTATGAAGGACTTCTTTTGTAGTCCATGCACAAAACATGAAGAAATCATTTTTATTTATTTATTTATTTATTTTATTTTTTATTATTATTGGGGGGAAAAGGGGGGAGGGACAATCCCAGATTTAAAAAAAAAATCTTCAGAGAAACTTTTAAAAAGAAAAATAACTGCACAAAACTGCAGATAATCTTGAAGGTTTTTTAAGCAATAAAAAGTTTAAGGGGGGGGGGGATTACTTGCTTCTAAAGTGCAAATTACTTGCTTTTAAACTGCAGTTATTCTGCAGATTTTATGACTTTTGTTCCACATACCGTTAGATTACCAGTAGATTTTTTTTTTTTTTAGCTGGGATAAATTGCCAAAGTCGACATCATTAAAAATATCCATATAGTTATAAAATGCATGAAGCTGTATAATACTCGTATCTTTAAAATAATATCATTTTACGGCTTCTCAAACATTACTTCAAATCTTTTACAAAATTTTAAAATTAAAATTTATTTTTCTTTGGTTCCAAATTTCGGGAATAACCAGTTTCTTATATGGGTCCATGCAAACTGGCTTGCATTCAATCCTTTTAAAAATTTGCCTAATTTTTAATCATTGTATTTGTCATAAAACTGTGCATTCATTTTGATATCAAGAAATTATACACATACATATATATCATCAATTTCAGCCTTTATCTATCTACTGCAGGATGAAGACCTCGCCTGGGTGAATCCAATCTGCCCTGTTTTCTGCAATTCTTCTCCCTTCTGCTCTTCCAAATTTCTCGATTTTATCTCTCCAACGGCACAGTGGTCTCTTCCTCTGTCTTTTCTTATCTCTCGGTATCCAAAATAGGACTTTGGTGGTCCATCTATCATCATTTCTTGTGTTAAGGTGCCCAGTCCAGCTCCATTTTAACTCTAGAAATAACGTAAGCAACTTTGGTTTGCTCCCTAATCCACGTGTTTCTCTTTCTGTTTCTTCGTATTAATCCTAACATGCATCTCTCCATGCTCTTCTGAGTTGTTTGAAGTTTTTGTATAATTTTACACGTTAATGTTCACGTTTCAGAAGCATAAATTAAAACAGGAAAAATGCACTGATCGAAAAATTTCCTTTTCAAACAAATTGGGTGGTCGTTTTTGAATATAGCGCTATTTCTTCCGAATGCTCTCTATGCAAGCATAACTTGGTTGTTAATATCTTCCGTGATGTTTCCGTTCATTGTAAGGGCTTGTCCCAGATAAGTATAACTACATACCGGTTTTAATTCATCCGTATCAACAGTGGTCTTCAGTGAGAAAACAAATGAATTTGTAAATATATATATATATATATATATATATATATATATATATATAGCTACATCCTAATTAATACTCCGTAGTACTATTAGCATCTGCCTTTTCTTTTTTTTTTTCCACACCAGTCCTTTTTTAGAGTATTTTTCTTCTTATTTAATCGTAATTACATTTGGAGAGAATTACTCTGAAAATTAAGTGGTGTAGAAAAAGGGGCGGGTACTAACAGTACTATGGAATATTAATTAGGATGTTGGCTGCTATGTATATATAAATAGAACCATAGACTACAGGGTGGTTATAGTTAAACTTCCCCTATAAACAGCATCCTACAGCGCAAACGGGTCAACGGAATGCAACAAAATTTGGTATATAGACTATACACGAGATACGCTCACGGAATTTCGAAAACAATATTTAGTTCCAAAATGTCCACCAGAGGACATCTTTTCCGGAAAAACATTAAATTTAACGCAATGAACGACCGAAACGGAATGCAGAAACAATATTACCATTTATTGACTAGTTTCTGACCACCTTGTCATCGCAAACGTTTGTCGTCTGCAAACGTTTTATACCCTAACCCGTTTTGCATAAAGCTTCCTCTTCTTCACAAACATGCAAATCTCGCCATTTTTTCCCCCTAGAACTGACAGCTTTTCCCGGTTTTACATTTTGTTACTCATAATTCTTGTTCTGGATTGTTAATATTGTTTCTGCATTCCGTTATGGTCGTTTATGGTGCTAAATTTAATGTTTTTCCAGGAAAGGCGCCCTCTAGTGGACATTTTGGAACTTTTTTTTTTTTTCGAAATTCCGTGAGCGCATCTCATGTATAGTCTATATACCAAATTTCATTGCATTCCATTCACCTGTTTGCGTTGTAGGATGCTTTTTTATAGGGGAAGTTTAATTATAACTACCCTGTATATTAAAAAAATTATTTCCATATTTGATATAAGGAAACAACTTCATCATTTTTCAGACATGAATTAAAATTTTCCCATAAAAGCTAAATTAAAAATAATGCTCTAATTACAGTGGTTAGTTCTATACATACTGAGAAAAGAAATCCAATTTCAGCCGACCAATATTCTAGTCAAAGCTCTAATAGAAAGATCAGACGCTTTAATTGAATTAATTTTGCGCGAAGGATTTGTTCTCGCACGAAAACTGATCATTCTGACTTTTAGTCGTGGCACTTTAGCCTTTTCTTCTCATATTTGTTGAGGCCACGCATATTGCATGTCAATTAGGTAGATAAAAATGCCGGAGATGAGAAATATTGTTGCGTGTCGGCAAACAAAGTTTCTCGGATCAAACTCTCTCTGCGGCCTATTTTAAGTAATTAAAAGGAAGCACGTTCGTGAATTTGGTTCTCGTCTCTGCTAATTTTGAATCTCCTTTTTTAACTGATGATTATTCGATGAGCCAATTTTTAGAAAGGAATTATTCTCAGGGGTTGCATGTTACGTTAGAAATAGAATACGTTTAATTATAGGAAAAATTATATATATATATTTTTTTTTAGAGGAAAGGAATTCTTTCATTTAATCAGCAATAATAAGTTATTAAATTTAATTCAACTCGCTACTTTTTTGTAAAGTATTTTGTAAGTTGGAGGATTAGAATTCTTGAGTTAAATGAGTAATAATAAGTTATTAAATTTAATTCAGCCAGTTTGTAAAGAAATGTAACATATTGATGTTTTGAGATGTCAGTTTTAATAAAAGATATTGTTAAATTGTTTGAATGTTTTTTTTATTTCATTTTCTGCATTGACATGGTTATTTCTTTCAGCAGCGCCGACTTTGAAAAATTTCTGGGGGGGCTCGAGCCAAGGCCGTAGCCAGGATTATATTTGAGGGGGGGGGGGGATCACATTTATAATACAAGGTCATCAAATACGGTATAATAATGTACACACGCTTACCCAAGGAAAAGAACATATGCACACACAAACAATGGCCTAATTAACACAGATGCACGTGCCAGGGCCCTGAGTAGCAAAGGGCCCCCAAACTGGTCCTGAAAATGCCATCATAATTTTTGCCATTTAGTTTATAAAATTATGTAAATCGAATTTATAAAACAAAATTAAGAGTAGCAGGGAGGTCACTGGGATAATACGGCCATCGGCCACTTCAATTTGAAACCAATATTGTGATTATGGTTAAGTTAAAATTGGAGGGGGGGGGGGAAGGCAGAATCTCGAAATAATTTGTGCTATATCTTCTCTTTAAGTTTTAAAAGCAATATTTGTTCTTACTTTTCATTTTTACTCCTTAAAATGTTAAAATTTCATAAACTATCTTTAATTAAATTTTTATAGAATGGAGTAGAAGGTTGATTTTTTACCAACTATGTAAAAAATGCAACAGCTGGAAATCAAACTCGGGCCATTCCGCTTAACACGCGGATGCTCTAACCACTGAGTTGATAACCAGCTCGGCACTTCTCACATAATTTATGTTGGCAAGGTCACTGAGTCTGCATTAGAGCAGCTATATCAAGTGACAAATTTGAACATGGCACAACTCCAATAGGCCATAAAATTTAATTTTAATTTTTTTTTTCTTTTTTTTTTAACAGCTGTTAAAAAAAAATTCTAAATATATTTAATTAAAAGCGGAAGGCCCGGGTTCGATAACCAGCTCTGGTATTTTTCACATAGTTGGTATCAAAAATCAACCTTCCACTCTAAAATTTTCTGAAATGAACTTTCAGGGTTGATGAATAAATTTCTAAATTAAATTAAAATTTCGTAGTCTATTGGAGTTGTGCCATGAGCCATGACTATTAATGTCACTTGATATAGCTGTGTGTACAGACTCGGTGACTTATCCAACGAATGTTATGTGAGAAATGCCTAGCTCGTAATCAGCCAGGGTAGCTCAATGGTTTGAGTATCCGCACGTAAAGCGGAAGGCCCGGGTTCGATACCCGACTCTGGTATTTTTCACATAGTTGGTATAAAAAATAAGCCTTACACTCTAAAATTTTCTGCAATGATCTTTAATTAATTAATTATTTAAGGTAATAGGACAAATGAAGGTAATATCGCTACGTTCATGTTTTTCATGCTAAATCGATTTATTACCTTTTTCTTACCCATAAGATAGAGAAAGTATTGTTTTTGGGTCAAATTTTCTAAACTGAGGTTTTGTTATATTTACACGTTTTGAGGTTCCTTGAATCCAAAAATCATATTTTTTAGGAATGTTGGTGTGAAAGTTGCCTGAATAATTTTAAACGAACTTTTGAATTTAATAACAGATTTGAATTCTATAAAAATGTAGGTAAAGTAATGAAACAGGGGGGTGAGGGGGAGCTAGAATTACTTGTCGAATAAAGCTGTTCCGAAGCTTAATTTGAATTGTTTTAACATAGGTTTGCGTAGCAGTCCTCGCTATCTTACCCCTTAATCTCCAATCTGCATTTATAGTATTAAATTTCAGGGTAGTCGTGTGAGTGACACACCAGATTATCAAGTTTTATTTTTCTAAAATAAAAAGTTTCATTAACCCGTTAGTAGTCGCTAGTTGGTCGATTTGCCGCCCATCCCTTCAGTGTTGCCAATTTTTTTATTCAATAGCCAAGAAAAATTTTTAGAAGTGGCATTTGATATATATAAAAGGCGAATAGAATCGAAGAAACGTCAATTATATATATCATATATCACTTCTTAAAATTATTGGTGACAGTTGAATAAAAAGTTCGCATTCTGTACCAGGTGGCGACTACTAACAAACGACTACTACTACTATAGCGACTACTAACGGGTTAAAAAAAGGGACAATACTATATACCTTTTATTGTTTATAAATTCATGACTTGCATCCAAAAAAGTTTGTTTTTATTTAAAAATGCCAAGGGAAAAAAGAAGCAACCAAATAAATAAAAGGCATATGTAAATAAAAGAAATTTTTAAAAAGACGAATTAAACATCTCAGAAACCTCTATAAAAATTATTTTCATTTAAACTTAGGGAAGAGAGTAGCATCAAGCGTATAAAATATTAATAAAATTAAATAAAATTAAAAAATTTAATAACAATATGGCAGTAACTTTTGTGAAAATAGTTATATTACTTTGCATCGATGTTTCTGAAAACTTTTGCTCCTCATGCACATATCATAAATGATTGGGATTCCCAAAGCACAGCAAAGGGAATCATCTTCCTCTGAACTCTCCCTCCCCCCTCCCGCGCCCCATACAGAGACTTTCAGCCTTTCCTGTTTTTCTTTTTATCTTTCTTTTTTTTTCTTTGTATTAGTCTATTTATGTCCATTTTCAATTGCAACAACCTCACTTTACAGCTATGATTTTGGTAAAAAACTAAATAAGAAATAGAGGAAAGAATTTCTTGTTTAATAGGGAATCAGTATTCGAAATTTCTGGGGGGGGCTGAGCCCCTATAGAAAATTTTCTGGGGGGGCTCGAGCCCTCGAGCCCCCACATAGTCGGCGCCACTGATTTCTTTATTGCTTTCTTATATTTTTTCTTTTTTAAATCTCAGATCAAACTCTTTTTCTAGCCTATCCTAAGTAATTAAAATATTCATATTTTTTTTTTCTTATCTTTACTATTTTTAAACCTTTCTTTAACTTTACTTTAATAACATATTTTTAATTTTAACTAATATTTACTTATTCAATGACTTTTCTATAGCTAAATTTTAGAAAAGAATAATTCACAGAGAATTCGTTCCATTTTACATGAAACGATTGGAAAAATTGGTCTTGTATGACCTCTTCATATTCAACCATTGCAGCAGTTTATTCAAATAATGAAGTACAGAGTCTAAAGTAAGCTTAAAAATCTGCTGTGTGACTCACACGACTTTCTCTTACCCTGAAATATATACTATAAATACAGGCTGGAGATTAAGAGGTAAGATAACGATCACTGTTATGTAAACCTATGTTAAACAATTCAAATTAGGCTTCGGAAGAGTTTTATATGATAATTAGTTCTGTGTGAGTCCCCGTTTCATTAATGCACCTACATTTATATAGAATTTAATTCGGTTATTAAAAAATAATTCGGTTTTAAAAAAATAATTTATTGAAACTATTGCTTTAAAAAATTATCTTTTATGATAATGCAGATGATTTCCATATTAGAGAAGTAGTATAACACTTAATATGAAAAAAAAGTTGAATTTATTCTCAATATTACTTTTTTTTTTTTTTTTTTTTGTAAAAAAAGAAAAAAGAATCGATAACTTTATTTTAAATTATCGCAGATCGATGATTCAACCATTCGTTTAAAAGGTATTGGCGAGCTCTTTTGAAAGATACCCATCACAAAAATTGACTCCCCTCGAGGGGGGCTTCCCACCAAGGGGGGGGGGGAGTGAGGCTCCTACGTACACAAGCATTTTTTCACAGTTGATTATCTCTATTACAAAAAATATATATTCGTTTCATTTGGTTTAGTGCAGTCTAAAGATGTTAAACTCTACTTACCTGCAATTTCCCCCATAGATGTAATGTATTTGAATACTTCTGAGTGTCCCTGTACACGAACCATTAGCTTCAGTTCAACGAAAAGCTTACTGTAGCATCCCTATAGGATACACATTTAGAATACCGAGTTTGGAATTTCTGCTACTATTTGTTCTTGAGATATGCTGATAACAGACACACAGACACACAGACCATTCGCTAAAAACATGATTTTCGTATTCAGGGGACCTCAGAACATGTAAATATAACAAAATCTCACGTTCGAAAATTTTACCCTAAAACAATACTTTCTCGACCCTATGGGCAAGAGAAAGTAATAAAACAATTTACTTAAAATTTTTAAATGGTGGAGGGAGGGGACGGGACAACTCTTTAGCAGCGTAATAGAAATCAATTATCTCCATTTTCACTTAAATATGAAACAATAAATGGTTTCATATTGCCAGTAAACTTGCTGGCGACGCAACTAACATAAAGATCCGATGTCTTTGGTACCGTATTCGAGATAAGATGAAGTCAAAGTAAATTTCCCGAACCAAGGGGTACATACAAATGAAACACTTCCAGTTGCAAAGCCGTTTGCAAGCGTTCCAAATGTATGACTGTAGTCGGCAGCAAAAGTATCCGAGCACTAGCAACAATTCCTATATGAAGAAAGCACACTTAACACTGTTTTGTTAAATAAATCCTTCTCGAATCGTGTTCTTAGACTGACTAAGAACAGGATTCGACAAGGATTTATTTAGCAAAACTGCATTAAGTGTACTTTCTTTACATAGGAATTTTCGCTAGTGCTCGGATGTTTTTGCTGCCGACTGTATTTGCAAAAAACTTGCAAAATTTACGTCATCGAAATTGCAAGCGTTCCGTTTGTATCTTTGACTAAACCCCGAGTACAATTTTTACATATTTGTTATGCATTGTAGAATCTTTTCGTGTATCCTAGTTTCTAACAAGCTAATTCAAACTAACTGCTAAATTCCGCAAAACCCCAAGTTTACCTCCCAAACTCGTAACTGCTGATTCTCCTTTCTAAATCAGAGTTAAGATTTCTAACCCAATTCGACTCCTTCACAACTCCCGATTTACGAATTGCCCATCTGCGCAGCGCTAGTGCGACGTAAAACCAAACCATCCAACCATCCATCCATTCCGATTTACGAATTTCCAACGAAAAGTCTGCTCATACAATATTTTTTGAATGCAGAATAATATTATTATTGCAATTCATGAGTAATTTTAAGTTATTAAATTGAATTCAGTTAGATTATCATTTTTTTTTAACCCGTTAGCGCCCAATGTCCTCATTTGAGGATAGCTAATAAAATGGCACGTATATATGTTTTGTGGTTTCTTGGAATGATTTCTGCTTTTTAGTGACAGTTTATAGTGTCACTCTAAATGATTCCTGAAAGTTTTATGTGACTACTATTAATTATTATTTCATAATTTGGATAATCATTTAATGATTTTTTATTCCTCGCACATCTGCTTTTTGCGCAGGCATACTAACTTAAATCAAGTTGCATAGCTGCCAAGTTTTTTAATTTATTCCGGAATGTTTTTAATCCTGCTCTTTTTCACACCGTAATAATTTTAGAGTAATTTTCTTAATTTTTAACCGTAATTATATATTAAAGAAAATTTTTCTACAAAGTTTACGGTGTGAAAAAGGGGCGGAGCTAAGAACATTCCGGAATAAATTAAAAAACTTGGCAGCTATGAAGTTGAATAATAATATATATTATAATAGTTTACTTTCGAGATCTTTGTCAACATATAATAGGAAATTAATCCGTTATCTCAAAGTTTTTTTATCTCGAAGTTTTCTCGCTAGAAAGCTAAGCGTCAATAAATGAGGATAGGCTTTAAATTTAAAACTGTCAGAAGAATTGTTTAAGTTAATATTTTTTACTGCCAGTTGTCTATATTAGTTTGGAAATGAAATAATCAGCTAATAATATTTTGCAAAATTAATTGGGGCGTTAACGGGTTAACAACTCAAAATTTTCTAAATTTGAAAAATTTTATTAGAACAAATCTATATTATAATGTATAAATAAAAAAGTTGTTTCAATGCATAGTTTCTGTATTTTACAAAATTTTTGTTTTCATGTACAGTCGGTAACAAAATTGTCCGAACACTAGCAAAAATTCCTATGTAAAAAAAGTACACTTCATACGGTTCTGTTAAATAAATCCTTATTGAATCATGCCTAAGAAGAGGATTCGGCAAGGATTTATTTAACAAAACCGTATGAAGTGTACTTTTTTTACATAGGAATTTTTGCTAGTGTTCGGACACTTTTGTTACCGACTGTACAATTTTAATGAAATTTTACTTATATGTGAGTAGCTAGATAGGTTGAATTTGGTGCTCATTTAATGCTCTGATATCAGGGAATGTTTTTTTTCCGCCACTCTTTTAAAATAGTAATATTTGTTTCAATTACTTAGAATGTATTACAGATCAGCTGGAAGAAGATTAATGTTCGGTAAAAATGGTACCCAGTTTAAATTTCATACTTGAAATACAGTCGGCAGCAAATATATCGGAGCACTAGCCAGTAATTCCGATATCAAAAAAGTACACTTAATACTATTTTGTTAAATAAATACTTTTCGAATCATGTTCTTAGACTGACTAAGTACATGACTCGACAAGGATTTATTTAACATAGCAGTATTAAGTGTACTTTTTTCAGACAGGGATTATTGCTGGTGCTCGGATACTTTTGTTGCCGACTGTACATAGCGTTACAGAAAAGAATTTTGTCTTAATACTTATTTATCTGCATTTTCAAAAGTACCTTATAAGTATACGTTTTCGCGTATGTTGATAGATCCATTAAAAATGAGAAATGCATAAAGAATTTTCTCTAATATTAGATTAATAATGAAGCTTTAGCGTATACATATAGAAAACTGCGCAAATTAACACGATGAAAGTTCTTGTCGAATAAAATAATATTTCAGAGGTGACATAACAATTTAACTAAAAGTTACAAGTTACTGCAATTATTCCAAGTTTATTACATTAACTGATGAAATAAAAGTTTGTTATTGAGAATGAGCTATAACATTCCCTCTTTCTCATATTTTCATTCTTATTAATTAATATCAAAATTACATTTCTAAATTACTTGCGATCGTGAAAAAGATGCATGGACGAGTACAACATTTTCGCTTTATTATTAAATTAATTAACATCGCGAGACGATTCCGTATAGGTGTGAAATTATTAACAATTCTGCAAATGAAGTTAATTATTGTAATTCAGAAGTTAACTTATTTGACATTTCATAAAATTCTTCCATGCTCATTTGTAAATAACAAATACAGAAACGATATTTTTGTTTCGACGTACTGCAGTAAAATATGTATAACTAGTAATGAAACTTGCGCAAACTCCTCTCCCGTATTCGGCAATCCATATTTTCGAGGAAGGATTATCCTGAATGAAAACTTCCCAAACTAAGCAACCTATATAGCAGACGAAGTTCTAACAGAAATGCCGGATACCCTAATTGAATTAATTTCGTCTTGGGAAAGTTTGCCTGGAATAAGTGTGAGCCAATCACGCCAACCTTGGCAGTGGATACTTTTAGCCTTTTCTTTTCGTAATTGTTCAGACTGCAGTTATTGCATGTCAATTAGTCGGGATAAAAATTCCGGAGATGAGATATATTGTTGCATGATGCAACACACTTTCTTTGATCGAACCCGTTTGGATTCATTGAGATAATTGGAAGAAAGTTTCTTCAATTTTTATGTGCTAGGTTTTTTATGCTTCTGTGTATGTACGTCAGCTGTTGCAGTATTTCTATTCTTTTTTCTCAGACTTGCCTTAATTAAAGGAAAATAATGTTGAACCTTTTTTAGTCAAGTTCTTCAAGAGTATAGGATTTGTTTGAGAGAGATTACGTGGAATTGACATGAAACATATGAAAGATTTTTAACCTAGATAACCCAAAATTAATATCTAGCCCATTTTGATGCATTTACTTGTTTGTTTCCTGGTTTTAGATTGCAAAAATCACCTCCCTGTAAGAGACCTCCCTAAGTCAGCTTTTTTTTCTAACAAATCTGACATAAAGTACATATATTTCTTCTACCGAGCGGTCATTGAGAAAATTGTTTTTGTGCGTATCACGCATTAGGAGAATTATTTTCTTAAATCTCTAATTAAATAAAAAAATTTCTAGCAACATTTAGAGAAACTGCTAATTCAAATTGCATAACTACAGATTATCCTGCATTTCATAGAAGACATCACACAAGTGTTTAGTAATAGTAAGACAAGATATGAAATATGAATTGACAAGATATGAAAGATTACAAGATATGAAATAGCATATTTATGACATAAAAAGTTTCTTATGAAAAATAACAGTAATAAACTTTATTTAGAAAATGTAGATTTTGGCAACTGTGAAACTACTAATAGTTAAAAAGAAAAAAAAAAAATCTTTTGAATTTTTTTAAATATACAGTCGGTAACAAAAGTGCCCGACCACTAGCAAAAATTCCTATGTAAAAAAAGTACACTTCATACGGTTTTGTTATATAAATCCTTATCGAATTCTGTTCTTACACTGACTAAGAACAGGATTCGACAAGGATTTATTTAACAAAACCGTATGAAGTGTACCTTTTTTACATAGGAATTTTTGCTAGTGTTCGGACACTTTTGTTACCGACTGTACTAGTAATCCCGTGCGAAACTTTCCCACTCTATTTCTTTTCTTATTTATACCTTTAAAATTTGAAATTCATAAATCTTAGGCCAATTTTTCCACCCAATTTTAATTTTAATTCATCAGAAGCCAAATTATTATTAGAAACAAATCAATATTGTGGGATGAAATGCTAATGATAATCAAAATATATCATTCACGAAAGGCTTAAAA
The DNA here is from genome assembly GCA_963930645.1 of Salticus scenicus. Lineage (NCBI taxonomy): Eukaryota > Metazoa > Arthropoda > Arachnida > Araneae > Salticidae > Salticus > Salticus scenicus. Next base: position 9,894,615 of record OZ005658.1, on the reverse strand, counting down.
ATAAAATTCATGTTTGACGACCTATTTTTCATACTTCGCGAAGCAGGACAGAAATGGTATAAGACCCTCATGGCGATTTTTAAATTTTTGTCACCATGTTGGCGATACATTTTTAATAATTTATTTTGACATAATTTTGTGTTAAAAAAACTTAGTACCTATTTTGATTATACTTTTTATTATTGCGTTTTTTAGTCAATTTATGACGAAAGTTCATATGGGGCTTAAATAATTAAAATATTGCTAGGTTTAAAATGACGCTTGCAAAAAGTTGTGAAAATGCAGCTGTTAAAAATACATGTTTCTATAAAATGACCTCATCAGACAAATGTCGTCTTTTTTTTTTTTTTTTTTTTTTTTTTAAGGTCACTGAATTCAGTCCGCGTGCTTAAATATTGCTTGTGTATTATTTTTTTATCCTCGCGTATTTTATTAAGTCCCTATCGTATGTTTCTAAAAAAAATTAATCGTAACTGGACTACGTTAGAGAAATATTATATAGATTCTGTGTACAAATTGGTTATTTATAATGCTACTGTATATAGTTTCAACATATGCATGTATACATACAAATAAGTAAAATTACTTTACAATTTTAATTAAATTATTATTATTATTGATTTTTCAGTATAAACAAAACGCATAGTATAATTTAATAAGCCAGTTATCAGTATTTTCTATATAATTTACCAATAAAACTGGGACCGCGGGAACACGGAACGTCGAACTCATAGTTGGAGAATAGCGGGATAGATATTCGAACGAGTCAAAAACGGACAGATATTCGAACGAGTCAAAAACGGACATATTCAATAATGGTGGCAGGTGCGCGTATAATCCGTTGTGACTTAAATGGCCTCCATGTTCAGTAAAAATGATACAATCATAGGGATGGAACAGGGGTGCAGAACTCATGCCACTATCGATGTATCAAAATTTTCTACATAAATCCACGATATTATATATAGAGGAAATTTCTTAAGCAAATACCAGTATGAGTTCTGCGTTCGTGTTTCTTCCCTGTACCTTTAGGGATTAACCCTTTAACGTTCACTACATAATTTATTTTAAAAATTACTAAACTAATTTTAAAAATGGCTTTTAGACGCATAGCTGATCATAAATATTTAAAAAATAAAAAAATAGCATTGTTCCTTTTCGAGAAATTTTCGGTTTGAAACATCTGTAAGTAAACGTTATTAAATTCAAATAATATTTAATTTAATAAATAAATCACTTTGTAAGTATACATTATCGACGACAAAAACTCGTAAAAGTTGCATAGATCCCAACATTTCAATTTATTCCGGAGTATTTTAACCCTTTGTGGTGCAAGGTAATTCGGATCATTTAAATTACACTGCCACCGGAATTGACGAACATAATTAAAATAGAAGGAATTTTAAATTTTCTCGTTAAAAAAAGAGCTTTTTATGTTATGTTATAAATGTAAATTTTTACTAAAAAATTTCCAGGATGAGTTTTTGCACTTGAGAATTAAAATTAGGTGTTCCATCAGCGGGAACACTGCGACTGAAAGGATTAAGAAGCAGGAAAGCTATCCTCTCCATGGAGGATCAAAATTGTGATAATCTCCGTTTTACCTCTGGGAGGGGGCCAAGTCGTCGCCAATTGCGCATTGCGTAGCTCTAATGTGCCAAACTATAAAAAAGAAAAAAGTAAATTAAATACAGGATAATAATAAATAAAATTTCACTTAAAATCCTTCATAAAAATTTGCATCAAAGCATTTAAACCCGTTTATTGCTAGGGTTTTAGCATTCTTCATCTAAACATATTTTCATGACATATTAGAGTATTTTAGAGTGACCATATTTTTTTCATTGAGTTTGAGGACAAATATGATGGCGTCCTCGAATTTCGAGGACAAAAAATAAATAAATAATTAAATTGTAAAATTTTAATAATTTTTATGTACAGTCTTTAACAAAAGTGTCGAAACACTAGCAAAAATTCCTATGTAAAAAAAGTACACTTCATACGGTTTTTTAAAAATAAATCCTTATCGAATCATGTTCTTACACTGACTGAGAACAGGATTTGACAAGGATTTATTTAACAAAACCGTATGAAGTGTACTTTTTTTACATAGGAATTTTTAAGTGTTCGGACACTTTTATTAAAGACTGTATCAATCACCTAAAAGAACTTCAGCTTATTTATTATGCATATAATAAATTGTTACAATAAAAAATTAATAACTTTATTACCGGCGTCCTTAATGTGCTGTAATTTTTTGGGGACAAAGGTAGATTTCGAGAACTGTCCTCGAGATTCGAGGAGAGGACGTATGGTCAGCCTAGCGTATTTGTAAAATGTATCCCTGTCCTGAATTATAGAACTGGACCACCCTTAGGGGTGAGTTTCAGACCGTCACCAATTTTCCATAGCGTAGCACTAGTGCGACATAAAACCCACACAACCTTAACCTCTAGAATTATAGCGTATTACAATGCGTACAGCACTGTAAATGGCTGTAGTTGCGATGGAAGGAATAATTCTGTATTTGTTTATTTTTAAACCGAACATGTTATCGGTTTATCAGGTGCAAATTCATTTAATATGCCTTATTTGATTTGAACAAAAGAAAACCATTTTGTGCTCTTTCTAACAGTACCGCTAATCGAAGAATGGATTGAATTACCAAGGACTCGACCTACCCGCTGCACCCTCTTGAAAGAGAAAACATATGAAGGAGTACATCTATACTTCGTGAACACACAAAAGGAAACACTCAGCCTAATGAAAGAGCAACAATATGCTTTATTCTCATTCACCTCGGTGGAGAAACTACGATAATAAAGAGTTGCGTTAATTTGATTATGGGCTCGGTGGTGGAAAAATTTCGCTTACTTTTCTTTCCGTCAAAAATTAAAGTCTCCACGTGATTGACAAACAGTCTTCTTAAAAGTTACTAACTCCGGAATGTTTGATCTCCTTTTTTTGACATAGTTTACTTTCACCAAATTAGGTTAATTTAATTTTTCGCTATGAGATAAATGTTTACCATTAGTGGTGAAGAAAAGACTTTATTAAAAATTGAATTTTTTGAGTCTCTTTTTAATCTGAAGGTTTTTGTGGATTGTAATATACCGTAATTTCCGGGGTATAATCTACAGGTCAGATAAATTAATTTTCACCAGAAATTTTACATCACAGATGATCTTGTATGGCATTTCCTTCGCAATTTGAATGTTATTTATTTCTTTAAAAAATGCCCAATATTCATATTTGTACTATCAATATACTATGGATATAAATGTTTTGATTAGAAAGAGTATAACTATAATGTATATCCATTTGTAATATAAATATGAGTACGTTAAAATTTAGTTCTAAACTATTGTAACCGTGAAGAATAGCGCCCAGAGGCGGACCTTACTGTGAGAAAGACAAAAACATGCGGTCGCAAAAGTGTTAAAATTTTCCGGTAGCCTAAAAGTGCTAAGTTGGCAACTATATTTGCTACACCTCTTGCACAAATAACGGCAGAAAACATGACTTTGACTGAGAATTTTGGAACATATGTTGGGGTACTTCCTCTCTGCTTTCAGTTCTAAAGCATTTATTTTTTCTTCACATTTAGTATTTTTTTCCAGCCAAGTATCATCAATAAGTAAGATGTAGAATCTCTTTTCGTCCCATCTTGGTTTAGAAGTCAAATATCCTCGATTTTTCATTAATTCACCAGATTTAACCCTGTCTGTTATTATTTTTTGCTTATAATAATGGGCGATAAGGAAATTTGAAGGCTTTCTCGCCCTAGTTAATGGATTTTAAGACCTTTTTAGTTAAGACTGATTTTATTGCCTATTTCTTTATTTCTTTTAGCATTATTTATTATGTGTAAGGGAAAGTTTTGTCATTTTTTAACACATGCACTTTTATGCATTGTTGAGTATAGACTGAAACCGGTTTAAACAGTTAGGTTAGAGTATGATTGATGATTTACACCGATTTTTTTTCGTATTTTAGTCGGTTTTTTCAAACTTGTAGAACTGTCACCATGGGTGAAGAAAAAGTGCACATTGTATGTTGTCCGAGTTCTAAAAACGCGATGAACGCAGCAAAAAATTTGTGCGACGTGTTTGAAGAACAGCCCGAACATACCAAAGATGATTAGAGAAATTTCGTTTGGGTAATTTTTCTTTGAAAGATGAACCCAGATCAGGAAGGCCATCAGGTGTCAATGACGAAGTGCTACAGTATGATCAGGACAAATCCCACGTTTACTTCCACAGAAGTGGGCTTCAAGCTTGGAATTTATGAAACTACTGCTTCGGATCACATTAAGAGGCTTGGTTTCGTGTCCAAACTCTCTGTTTGGGTGCCACACAACGACAGAACTTTCCCTAATATCTAATAACAGACTCACTGATTTTCGAAGGGATCCATAAAAATTTTTGCATGTGTTTTTCTTAATTGTCCTTTTATCAACTGGTGTTAGTTTCGTTGGCCTTCCTGACCTCTTTTTATCATTAAAATGTGTTTTATTTTCCCGTATTAGAGCAGTGTTTTGTCTCTCAGCATCTAAAATTTTTCAGATTTATATAACTGTCACGCGGCTTATGTTTTTAAAATACGTAAAATTAAATTATGTAGTCGATCCGCGGGTATACGAGCCCCGATTAACCGAGTTCCGGGTTAACCAAGGTAATTCCGAGGGGTAGTTAGTTCCGAGGCGCATGTATTTCGACAAATGGTCTACATAACTTTGACAAATTTTACTATATACAATACTGTATTTTATAATTTATATATGTATGTATTGTACTGCATTTTTAACTGACTATATTTAAATATGTATTATAAGTATTATTTTACTATATTCACTATACGTTTTCATCCATTTTAAACATTGCCGTATATTTCCCCCTCGATTTACGACAGAGTCGGTGTTATCCGAGGTACCATCGGTCGACATTACCTCGGATAAGCGAGGTTCTACTGTATATATACCGGGTGCGTCAAAAAAATTTATACACACTTTGAACCGTCATAAAAAAATTTATGTTCCTTTCTACAAGGTTCAATTGCTGCAAATGGAAAGCTTAAAGTCCAATTTGAAACACAAATGCACTTTCTGATGCAAATGTGATTACTGTTCAAAATGGCGGCCTTCAGCATCAATACATTGCTGAGTACGAGTCACCACCACACTTGCGAACATACTTATTAATATTCCGTAGCAGTGTTATACCCGCCTTCTTTTTCCCACCAGTATCTTTCAGAGTATTTTTCTTTTTATTTAATCGTAATTGCATTTGAAGAATATTACTCTAAAAATTTACTGGTGTGAGAAAAAGGGCGGGACTAACAACACTACTGAATATTATTTAGGATGCTGGCAAGTATGGTCACCACTAATTCCGTACATCGTAGCGATGTGCCCAATGGGATTTCTGCGCACACTGCTTGAATCTCATTCCAAAGTATGTCTAGGTTACGTGGTTTACGTTTGTACACCTCATCTTTTAATGTGCCCCATGAGAAGAAATCCAGTGGCGTAAGCTCTGGATGGAGACCGCGGGGGAAACTCGATTGGCCCCTGCATCCTATCCACTGGCCTGGCAAATTTTGATCCATATGCTCGTGCGGCGGGGCGACATCTTGTTGGAAATAAAACTTGTAGCACGGGAAATACAGTTTCTATGACGGTTCAAAGTGTGTATACATTTTTTTGACGCACCTGGTATTAACTTTTTAAAAATTACAATCAATTTTGTAAAAAATGTTTAACTAAAGAAAATTATTTTAAGTATTAATTCATTTTTTAGGCATCTTTTACATAAATGCGTATGTGGAAAATTTTAAAACCAATAGTTAAAGATTTTTTTCAAAAAGAAAGCAGTATTAAGAAAATAAGCGTTAAAATTTGGAAATGCAATGTAATTCGATCATTTGAGATGAATGGTAATTTCTGTAATAACTTTTTAATGAAAGTATGAACGAAATATCGAAATGTTACGAGTTGTTCATATATGAACATTTTTTTCCCATTTTTATTAATATTATTTTTTTTTTTTAATTTTCCAAAATCCTTAATAATAATAAACAATTTTGCTTTATTCCTCATATATAAAAGTTATAAATTATTTTTTATTTTCACATTCGAGGACGCTGCTGTATTAATTAGTGATACTGAATTATCAAGGCTTTATCTCGGAGCGAAAACCTAAAAGAATTATTTAGCATTTTTTTCTTCAATCTCGAAGAATTATCAGGAAAGTATTCAAAACAAACCGCTGTCACAATTAATTTATTTCTTAGTCAGATTTCATGCAATGAACGTACAATTAGAAACATAGTTTTATTTCCGGGACTGTTCATTATTTCATAACTTATTTTCCAAGAACAGTAATTCGAATAACTCTTTTGTGTGGACCGCCCATTCTTTCTTAATTCGAATTTACAACGTCATTCCCGTCTTCCGGCTGTCGGGATCTCTTTAGAACAATTCCGGGCTGTTCCGCTTTTGTTAATTGATTCTGTGATCGTATGAATTATTGGTGAGAATTTATTTTTTTTCTGCTTCACGTTTTATAAGGTATTGTTTCGAATTTATATGCTGAGTCAGATATTGTATTAGTAATACTTGAGTGCTATTTTTAGCAAATTCTGTCACAGTTTTCTATTTTAGGGTATTAAAACGTGCTAGAATGGGAAATTTGAAAAAAATTTTAACATATACGTTCACGAAAAATCTATCCCCTTTTATTTTTTACATTTATGTAAGGAAATTGGGGTTTTTCATCATTACTTTTATCCGATGTATTATTCACCAATCCTAGCAAAATACTTTTTCTTGTCTCTACTTTTGTATTTCATTCTGATAAGTTGAATGTTATGCTTATTATACATTAACACTTAACGGACGGGCTACGTAAATCTACGTCTTTACGTTATGACTTTCTAACATACTTGCCAACCTAACCCATACCTGGTCATATTTATAATTTATTCCAGAGAACTTTTAGCCCCGCCCTTTTATCACACCAGTATGTTTTTAAAACATTTTTCTTCTTATTTCATGGAAAGTGCATAATGGCAGGGATGGAACACGGGCGCAGAATTCATACCACTATCAATGTAAGAAAATTTTCTACTTCTTAAATCAACGATATTATAGGTAGAGAAATTTCTTAAACGGATTCCGGTATGAATTCTGCGCCCGTGTTCCATCCCTGTAATGGAGGAAATTTCTCTAAAACCATACTGGCGTGAGAAAAGGCGGGACTAACAGTACTTCGGAAAATATTATAAACTTTGCCAGGTATGCTAACCCGGAAGACTGTTAGTTCTCGCCCCATTTTGTAGACCACTTAATTTTTAGAGTAATTCTCTTCAAATATATTTACGATTAAATAAGAAGAAAAGTACTCTAAAAAAAGACTGGTGTGAAAAAAATAGGCAGAAATGGGCCGGACTAACAATCATCCGGGTTAGATTGGCAAGTATGGCCGAAGACGGTCAACGTAGATTTACGTTTGCTATTTTAAAAGGTGGGGTTACGTGGAAAAGTTATTGAATGTGATATGTCAATTATGCAAGTTCCACTTCGTAAGAGTGGATGTTTTATAAAATATTACATTCATAAGGGCTACTAGACATATAAATAAAAGCAATATACAATTTTATTCAAAAATAGTACTTATTCTATAAAACTACTATGCCCATATATACATGCTTATTTAATTCTTTTGAAAAATTTCCGAAAACCGGGACAGATATAGAAAATACAACAAATTTGTTAAGTGTTAAAGAAAAAAAAAAAACTTGCTGGCATGAAAGTATATATATTGCTTAACATATATTTTGCACAATAAGTACTTGCAATTTTAAAATTTCTAAACGAATTTTAAAAATATCATTCAGATTTTCAAAATAAAAATTTGAGCTTTTTACATTTCGGTCTTTTTATTTTCGATTTAAAAGTAACTAAATATTGTTTTATTTGTTTTTTTTATTTTTTTATTTTATTTTATTTTATTTTTTACTAATATTGGACACATGAGATCATTATTGTTTACGCTACAAAACTTTATTCATAAACCTTGATTATTTTTCCAAAAAATATTTTGCACCCTAGTTTACGTTTAAACGTCTTATGAAACAGCTTTATTCATAAAACTTGATTAATTTTCCAAAAAATAGTTTGCACCTTAGGTGACGTTTAAACGCCCTATTTGTAGAAAATAATTTTTTGTTTGTTTTAAGAAACCAGTTGTCTTCTCTTATTTTTCTTTTTGACAGCGATGCAAAAGTCTATTCTCTTTTCTCAAATCCATCTTGTTCAGTAAGCCGTGAACCCCCATCAGTTAGGTATGGTGGTAATAGCGATGTTACATGACTGATTTCTCCAAAACACTAGACAAAAGGCTGTGCTAGCAAAAAAGCATTTTAAACGATTGCTCTTAATTCCAAGAAGAACTTCTTGGCATATACAGACGTTACTTATAAGAGAAATGTCTAGGTTAGTTAAGGAACAGAATTACAAAACAAAACCACATTATCTAATAGGTAAATTTGGAACGCGGAAACCTTTGGACGGTCTTTACTTACCTGGCAAAGCTAAGTCTATGGGTTGTTGACAGTTTCGAATAATCGCCAGATCATCGCATTGTGACCCACTGCAGGACAAATAACGTAAGATGCATAATTGAATTTTGATGATGAATTTTGAATGCCAAAGGATGATCGCTGCCAAAATACTGGAAATTAGGCATAGGAATAAAAGGTAGAAAAAGGAGTTGGAAATACAATTTAGATCTATCACAGGGGTGTATGGTTGCCCCGCGTTAGCAGCCCGGTAAACTGTTATTAACCACATCAAGAACTTGACGCTGCAGGACCATTTAACGAACACCGGACACTGCCACACTCTTGGTATCTTGCGGTACAAATATAAAATAAAATTTAACAACACTAATAAAACATGAGAAAAATTATAAAATTATAAGTCATAAAGAGAAATAAGCATAAGAAATATCCGAACGTAATGATAAGTACCGTAATTTTCTGTGCATAATCTGCACATAAAATATGTCATTTCTCCACCAGAAATTTCGTTTAACACAAAAATCTATATTATTTTGAAGAAACAGCTCGTATAAATAGAACCTCGTTTGCTAATTAAAATTTCTGGTGCAGAACTGACTTACCTGACCAGCAGATTATACGCAGGAAATTACGGTATTTAATTAAATTGAAAAAGATAAAAGAGATAATTAAGCAGATAAGTAAATTATAAATAAATAAAAACAAATGGTAGTTAATCATTTGTTCAAGTATAGCATATATACATACTATCTCTCCCAATGAGAAATCGAAGCACATGAACCAAGACGCATTGTGAGATTTGGAAGCTGTTAACTTGAAATATTAGATAAGACGACAGAAGCGTTAACTTATTTCCAGTGAAAAACAATCAGAATGCTGCTGATGAAGGAAGTTTGTTACGTACACTCGACACCAAATTTTAATTCCTAACTGCAAAAATTCAATCCGGAATTATTCAACAGAATTTTACTTTTATAACTTATTGGGGAAAAGCCAAGTATATTTTTTGCTGATTTCTCTCGTAATTTCTGATGGCTTTCGCTATTAACCGTTTGCCGATGATATTTCATTTCACTCCATTAGTCAGTGTTGCTCCACTACTAAATTTTAACTATAAAAGTTACCTATAATCACGTGGAAGTGTTTTTCATCCATTACGTGTCATCACTCCTTAAAATTATTATATATCATCACTCCTTAAAATTATTGGTGATAGTTCAATAAAAAAATCCCTAACTATGACAACATTGTTTAGAATGCTTTAGGGGTCGATAAAGAGTTAAATGTACGTAACTGAATTGCCCCTGAAAGAGTTAAATGATAGATTAAATATTTTCATTATTAACTCTTTACAGTTCCTATTTATTTTTAAACCTATAGCTCATAATAGCTGCATTTTTTAAAAACACAAAAGTTCCGTTTTTTTTTTTTTTTTTTTTCTCCACGAAAATGAAATTTAGTATTCAAACCTGAATAAATTTGTCATTTATGTACATTTATATGAAAATACTGAATTAAAGAATGTTGAATTCAAAGAACAATTAGTGTGCTGCGCGAGTCGAGTGAACTTAACCTGCGACCGTACCCACAAAATGACTTCTGACCTGCGACCCACTCTAAAGATGTTATAATACATTGAATTGAAATTCTATCGCACAATTAAATATCACATAAAAAATTATAAGTGCATATGTCTAATTATTAACAAAACTTCAATGTAAAATATTAAAAAGAAAAAAAGTTCAAATTTTATTATATTTACCATATATTTTTTACACTATTCGTTATATTTTAAATTTTGTTATATTACAAATTTTCACCCTTTGCGCTTGGCATATTTTCCGTAAGACACGCCTTTTGGCGTTCCTTTAAACCGTCACACTTATAGTTCCCACCTACTAGCTTTTGGCTACCGAAAAATTGTAATAATTTGTTTTATTTTACTTCATCATTAAATAAAATAAATCTTTCTGTTAAAATTTTCCGGTAGCCGAAAGGGTAGCCTATAGTTACACGTTTCAGAAAAACAAAATTTCATTTGCAGAGGAACATCTTAAGGCGTGGCTCGAATTTTTAATGTCCCCTCAGAAGGGAGATACAAGCGATAAGGGTTAAATGGAAAAAAATTAAAAAATCCGCTGTTATAAGTATTTTAACAGTAAAAAGAAAAAGAGGTAGCAGTATATATATTGAAAGACAAATGATTTTTGCGAATAACATTTTAAACAGTAAGTACCGCAATTTCTGGTAGATACCCCACAGGTTATATAATCCAGTTTTGCACCAGAAATTTCAATTAATAAATGTATTTATATTTGTACGAACTCTTCCTTCGAAAAAGTATAGATTTCTCTATTAAATAAAATTTCTGGTGGAGAAATGACACATCTTACCTGCGGGTTATCTACCAGAAAGTACGGTACTTATGTAATTGCAACTGAACTGCTTTAAAAATACTATGGAAGAAGTGAATGTCATCCAACGTTAGCATTCGAAAGTTTAGATTCATAAAAAAGAATATAGCATAAGGAAATATTTGAAAAAAAATTTATTTGCTGGTACACCCGCACTCGACCCGCAAAGCGGGTAACCCGTGGTTCCCGACATGATGCAGGACTCTAATGCCAATCTCTGTTAAAATAAATCAAAGTTACTGTCATTTAATTCAATTTAGAAGATTATTTCTGGTTATATATTTATTGAAAAAGTGACAAATGTGTGATTTATCTTCTCTGGCATTTATTTTCTCTTCTAAGCTGTAAACCCTCATCCATTTGTCAAGACGGTAAGCTCGGTGTTACATGTCTCGTTTCCTCTTAAAAATAGACAAAAAAAAAAAAAAAAAGAGGCAGCGTTAATGTATTTGCTATTGCTTCTGTTTAAATTCTGTCGCGGTGTGTAATGATCTGTTTTGAGGTAAAATGTATGGGGTGGTGAAAGCAACTAGCTGTCTTTTTTATGCCTTTCATTTAAATTGCGTATTTTAAAGTGTCCTGCTTCTAATAAAAGCATTTCGGTTGTTTTTATCCTTTTGAAATTTATTTTTAGTGCATGTCATGCTGGAATTATCGATAGATGTTTAGTTGGGTTTAACGTCGCAATACTGCTGCGCAAATGGGCAACTGGTGACGGTTTGCGACTCATCCCTAAGAATAGTCCGGTGACATGCCATTATAATGTTGATCCTCCAAGGATGATATGATAACCCTACTTCATTTAGCCCCAAGATGTATAATGTAGATAGAATCGTGAAGGACATTGCGGACACGACGGATTTTGAATATATAAGTCCCTGCAAATTCATAACACTATTCTACCAGAGATGCCAAGTTCTGTAATTTATTCCGGAGTATTTTTAGCACCGCCTTCTTTTCGCACCAGAAATTTTGTAGGCTATTTCTCTCTAATATGTGCATACTTGCCAACATGCTAATTAATATTCCGTAGTATTGTTAGCCCGCCTTCTTTTTCACACCAGTATCGTTTTAGAATATTTTTCTTCTTATTTAATCGTGATTGCATTTAGAGAATATTACTCTAAAATTTTATTGGTGTGAAAATGAGGGTGGGACTAAAAACACTACGGAATATTAATTAGGATGTTGGCAAGTATGTATGTGTCAACCATTAAGTAAGAACAAAATTATTCTTAAAATATACTGGTTTGAAAAAAAAGGATGGGTTAACAATGCGCAGGAATAAATTATAAAAGATGGCAACTTTGTTCTACCCAATGTTCAGTAATCTATTATAATTGGCTGGGCAATATAACGATACTGTACAGCTCTCTTCATATTAAAAATTAATTTAAAAATATCTGAAGGAAAATTATTATTACAAAAGTATTACTTCATTACAAGGAATATCTTAGCGCAGGTCAATGTTATCTGTTTCATTGGCACTGTAGGCTGCAAGAAACATAAAACTATAGTGCAAGAATAAAGTCTTAACGCGATGTACCTTTATATTACATTATTCGTAACTAACTTCTACTCATACCAACTCTGAAGTCTCCGTTTCAAAATTATTTTGCAGAAACTCTTTAGGTAATACTTTTCACCTTTCGCTTAAAAGCAATGAGAATGTTTTAAAAAATAAATAAATAAATAGACAGATTTAAATATAATATAACTATTCAGCGGTATGTTTTCTATGTATCTCACTGACAATTTATTACACACTTTATTATTATTCGAGAAAGACAGCGCAAGAAGTCGCCAAGAATAAAGTCTTAACCCAATGTACCAAATTCACATTACATTGTTCGTAACTTCTTCTACTGATATCAACTTTGAACTCCGTTTCAAAACTATTTTACAAAAACTCTTTAGGTAATACTTTTTACCATTCTCTTAAAAGCAATGAGAATGATATTTGGAAAAAAAAAAAAAAAAAAAAGACGAAAATATATTAACTATTCAGCGTTATGTTTCTATGTATCTCACTGACACAAATTATTTCACACTTTATTATTATTCGAGAAAGACAGTGCAAGAAGTCGCCAAGAATAAAGTCGTAACCCAATGTACCAAATTCACATTACATTGTTCGTAACTTCTTCTACTGATATCAACTTTGAACTCCGTTTCAAAACTATTTTACAAAAACTCTTTAGGTAATACTTTTTACCATTCTCTTAACCCTTTGCGGCGCAAGACAATTTGAAACATTTAAATTATACTGCCACCGGAATTCATGAACTAAATTAAACTAAAAGAAATTTTAAACTTTAAGGTTTAAAAAACCGGCCTTTTCTGATATGTTATAAACGTGAATTTTTACTAAAATATTTCCGGGATGAATTTTTGCAGCTGGATCTTAAATTTTGCGTCCTCGTGGCGAGGACACCGCGCGTTAAGGGGTTAAAAGCAATGAGGATGATATTTGGGAAAAAAAAAAAACAGACGAAAATATATTAACTATTCAGCGTTATGTTTCTATGTATCTCACTGACACAAATTATTTCACACTTTATTATTATTCGAGAAAGACAGTGCAAGAAGTCGCCAAGAATAAAGTCTTACCCGATGTACCAAATTTATATTACCGTGATTTCTGGTTGATACCCCGCAGGTTATATAATCCAGTTTTGCACCAGAAATTTCAATTGATAAATAAATTTATATTTCTGCGAGCTCTTCCTTCGAAAGAGTACCAAATTTATATTACATTATTCGTAACTTCCACTGATACCAACTCTGAAGTTTCCGTTTCAAAATTATTTTACAGAAACTCTTTAGGTAATACTTTTCACCCTTCGCTTAAAAGCAATGAGAATGTTTAGAAATAAATAAATTATTAGACATATTTAAATATAATAACTATTCAACGGTATGTTTTCTATGTATCTCACTGACACAAATTATTACACACTTAATTATTATTCGAGAAAAACCGTGTAAGAAGTCGCCAAGAATAAAGTTTTAACTCGATGTACCAAAAATTCACATTACATTGTTCGTAACTTCTTCTACTGATACCAACTTTGAACTCCATTTCAAAACTGTTTTACAAAAACTCTTTAGGTAATACTTTTCACCCTTCGCTTAAAAGCAATGAGAATGTTTTAAAAAATAAATAAGTAAATAGACAGATTTAAATATAATAACTATTCAGCGGCATGTTTTCTATGTATCTCACTGACACAATTTATTACACACTTTATTATTATTCTCGAAAGACAGTGCAAGAAGTCGCCAAGAATAAAATCTTAACCCGGTGTACCAAATTCACATTACATTGTTCGTAACTTCTTCTATTGATACCAACTTTGAACTCCGTTTCAAAACTATTTTACAAAAACTCTTTAGGTAATACTCTTCACCATTCGCTTAAAAGTAATAAAGATGTTAAAAAAATAAAAAATAAATAAATATATTAACTATTTAGCGTTATGTTTTCTATGTATCTCACTGACACAATTTATTACACATTTTATTATTATTCTCGAAAGACAATGCAAGAAGTCGCCAAGAATAAAGTCTTAACCCGATGTACCAAATTTACATTACATCGTTCGTACGTAACCTCTTCTACTGATACCAACTCTTAAGTCTCCATAATTACACTGTTTTACTTCCCTTTACACCATTCTTTAGTACATGTTCTACGCTTTATTAAAAACTATTATAATTTCGTCTATCGTCTTCGCATATCAAACGACACGGGCAGCAATCCATTAAAAGCTTTGTCTGTGCTGGAGGAATTATTATATCCAAACAAAAGAGTGGGGGTATTCCGGAACGGTAAATACGACGTTATGAGAGCATCGTCGGCATAACATATTGTCCTCAGGAGGTTGTAGATCGAGCTAAATACCCATTCCAAAGAATTACGTCGGAAAATGCCTTTCAAGATGAGAGTACAACAGCGAATTCTGGCCTATATCCAGGTAGTTGAAAATGAAGATGGGAAAAGGGGGGGGGAGGGGGGGGGGAGTCCGTAATTTGTTTCCCTGCCAGGGTCGGAGATTGGTGCAATCGTTTCACACTCAGGCTGTATTTTTGCGTAGGATAATAACGTTAGTACACGGAAATTAAGCAGGTGGGGGGCTTGGAGATTTTCTAGAATGTGGTTCTTTCTATCATTTTGTGAATTGCGTTTGGTATAGTCTGTGCATTCTTTGAAATCAGAAAAATGCGTAACTTTGAAGAGATAATATTGGCCTAATATTTAAAGGATATGAATTCCAAGTAATTACTGTTTTGTTCAGATTGTTTAAAGCAAAATAATTTGACTAGTATTTAACATAATATTTTTGTCGGGTGTATACCATTATAAAATCATATTTAGCATAAAAAATAGCATAAAATTGCAATAACGTAAATAATAATAATAATAATAATCCTTTAAATTTGAAGTATATTGTGATATTAGCATGTTTATCTCTTTAAGAGACGCTGTTATAAGAAAGTTAAAGTTCGATGATCATTATTTTTTATTATTTTTTACTACTTTATTTACATTATTTTAATTTGATTTATTATGTCTGGTACATTTTTTTTTCATAATACTTTCAATTAAATAAAAGGACGTTGATGGAAAAATTAATTAATGATTCCACTATTTATGGAAAAAAAATGTGCAAATAGCATACCTGCCAACCATCTCACTATGAAGCATAAAATTTTTAGTACAAGCCTTTTCTTTCACACCAATCATTTTTTAGAATATTTTTTTAATTATTTAGTCGTAATAACATTTGGAGAGAATTACTCTAAAAATAAAGTGGTGCGGAAAATGGGGCTTTTTTTCAAGAGACGTTAATAATTGTACGCTCATTAATGAGATAGTTGGCAGGTATGAAATAGAAACGTTAGGAAGAGCAAGTTATGAATGTCAGTGTTCAGTACTAACCAAGGAAAAGAAAAAAATCGTACAAATTTACTCAATTCAATAATATTTTGTTATTCTTAGGATTGAAATTAAAAATCTGCATAAAAAGTTTACTTTTTTGCATACAAAGGAATAAATATATTTCCTAGGTGAAAATCTCCTTTAAATTTGCATAAAAATATTTTGTGTGCCCACTTTTGAAATTCTTGTGATCTGAATTTGCACATCCGCAGTCCCAAAAGACGCCGTTACAAAATCACTTTCCCGCGACGAAATTTATTTATTTTTGAAATTATGTAATAGAAATTGATAAATTGTTCATTTTTCATGTTTTTTTGCTTTATAGCGTTGTTAAGAATGCATTGTTTTTCACTTAACGCAGTAAGTTTTCTTTTCTACTTTCTTCTATATACAATAGAAGAAAGTATTGGATTCTTAATTTATCCCAACTGTATCTCAGGAACTACAGCTCAGAATTAAATATAGTTGCACCTTAACATAAATTAGTGCCTATCAACTTTTGGTGCCCATTGCTCAATAAGTGGTGCTGCTATACAGAAATTTCCGAAATTTTAGGGAACACATCTGTGAAACTACCTCACAGAATTGCATAAAAATTTATATGTATATGCACCTTGACATAAACTAGCGCCAGTCATCGTTCGGTTTTAATAGCTCACTAGGTGGCGCTGATATATAGCGATTTCTACAATTTCAAGGAATTAATGCACATAATTGTATATAAATTTATATGCATATTCATTTTGATATAAGTTAGAACCTATTAACGTTTGGTGTCAGTCGCTCACCAGGTGGCGCTGCTATACATATATTTCCGATATTTAAGAGAAGGATATATCTCAGGTTCTATAGCGTATAATCAGATAAAATCTGATATGTGAAAAGGCCATTATGAGTAATTATGCTCATTCAATTTGGTTGCGTACTGGCCGATAGCTGATGCCACTATACTGCAAATTTCCTCGAGAACGGAAAGGATGTCACCTGCAAGATAAAAATTCACTTCTTTTGGATATTTCAAGTAATACCTTTCTAAGATAAAAATAATCTGCATTCATAATGGAAAAATAATTAATAATTTGTACTGGATGAATTTGTGCAATAATATATATAAGAAAGTTTTGTGATGGCTAGAGTATACTAATTAATATATTGTCTTTCTCATAAAGGGTACAGGATAAAGTGATTTCTGGGATATATTAGGAATGATGAATGTTAAATTCATACAGTTCATTTTTTTTTTTTTTTTTTTTTTTTTTTTTTAAGGTAGGGCAAATTTATTTAACTAATTAATGTACCGTAATTTTCTGTGTATAATCCGCAGATAAAATATGTCATTCTTCCACCAGAAATTTTCTTTAACACAGAAATCTATTTTTTTTTTTTTTTTTTTTGGGAAGAAACAGCTCGTACAAGTAGAACCTCGTTTGCTAAATAAAATTTCTGGTGCAGAACTGACTTACCTGACCTGCGGATTATACGCAGAAAATTACGGTATTATTATTTTTTGCCAACCGGTGTTATCCGAAAGTTGCTATATGAAAAAAGTGGCATTCAATTAAGGAACCGCTAAATGCCCTGGAATAGTACCTGATGCCTAGGGAAATCGTTTTTAATATAGAAAGACAGAAAGAAAAAAAAAAAAAAAGAAAAAAAAACCTCTTGAAAGTTTTACCTTTGAATTTTAACTTTATTTTAATGATGTGCTTGTGTTAACAATACAACAAAACAAGACTATTAAGAAACTAAAATTTTTGCTTTTGTATGAGGAACTTAAATCATGTAGAGCTTTATTTATTTATTTATTTATGTATTTGTAATTGTTACTAGCATGTAGAATTCCTCGATAAATAGTTTTTTTCCTTTGTTTTTTTCTGTAACATTGATAAAATTTTAATTTTAAACAATAAAATGAAATAACTTTTCTGTAAAAGGAAAGCAGAACAATAGCATAGAAAAAGTTTCTGAAAATAAATTTTCATTAGTCCAGATATTTATATCGTGCAGTAAAAAAAATGTATTGTCAAATGTTCTAGAAGCAATTTGCTCGACTGCCACTCTTGGCTTTTGACACTTCAATACATTTTTTTTTTTTTTTAATACTTAAAGTACGTTGTTGAATTGATTCTGCAAGCAAAAAGTATACTTTATATCTAGACTTTTTTCAAACAATGAATTGTTTGAAAAGTTTAATATTGGAGGATGATTAAAAATAAGTACCCCTGTTTATAAAAACAAGTTCTGTGGAAAATAACCAATTATAATCATAATTCCTATATGAAACGGTCCAATAAATACAATTTGTCAGTTTTGCTAGGTAGTTCAGATTTAAATCAGTCAGAAAAAATCAAAAGCTAAATATACACAGTCGAACCTCGTTAACGTGGACTACTTCTAACATGAACTGTTTCCAGAATCCTCGTCAAAATAAAGATCAGTTTAGTTTTATGAAGATTAGTTACTAATAGCATGAACAATTTTTTTTATCCCCCTCGAGATTCACGTTAACGAGGTTCGACTGTATATGAAAAAGATAGAAAGAAAAATAATGCATAAAATACAAATTTAAGTCAATAAGCATTTATCAAACTGAAAAAAAAAAAAAAAAAATCTATGATTGACATCTTGAAACTAAATTATGTCTGTAGTAAAAATAGTTCCGTGGTGATCCTTATAAATTCTAGTTCTCTTTGCTAACGAGTTCTGAAAACCCCTTTTAGAATTCTAGATCATTTTCCTACGTTAGCGTGCTCAAACTTATTTAAAAATAGCTGCAAATAATTGCAAACTAGTGAAGCGAGTTTTAGTAACTATAATCTTGGCTTATGTCCCAATTCTACAAAACCAAGCGAGATTTTCCCACAATTCGAAGGATTTATAGTATTCATAATATTCCTAATACCTTTTCACCATCATCTAGAAAAGTATAGACTAGAAATTCTCTGTCATTTTGTCTATTCAGGTTATTTGTTTACCTTATACGTATAGCTCGTAAATTTAGATTTCTAAATTAGGAAATCAGAAAACGACTACTTATTCGTTCTAGATGGAGGCGGTTATTATTATTATTATTTTTTTTTTTTCTTTCACAGTGCAAATAATATTTTTAATTCACTAATAATTTGCATATAACTTAAACCTGAAGCATTGTGAGAAATTGCATGGTTGTAGTTGAAATTGGAACTGAAATTTAAAAAATCTACCATTTTTGTATCCTTAAAATAAGCATTTTTCCAATCCTCATCGTTAAAACTTGTTATATCAGATCAAATTGTGATATCATAATTGATACGGTCCCGCTTTTTCCCCCTGATTCTACCACAAATATATTTATACAGTGAATTTCCCCTTAATTAATCGTAGAAACATAGTACGCAAGATTACTGTATAAAAAAAAAAAGTGGTAGATGAGTCACGGAAAAACTGCGGACGGTTGCAACCCTGGACATACTTCGATCAGATATGATAAATTTACCTGCGGATCTCTGGGCAAAATTGTTGTTCCATCAAAATTTTATATTATTAAATTACATTTAAAATTATATTGAATAATCAGTAGGGCAATAGTTACCAGTTCTCATTACCATTTTCTTCTGCGTGCAATCCCCATGAGCGGCGAAATGTAATTCTAAAAAATATCGGTCGACAGCATATTGAATTGCCTGCAGCGCTCAGACGGCGGAAGATCAGCAGATAAATAGTGCTGTTAAACTCAACATTCACACTGCAATATCGGTTAGAAAACCTTAAATTTGAAAAATACATGTAGACCTGCTAACTATGCTAGTTTATCCGTAATGATATTAAGCCCCGCCTTTTTTTCACACCAGAATAGTTGTAGAGCAATAATCTTCTTATTTAATCATGAGAACATGCTGCTGAATATTACTCTACATCTATTCTGGTGTGAAAAAAAGGCGGGGCTTAATACCATTACGGATAAACTAGCATAGTTAGCAGGTCTATACATGTAATTATTTGACCAGGCAAACTAATAATATTGTAATAATTTCTTCTAAAATATTTTCGGTATGAAATAAAGATGTTAAAATGACGCTTGTTGCCCGTAAATGGTGGATGATTAATGGAGACATCATCCCACATACAAGTTACGCTGCTTACTTAGTATAGGCTTTGTCCACAGGTTAGACCAAAAAAATTTTACACCAAAAGTTTTAATCAGTAGAAAAAAAAAAGTATATTTAATGAAAATGCCTCTCTGATGCTTTCACTACCAGTATTTTCCTTTCCAAAAATAAGGTAAATTATGGCTTTAGTAAATCAAATAAAACTTTTTAGCGACAATTTAAAATAAAGTTATCGATTTTTTTCATTTTTAACCCCCCCCCCCCCCACATTTTTTTTTTTTTTTTTAATGTAATATTGAGAACAAATTCAACATTTTTTTTTGAATATTTAGTGTTATACTACTCTTAGGATAACTTAAAAACGAATAATTTTAGGAGATCCAAATGTTGTATTTTGCAGTTAATATGAGTTTGTTGCTGGAAAAGTTTGATCAAGATTGATAAGTTTCAATGAATGTTGCGTGTGAAAATTGTCTGTATAATTTTAAGTAAACTTTAAATTTTAATAGCAGAATTAAATTCTGTATAAATGTAGGTGCATTAATGAAACGGGGGGTTGACACAGAACTAATTATCATATAAAACTCTTCCGAAGCCTAATTTGAATTGTTTAACATAGGTTTACAACAGTACTCGTTATCTTACCTCTTAATCTCCAACCTGTATTTATAGTATAAAATTTCAGGGTAAGAGAAAGTCGTGTGAGTAATATACCAGATTATTTCATTTCCGAAAATAAGGTAAATTCTGGCTTTAATAGGTCAAATAAAATAGAAATAGCAATATTCTGCCTAAATAAAAACAAAAAATAATTGTAAGGGCAATTGTGGAAGCGGTTCATATATGTTCGATTGGTCTTTCTAGATGGTACATATGATGGCATACATGTCCAGTGCCTGATTTAAGGCAGGGCATTCGGGGCATGTGCCCTGGGCCCTCACACTGTGGGGGGCCTTCGAGAAATTCATCATACATTTAAAAAAAAATAGTTAAAATGAAAAATTTCCAAATTTGTTATAATGACTCTTACTAAGGCTAACTAAATCCAAAGCACACATCACAGAGCAGATACACAGGCGCAATGTATATGTATATTGATCTGACAGACAAGCATTGGATCTAGTTAAGCCTTACTCTTACCAATAAAATGAAAGTGAAGTGAAATGAAGAGAATTTTTAGGTGCGTGAACCAAAAATATGTGGTTTGTTTTGTTTGTTGTTATATTAAAGTACGATGAAAAGGGGCCCATTGAACATGAGTGCCCTGGGCCTCCAAGTGTGTAAATCGGTCCCTGTACATGTCCAGTTATAAATCACAGTGGCAAAGCGTCCTTGGAAGCGATGGAAGCAGCGCTTCCCCTATTTAAGATTTTTAAAAGTAATCAAGTAACGTCGCCTCGTCGAAAGACTGAATTGATTCTTCCTCTGCTTTTGGAAGCGCTTCGCTTCGGCGCTTCCATAGTTTTCTGAACCACGCCTCGCCCCTGGTAAATCAGTTTATGGTTTGAGTGTTGGGGTGTATGGCTTGATTTGAGTGACAGTCACGTGAATCAGAGTAAGGTGCTGGCTAAACTCCAGGTGTTGCAGCCTCAATTTGTCCTCCTGCCAGTCTTCACTTCTGATATTTCAGCACTGTTGTGTTTTACAACTTGAAATATGCTGTTGGGTTCTCTTGTCTAACATTTCACAAAATAAACAGACAGAATGGAAAATCAAAATCTTTAAACAGTTTAACAAAATGCATTAAGTAGTTTCTTCATCGATTCTAATTTGTTTCGTAAGTTTACTTTTTTACTACTATTTTCAAGTAGTAAGATTTTATATACTACTACAGTATTTAAAAAAGTTTATTTCAGAATAGCGTTAGAAAATTGTAAAACGGACACAAAAGTATAGGACCACTGCGATGACTGCATTAAGTAAAATATTTCTTGTCATTTTCAGTTTCATTACCCGACTACCGTAGGTTATGGAAGTATTGCATATCTGTCAACATTTTAATTATTTTTACGTAAAACTGTTAGTACCTGCTTTTTTTTTCCCACGCTAGGCTTTTTTTAGAGTATTTTTATTCTTTTTTTAATAGTAATTACATTTGGAAAAAATTACTCTAAAAATAATCTGGTGCGGAAAAAGTGGCGGGTACTAACAATTTTCCAGAATATTTATTAGAATGTTGGCAGGTATGATATTAGTATTCAATAAAACTTTCATTATCGAGTGTTCACTTCTTTTACAGGTTTTAAGATTTCTTGAATCTAAAAAATTAGTTTTTGCAGCTGGTCAGTGTGTAAGTATGTGTACGTGGAATTTTCTGACTGCCATAACTCCAAAACGAATGAAGATAGAATGACGAAACTTCTAAATTAATATATAATTTACAGATCTAATTTACAGATGATATTTCCAAATTTGGTAAAAATTGCAATACCGGAAATGAGACACTGAAAACTAGAATTGGGACAAATGATGGGTCAGAGGAAGACATATGCAGAAGAAGATTTCTTTTAAATTCATCGTTACAAATTCTCCCGTTTTATTCGGGAAAATTCATACCAGAAATTTTCTATAGCAATTATTAATTTATTTAATCTTAAAAAAATAAATATGTCTGATCTGAGCCTCCTAAACTAGATGCCTGTCGCATGGCTGGAAAACTTCGCAACAGTTCAAGCGGTAGACAGCACCACCTGGTACAGATTGCGTGACTTTTTTACTCAACTCTCACCAATAATTTTAAGAAGTGATATATGATATATATAATCGACGTTTCTTCGATTCTATTCGCTTTTCATGTATATCAAATCCCACTTTAAAAAAATTTTCGTGGCTGTTGAATATAAAAGTCGCGCAATCTGTACCAGGTGGCGCTGTCTACTGCTTGAACTGTTGCCAAGTTTCCGAGCTACGCGGCAGGCATCTAGTTTAGGAGGCTATGGTCTGATTTATCTTTTAAAAGAGTAATGATGAGTCTGATTTAAAAATTCTAAATGTACATACGAAGGCACCCTACTGCTTTTATGACACATTTGTGCCTAATTCTTTCACCCGATGAAGAGCCTTATTATTTTGACTTTAAACAACAATTGCAAGTTTTTCAAATTCTTGTGTTTACTTACAAAGTTTTTTGTTTATAAAAAGAATTATTATTTAAATTTAATTTGGATAAGATATAGATGTTTAAAACCAAAAACTTCGGGAAATTTAAAAATTCTATTTTTTTCACATGTGTAAGATCAGCTATGAGTCTAATTGCCATTTTTTAAAATCTGTTTAGCAATTTTCAAAATAGAATATGAAGTGAACTTTAAAGGGTTAAGAGAGTGAAAAATAGTTTCAGATATCATACATAGCGCCATGGTTGCCAAGTTTTCTGATTTCGTCGGAGATTTTATGCCAGAAAATTTGGCAACGATTATCACTTTATTTAATCACAGAAATAAAATATGACAGATTTCTATTTAAAAAAAAAAAAAAAAAAAAAAAAAAAGATAGTGGTAATAATTCTGATTAAAAATATCAAAATGTTTGCAAGTATGTAGCACATTTTACTGATGTATCTTATATAACAAATACAAATGCATATAAATTAACCTGAAATCTAAAAGATATCAAATATATGAATCGGCATAAAATACAGCGAAATGAACTTTTTAACTGTACATTCTAAATCTCTGAAAGATGAGCTTTGAATTCCAAATCTTCATTATCCAGAAATAATGGAAAATTGCATTTGCGTTATTTAAAATTTAAATTATCGCATTCTGTTTCTGCGCATTCGAAAGTACAGTCAATTTTAAGACTGTAAATTCAATTTTCAGCATCTATTACTTTGAAGAAAATAACAGTATAATTTTCAGAGCTATTTGAATCTCCCTGTTTAAATTGCATTAATTTCACAACAGCTGCGAATTTGACAGCGGTAAATTCCAAAAGCTATTAATTTTGTCTTTATTTTAGCCTGGATATAAGCATTTCTACTGAGGTTTCCGATGAATAAATAACCTTTAATTTTCAGCTAGCTTCGAAAACGCGAAGTTTTCATTTGATATTGCCTATTTTCCATAATTCGTTCATTCATAACCAATTCTAATAATTCTTTCTTTGTTAGAGAGATCGTGTGATTTAGAAAGTAGATAGTTCTATATTAATTTGTTGAAATTCGAGTAATAACTATTATAGTTAGGTTTGGAACTATGTATAAATAAAGATTAAAAATATAAAGATTAATAAATTTTATTGTATTCAAGTTTAACGTTTGAAAAATGGTTTGAAAAAAGGAAGTGATTTGCTAATAAAATTCCATAATGTTATATTTAGATAATTGAAGACAAGAAATTCTAGGAAATTTAATAATAATAATAATAATAATAATAATAGTAAAATTTATACAACCACATTATTTATTTTATCTTTATGTTATATACTCAAATTACTAGCTAGCTGGAGGGAGAAAAAATGTAATTAGATAAAAATAAGAAATTTTCATTTATTTAAAAAAAAAAAAAAAAAAAAAAAGGAATATATTAATATTGATTGCGTTATATTTAAGTTCATAATATTAGTTCATCTACATATTTAAAAAAAAAATTTAAAAGGGAAAAAAAAGTTATAATAAAATTATATTATTTTGTCCAAAAAAGAATTAGCATATGGTAAATTGTGAGATTCATCAATTGTTTAAAAAATATATAATTCAATTTATTACTTTTGTGTGTGTGTGTGTGTGTGTTTTAATGTTTTAAAGTAAATTTTAACTTTCTAAAAAAGTAGATTTCTACGTACAATTTAACCCTTTGCGGCGCAAGACAATTCGGAACATTTAAATTATACTGCCACCGGAATTCATGAACTAAATTAAACTAAAAGAAATTTTAAATTTTAAGTTTAAAAAACCGGCCTTTTCTGCTATATTATAAACGTAAACTTTTGCTAAAAAATTTCCGGAATGAATTTTTGCAGCTGGATCTTAAATTTTGCGTCCTCGCAGCGAGGACAGTGCGCATTAAGGGGTTAAAAGATTTTTTTAAATTATATTTAAAAAAAAATATATTAAACATACTAATATATGAAAAGTTATTATAAAAAAGCTTATTTAAAAAAAAATAATTGCATTAAAATAATATAACATTAAGAACACACTTGCCAACCTAACCCGGAAGATTGTTAGTTCCCGCCCCTTTTTCCACACCACTTAATTCTTAGAGTAATTCTCTTTAACTATATTTAAGATTAAATAAGAAGAAAAGTACTTAAAAAAAAAAAAAGACTGGTATTATTTTAAATGTATTATGTAACTTCTTACATTTTATAATACGATATTTTTAATTGCGTCGATATTGACAAATTTTATCGTTCCTTGTCCCCTTAATTTATATTCTGTCAGGGCTGTCACAGACGACTTTCTTTTTTAATTCTTTTCCTGCCACTATTTCCAAGTGAAACAATTTATAATATATTTATAGAGATAAATTTGCATTTTCCTATATACATGCTTGCCAACCATCTCATTATGAAGCGTAGTACTTTTAGTCACCGCCTTTTTTTGTACACCAGTAATTTTTTAGAGTAATTTCATTCTTATTTAATTGTAACACTATTTGGAGAGAATTGCTCTAAATATAAAGTGGTGTGGGAAAAGGGACGTATTTTAAAGGGGCGTTAACAAGTCTACGCTTATTAATGAGATAGTTGGCAGTCCTGTATATATATTATAAACTTTATTTTATGAGAAGAGTGGTACGAATAAAATTCGCCTGTAGTAGCCCTGTACTATATAACAAATCATACCAGTACGTAATAATATACTAGTTTTGTTACACTTTCTGCTGTAAGTTAGTTAATCTGGCAACATATTTAAGCAATTTGCGAGTTTCTTATTACATAAGTAACATAAAGCGATGAAACTAGCGTAATCCTTTTATCTCAAAAGTTTGAAGTGAAGTTTAACGTTATTAATGATCAGTTGCATAAAAACTTAATTAAAAAGAGATATTACTCTAAGAAAAATAATATTATCGGCAGTCCAATTTTTTTTCTCACTTTACCGATAAGTTCTTTTAAAGATTTTTTAAGCCGTAGTTTTAGGAATATGATGATCCCTTCCTCTTTTTTTTACCTCAACTTAACTCGTAAAGAACTGCAAATAATTCTATGCATAATCTTTTCAGGATATTTTTTCCCTATAAACAATCTAATAGTTCCCGAAAACTCCATAGTAGATTTTTGTTATCAGATTTTGCCCTTTCCTGTTCATTTATTTAATTCTTCAAGCGGGAGCCATAAGGTGAAAAAAATGCGGGAAAAAAAATTAAACGGTGTTGGTGGTAATTAGTTTTTAAGAACGTTGTTTAAATACTTAATTAACTTAACGTTCATAATTAATGGTTCTGGACCTATCTGGAAAAAGCAAAGCCGATCTGTAATCTACCCCTCATACGAAAAAGGTAAATTTGTTTTTCCTATTTGTAAATTACCTCTTAAGAATTTTAAGATTATTTAGTATAAGGAGAAAATATGAATAACAACTTTAATAAACCTTATCAATGATTCTTTTTTTTTTTTAAATAAATTACTTATAAATTATCGATAGCATATTTTAATAAACTTGATACATTACTTTTAATTATTATAGATGGAATAAAAGAAGATTGACTTGACAAATCCTATAAATCCCCTAGCCAGAAGTTAACATAAACATCATAAACATAAACATATTTTAATGTTCAATAAATAAATGATGGAATAATTAATTTTCAACAAGTGAAAAATTCACCTTTTTACTTGTTGGAGTGTATGTGGCAATTTTTAAAAATAAAATAATCATTATATTTAAAAAAAATATGACTAGCATATGATAGTGCATAATATTAAATAGATATCCAGGAGACATAGATTACGTAAATAAATTCATTATGAAGTAAGCTATTCGAATTGAACTAAGGAACATTTTCTTCTTATTTTATCATTATAATGCAATTTAATGGAAGGAGTTCTATTAATAAATCAGAAATTTTGGAAGAAGGCGATAGCAAAATATAAAGGGCGACCTTTGCTTTAGTTTGTCTGCCTAAAAGATATCTTACTTTTCGACTTATAAAGGTGCCTCTCTGATCAATACCGCCCACTCTGTTTCTATTTATTACGCGAGTTATGATTCACGATGTTAAATATGAATACATTTACATTTCATTAATTGTTATATTAGTAGGAGTTCTTGTAAGAAAGTAACAAAGAAAAAAAAGGGATGGGAGTTTGAACAATCTGTTACATTTTATGAATACTTTAAGAAAAAATAATGTACAAAGTAAAGTAAAAAATATTAAAGGTTTCTTGGGTATTCCGGAGCAATTTTAACCTCGCCTGTTTTTCGCACCACTTTATTTATAGAATATTTTTTCTCCTATAGGGTAGGTGCTTCAGTGATTAGCATGCTCCAGTAATTGACATCTGTCCCAAAATATGTAATAAATAAGAAAAATAATAAAATCATGTATTTTACATATAATAATTTTAACATTTTATGTCAAGCACTGGAGCATAGGGTGCTAATAACTGGTAAAATGAATAACCAGCTGTGTCAAACACTGGAACATAGGGTGCCAATTACTAATAAAAGGAAAAACTGGCAGTGTCAATTACTGGAACATTGAGTGGGTGTCAAATAAAAATTCATAAAAAAAAAAAAAAAAATTGTTATCAAATGTGTATATTTTGACATATATGTGGTTCAGAATGTCTTTCATACTATATATACTAACTTAAGATTTCTAAAAATATTTTCTGATGACTAGAACATTAAAAACATCAGAGATTGTTCTAAAACTGTCAATCACTGGTGCACTTACCCTATGTAACTACAATAAAATAAGAAAAAAATATTCTTGAAATAAAAATGGTATTGAATAAAGGAGGGGCTAAAAGTACGCCGGAATAAATTTAAATGGTACTAACTCTGCTTTTATGCTGAATAATGTATACATAACTATTAGATGCAAATATTTTTGCTTTACTTATAAACGCAAAATTATCCGTATTTGAAAAGTAAAAGTGTCATTAAAACTCATAAAAAGTTTAACATAATTTTTAAATAGAACTATTTGTACTGAAACTGCAATAGACATAGTTGCCAACATTTTATTTTATTTCGGAGAATTTTTAGTCCCGCCTTCGCACCACTTTATTTATAGAAAAACTTTCTTCAATATATAACTACAATAAATAAATAAATAAATAAATAAAAATCTCTTAACACTTTCGCGACCGCTGGCGTAGATTAACGTCATTTGAAAGTCTGTAACTCCACCAGTGGGCGTTTCTTTTGCAATTTGTATATTATTTGTTTTTTAAAAATATACGCAATATTCATATTTGTACAACCAATATACTATGGATACAAATACTTTGATTAGAGAGAGTATGATTATAATGTTTATCCATTTGTAATATAAATGTGAATTAAGTAAATTTTGTTCTTAAAAATTGTAACTTGGGAGAATAACGCCCACTGACGGAGCTTACTGTCAAAAAGACAAAAGCATGCGCATGTTTTTGCATTTTTGACAGTACGGTCCGCCTGTGGGCGTTATTCTCCCAAGTTACAATATTCCAGGACAAGATTTTCTATATTCAGATTCCTGTTACAAATGGGGGGGGGGTGTCTTATTATTAAAAAATAAATAAATAAAATAAAATAAATGTTAAGTAATATACACCACAGTTTTTCAAAGATTTAAATGCATTAAAATGATTAAAAATAGAAATTTTCGTTTTAAACAGAGTTCATTATTTTAAGCTTAACAAAAAGAAAAGAAAGACCTTCGAAATACATTTCTTAGGTCTGACATTTAAAAAATATTAAAAATCGATATTATATATGAAATAGATTAATTAAATAATAAACCTTTTTACGATAAACTTATAATGAAATTTTTATTTCGTATTTTCAATTATTTTTCTGGAAACTATTAGATGTGTATTATACATTTACTAAGTCGTAAAATTTAATTAAAATTCTGTATTTTTGAAATTGCATTATTTTGAATATTTTATTGGATTTTTATGGTCGTAGAAAAATATTAATGATGTTTTTGCAGTATAATATAATATATTTAATCCAACAAATGTTTAATAACATAATTTTTAATTAGTATGACAATGTTCCAATTTATTTTTTATGTTAAAACAATGTTCCGCTTATATAAATATAACAATATATATATATATATATATATATATATATATATTATGTTTTTATTTTGAAACATTTTTTACGTTTATTAAAATCATAATAATAATAGTGTTTAGAGTTTTTTTTTTACATGTTATTTATTTTATCTCGTTTTCATACTTACATATTTCAGTTCTAAATTATATTAACTCATTAACTGCATGTTTGTTTCCTAAAATATTCAAAGATTCAAATTTTGTTAGCCTTTTATGACTATCGAATATTCGGAAATCAGAGTGGAATTGCTATATCACTGTTAAAAATTTCTATAAATTTAATGTAAATATTTATCCAGTCTCTGTAAATTTACGGTAATTCTTAGTTAAAAGTGAATAATCGAGATTCTTAGTCTTTATTCTGTAATTTTAAGTAATTTTATAATTTAATTTTTTAATTAAAATTAAAAATGACTGTTTCTACGTTAGGAAAAGCATACCACGTCCGAAATATATTCTCACCTATAATTAATTAAATTAATATTTGTTATTAAAATGAATGTATACAATAAATTTTTTAACATCTCCGTTTATTTTTCTCTGTAATTTTACGTAAGACTTAAAATAATAGATTACACAGAGTTTTCTGTTGAGATTTTTAACAGTGTAGATTACTGTTTGTTTCCATGCTTGAGTTTGACATGCGCTTTTGTTCTTCTGTGGGGACTGCACATTTTATCGTTAGGTATTTGCTGCGTTCTACAGCAGGGTTCGTACGGGCCTTGCTTTTTCCCTGAGTCTTATACCGGTAATTTTGTAGAACGATTTAAGCTTTAAAATAAGTCTATTCTATTAAGTTGAATTTTATTGTTTCAGAATACTGGTGTGTGACTGAGGGAAAAAATAAAGCCCGTACGAAAGCCCAACTTGATTTCTACTAAAAAGGGAAAATAAAATTTTTTTCAAAAGAAAATATCAAGCAGATTTAAGTTGATTTAAGCTCAGATTTTTCCCCAAATGAAAGCAATTTTTGGAAAGAACTCCCCAAATAACAATAGAGCTATTGAAAATCCCTGGTCGTAGGGATAAATCATTACGTTGCCAACATTGACAGAAAGTTGAAGAACTCCCCAAATTTGTCCCCAAAAAAGTCCCCACAAATATTTGGTCCCCAAAATTGTCCCCAGAAGCCTCAAAAATCCCCCAAAATGGGGACAAAATCCCCAATCTGGCATCACTGCTCAGCGGTCACTCCTTTCCGTGACTAGCATCCGTAAGCGAGCAGTAAATGCTTTTTTAATACATCAATTAATAAATTCGTTCGTCAGTAAACGGAGAATTCCATCTTTGTGTTACTTAATAAAAACTTTGCAAGTAAACATCACAAATAAAATAAATAAATAATAATAACATTAATAATGCAATAAAAAGTTTCGAGTCCAAATCAAAAAGCACGAAGAATTATGAATGAGAGTAGCATAAAAGCTGTTTTCATATTGCACTTATGACTAAAATTTTCTCCTGATGAATGGTTGTGCTTATATTTTTTCCTCTGAAACAATTTGTGCTTGCGTGTTTTTGCAATTTATAACGTTTCTTTGAAATTTTATTTTTGCATAGCTGACAAGTTTTTTAATGTATTCCGGAATGTTGTTAGCCCCGCCCTTTCTTCACACCGGAATCTTTGTAGAAAAATTTTCTTCAATATATAATCACGATTAAATATTAAGAAAATTACTCTGAAAATATTACAGTGTGAAAAGGGGGCAACACTAATAACATTCCGGAATAAATTAAAAAAGTTGGCAGCTATGTATTTGTTATAGTCATTCAATACTAGTATTTCAATACATCTGTCTGCACATTTTATTGTTCAATCCAAAAATAATCCTCATTTTATCAATTCATAAAATCACCCATATCACGTACCAGATGTGTTTTACTGACATCTTACGAATATTTTTTTTCGACGTTTAATTGTTAACTTTCTGACGACCAAGTGAAATCATAAATTGACCCAAAAGGTTATATTATTCGAGCATACTTGCCAACCATCTCATTATGAACCTCACAATTTTAGTATCCGCCTTTTTTTTCACACCAATAATATTTTTGAGTAATTTTAGTCTTATTTAATCGTAACAACATTTGCAGAGAATAACTCTAAAAATATACTGGTGTGAGAAAAGGGGCGTTATTTTCAGGGGGCGTTAACAATTGTACGATTATTAATGAGATGGTTGGCAAGTATGTTCGAGTGTAACTTACTTTTTGTACTGCCCCAGTGTCTAATAAAAATAGCATTTTACTGCCTTTCAGCCTCGGTTTTTAAAGTTCATCTAAATATGAAAATTAAATTTTCACTAATGACTACTTCGTAAACTTCAAATGATTATTAATAGTTTCAATAGTATACTGTTATAACATTCACTGCATTTTTTTACCTATAATGCTATACCTGTAGGCCTTACTTTTACATTTTGCATATTTTTTCCTAAATATGTATAATATTCATTTATATATTTTTATGAATTTGTAATAAAAAGACGATAAAAACATTTGTGTTATTCTAAACGTTTACTTTCATTAAAAATGGAAATTAAAGAATTAGTTTTTAATAAAAAAAAGCACTATGTTAGTGTAACACCCACAAGCGGAGCTTGTTGGAAATGAGATTAAAAATATGAAAAGTAATACGATGGCAGAAAGGTAGAGTCACTCACACATTAAAGTAACGTTACTTACCACTATTATCATACAAAAACCTCTATCGTATATTTACAACATTGTTATTATTATTATTATTATTATTATTACAGTCGAACCTCGTTAACGTGAATCGAATAAAAAAGTTGTTTATGTTATCAGTAGTTCATGCTATCAGTAACTGAGAAACTAATGTTCATTTTGACGGGGATTATAGAAACATTTCATGTTAAAAGTAATTCACGTTAAGCGTGTTCACGTTAACGACCCTAGCAGCACATCTTCTCCAAATGACATCCTTAGGATATACTACAAAATACTTAAGATATACTACGGATATACTACGATAAGATATACTTAGGATTTACTCCTATGAAATGTCGTCCTATGGATATCCTCAGGGTGTACTATGGATATGTGTGTTGTTAGGGGAGGTTCGACTGCATTATTTTGTAACTAAATGTAATAGTGATTATTGTTATAAAATATTGGTGGAAGCAGAAATATCTCTGTGTCTGACTGACGGAATTACCCTGCAGATTTAACCTTTTGCGGCACAAGGTAATTAGGATAATTTAAATTATACTGCCACCGTAATTCACGAACAAAATTAAAATAAAAGAAATTAACGACCATTTCTGCTATGATATAGCAGTAAAATTTTGCTAAAAAATTTCCGGGATGTGTCTTTGTGGTTGAAAAATTAAATTAGGTGCTGCTGTAGTGGCATCACTGCCCCTGAAAGGGTTAGATTAGACATTTTAATTAATTAATTAATTTTTAATTTGTAAGGTATGTTATGTTTTTTTTTTTTTTTTTTTTTTTTTTTTTTAATAATATGAAAATTTTAATGTGATTAATATATATATTTTTTTCTTGTTAATGCCTACTAAAAACCTAATTTTTATTTTTACTTGTGTTTCATGTCTCTCCGTTTCTTTTTTTTTTAATTCATCTACATTCATAATTCATTACATTTTAATTATATTATGGTTTTTAAATGAACATTCCGCTGGTTCATTAAATCTTCTTGAAGAAACAGAAAAGTTTTATCTCTCCTTGATTTGACACACTTGTTTCTCTTCATTATTTTTTTTTTTTTTTTCCGTCTAAGACTGCAGTTTTAAGCATCACATGTAATTAAAAAAAAAATAACTAAAACATTTTTCATAAGTGATGTTACTGTTAATAGCTTTTAAAAAGCCATTTTTAAAATGGTTAATTAAATTAACGTCCATAATTAATATCCTGGGACCGATCTAGAAAACATTTGGGTTTGTATTCCTTTGTTATTGTAAA
This sequence comes from Salticus scenicus, assembly GCA_963930645.1. Lineage (NCBI taxonomy): Eukaryota > Metazoa > Arthropoda > Arachnida > Araneae > Salticidae > Salticus > Salticus scenicus. The sequence goes on along the minus strand of OZ005658.1, from coordinate 9,861,421 downwards.
AGAATGTAGCGATGCAATTTTTTTTTCGTTTTGTTTTGTTTTTTCCCCGTTTTAATGAATATGTATAAGAATTTTTAATGTTTTAATAAAATGTTTTTTATCATTTAAATTAGAATATTTAATTTTACGTCAAATAAAAACCCATCTCTTAAAAATCGCTCTGACAAAAAATGCCCTTGATGTTCACTGAGCAAAATTTGTTGATTAAATAAAAGTAAAAATGGGAAATGAAAAGAATGAACTAAAAACTTAATAACTTTTTTCTGTTTATTAAAATTGGGCAGATTATTTAATTTAATTTTTCTTCCAACTTCAAAAAATGTTAATGATTTTTTTAAATGGAGTTCTTTTTTTTTTTTTTTTTTTTTTTTTTTTGATTGTGCTTTGAAAAACAATTTTAGTTTTAGTGCATTTATTAGTCTTGCCTGAATTATAGAAAATTCTCTTCTTAAGTTAATAAATAAATAAATAAATAAAAGTGCGAATTTTATGAAGCTTTTTTAAAGAGAAACATTCCTTTCAATGTTTCATTACTGTGAATCATTTTTTATTATGTCTGTAATCTTTAATCTTTTATATATTTAGTACCAGAGACAATGAATTACTTTGTAATTTATGCATAATATTATTTATTTTATAATTTGTCTAATATTTCTCAAAATTAATATAGCATCATTTTTATAATCAATGTTCATTTTTTGTAAATATGTTTGTTGTTTTCGTTTAAGAAAATGAAAATGAATTTGTTCAAAAACATTTTTAAGTAGTTCATGATTAATTTCGATATATATGTATATATATATATATATATATATATATGAATTGTATATATGAATTCACTTAATATAAATAATTTAATAAAATTATTATATATTAAAATTATTTTCTGTGAGGAATGCAGACGATTTTTTTAACATAGAATTACAACAGTCAAAGTCCAAAAAAAAGTCGATTTTATGTTGTACTCTTAAGTTATCTTAAAAAACAAACTTTATTTATTTATTTATTTTATTTGTTTATTTGTTTATTTTATTTATTTATTTTGTTAAAACAAATCGATAACTTTGTTTTAAATTATCACAGATAGTTCAACCATAATCTCCTAAACCAGATGCTTTCCGCGTTGCTCGGAAATTTGGCAACAGTTCAAGTGGTAGACAGCGCCACCTGGTACAGATTGCGCGACATTTTTATTCAACAGCCACCAAAAAATTTTTAAAGTGGGATATAATGTACATGAAAGGGGAATGGAATCGAAGAAACGTCGATTATATATATCGTATATCACTTCTTAAAATTATTGGTGACAGTTGAATAAAAAAGTCGCGTTATCTGTACCAGGTGGCGCCGTCTACGACTTGAACTGCTGTCAAGTTTCCGAGCCACGCGGAAGGCATCTAGTTTAGTAGGCTATGATCTTACAAATATCTTGGATTAGTTCACTGAGCAACTTGCTCCTCCATTTTCATCCAAGTGGCGGCTACTTAATTTTATAACACGATAACTTTTGAAATTCTGAATTAATTCGAACTAAATATGTACAGTAGGCCTATCTCGCAAATGCATTTGATATAGCTGTTTGCCAACTTGGACCGCCATCTTGTTTCCAAATGCCGGCCACTTGCAAATTTCAAATTCACATAAAAAGTTATTTCTGAACCGATTTGCTTAAAACTGCATATATACTTATATTGCCTCCATATATATATATATAATAGCTCACATCAATATTTAAACCAAGTCCAATAACAATTTGTAGTCGCCACTTTGTTTTAAAATGGAGGCTAATTGATAAGAAAAAAGGAATCAAACTACCGTATCAAATGAGCCGCCGGAAGGACTTGTTTAAACTAGAATTTTGAGTTTAAAATTGCAAATTTTCACTAAATGCATTTTTCTCCTTTTTTAGCTGTAAAATGAGATATTAAAATTTTAAAAATTCAATTTTTGGAAAACGGGTATTACTTTTATGGTTGTGAATTTTCTGAATGTGAAAACCGGAATTAAAAAAAATCAATTAGGTAATGCGTTATTCTATAATCAAATTTCACCATAGACTTATATAGGATTTAGTGATTAAAGGCGGAAAATCGTAAGAGGGAGTGAGCAGCCATTGTGCACATTTATAGAAAATTTGGTCCTATACCACTAGGTTAAAAATTTAAAGAATGCCTGTTGCTCCCACCCCCGCATCACATAATAAGCCTTCGACGATGGCTTTAAGGCCCCAACCAGAGTCTTTTCGATGGCTTTTTCTAGTCAATTTTGATTTTTTATTTCTTCCGGTGTTAGCCATTTTTTTTTTTTTTTTTTTTTTTTTTTACACACTTGATGTCAGTTTTCTAGAAAACGAAAAAAACTCACATTGTTAAGTGTGTAAGGAAAAAAAAAAAGCCAACACCTATCGTCGAGGGTTTAATACGTCTCGCTTATTATGTTACAGGTATATCAGCACCACCTGTAAGATAATTTTCACCGAACATTGACAGGCACTAATTTAAGTTATGGTACAGCTTCGTACCGATTTGTATAAAAATCTGTACAAAGTTTCTAAGATACAATCGCCACAAAATTTTGTAATACGTGTTCTAGACCTCTCAAAACGTCTAAACCCATCGAAAACCCGAAATCGAAAATGTTTGCGAAACCGATATTTTTTTCCTATTGAATATATAGAAGAATGTAAAAATGTGTTATTGTTTTAATAAAATCATATACAAAAGGTGCTTAATTAAATAAAATTAAAAGTTTACTGGTGTGTAATAGTAACTTTTACTGATACATAGATGTCAATATTTTAATTTATTCCGGAGTATTTTTAGCACTGCCTCTGTTCCATACCGCTTATTTTTTTTTTCAATAAATTTTCTTGTTTTATCGAAGATATATATTGGAGAAAATTTTATTATACATAAAGTTGTGCGAAAGAAAGGCGGGGCTAAAAATACTCCGGAATAAATTAAAATGTTGGCATCTATGCTGATAAGTGTAAATCAGTCTTTTATATAGTTTTTTTTTTTTTTTTTTTTACAAGTATTTTTTACAATTTCATGTCTAAAAATGCTCCTCGTGAATTAATTTTGGATTAAATTGGATTAATTTGGATTGAATTAATTAAAAGTCTGGTGTGGCACTTATTCTGCTGTGGCTGCATTTCAAAAGTAAGACGAATTACAGATTAAGCATAGCCTCCTAAACTAGATGCCTGTCGCGTAGCTCGGAAACTTGGCAACAGTTCACGCGGTAGACAGCGCCACCTGGTACAGATAGCGTGACATTTTTAGCCACCAAAAATTGTTAAAAGTGGGATTTGAAGGCAAATCCCACAATTTGAAGGCAAATAAAATGCAAATAGAATCGAAGAAACGTCGATTGCATATATTATATATTACTTCTTAAAATTATTGGTGTCAGTTGAATGAAAAAAGTTGCACAATCTGTACTAGGTGGTGCTGTTTACCGTTTGAACTGTTGCCAAGTTTCTGAGCTACGCGACAGGCATCTAGTTTAGGAGGCTATGTATTAAGTAACAAAAAAAAAAAGAGAAATGCATCTGTGTGAATACACCTTAATAATAGTTCAAAATAATTTAATAAATTGTTTTAGCAGGCGTATAGTGCTGTGTGAGGAAGGTTAGTGCGCCCTCAAACTCAATAATATTTCAATTTTAATATTTAAGCGGGAATTTCTTTTCATTTCAAAAAAAAAAAAAAAAAATGAAATCAACTCGTAAACTTTTTTGGCAAGAATTAAAAATTAAAATAAAAAATTTGTATTTTTGTCTAAAAATACAAAATTACTTCTTCAACTTTTTCGATATTGATTATTATAATTTTTTTCTTTTTTGATGAAATTCTGGCAAAAGCAGAATTTAGTTTTGTACGGAGGACTAGGGTAGGTGCTCCAGGAATTGACTTGCTCCAGTAACTCACATCTGTCCCGAAATAATTAATAAATAAGAAAAATAATAAAAGCATATATATTACATATAAGAATTTTAACATTTTAGGTCAAACACTGGAGCATACGGTGCTCTAATAATTGGTAAAATGAATAAATAGCAGGGTCAAACACTGGAACATAGGGTTCCAATCACTGATAAAATGAAAAACTGGTAGTGTCAATTACTGGAACATTGAGTGGGTGTCAAATAAAAATTCATTAAAAAAAATAATTGTTATCAAATGTATATATTTTAACATATATGTTGGTTCTGAATGTCTTTCATGCCATATGTATTAACTTAAGATTTCTAAAAATATTTTCTGATGACTAGAACATTAAAAACCCCAGAGATGTCTCTAGACGTGTCAATCACTGGAACACTTACCCTATTAGTTTATTATTATTATTATTATTATTATTATTATAACATCGCTCTCAAATTATTCAATTATATTTTCCATAAATTTTCGATTTCGATAAATGTTCAACCATCGTAAAACTGGCGGCAACGTTTTATCCGTAGGTTGAGACTGATAGTCCTCCGTACTGAAATAAAAAGTTTAAGAAATGTACTTCAAACCTTTTAAACAACTTTCATACACTCCTCTCCTAGAAACTTACTAATCTTGTCGTTTTTTTCAAACGGTAGCCTCGTAATATTAATGTAATATAAATAGTGAAAACTCAAAATTGCATGCAGAATGTCAAAATATAAAGAAATTCAAAAATACAAAATAATGACGAAGAAAATATTTAATTCTAATCGTATGTCTTGTTTTAAATCTATGGTTTTTCTTTTTATAGTTGTGGAACATACTTTTCTCCTAACACATGTATGTTGTTAATATTTTTTTTAGATTCTTCGAAATGAATGTTCTAAAAAAAAAAAAAATTCTTTACAGTAAAAAAAAAAAAAAAAATTACAGTAAATCTAAATTTTTTTTTACAGTAATATATATATATATATATATATATATATATATAGATTAAATATGCAACTTCTCGTTATTATTATTATTATTTCAGCATTGTTTGTACAGAAAATTAAAACATTGTTGTTTTAATTGACAATTTCAATATATATATATATAATTAAATTTAAAATTACATCAGATATACTCAAATATTTTTTATTGCTTGTAAATATTTCCTTTAAAAAATCTGATAACACGATTTAAAAAAATAAAATAAAATAAATAAATGAATAAATAAAAAATAAATGTATGACCTAAATAAAAATGCGCACTGCTATGATTTTGACATATACTTGGTTTAATTAATTTTTATTCATTATTATCAGAAATTCGATAGAAACTTAAAATTATTTTTCTTATTAATTTTCTGTCCTTTCAAAATTAATTTTATAACTGAAGGTTCAAAATAAAAAAAGCAATTTAGACTCGGATCAAAATTTATTATACATAACAAGAAAATATATGTTAATTAAGATTACATCATTACTGAAATTAAAATTCAAAATATTAATGAAATTTGAAAACTCGTTCTCTTTCCACTAGTTCAAATAATTTGCTTATAGCCTCAAGTATAATAATCTTAAATTAACCCAATCTTACATATAAATGTCTGCTTGTTGGAAATATTTTAATTTATCTAAAAAATAGTGCAAATAATATTAAAATAAAATATAATATTTTAATTAAAATTTCTGGCGCACTATAAATTAATTTTATATTGTAATTTTATTTATTAATCCTTTATTTTTATTATTATATTTTCAAATATTGTAGCAATTTTTACAATTTATTTTTAATTCGAGTTTTCTGTTAGCGTTATACGAAATGCGAAAATAACTCATTGCTTACATTTTTAATTAAAAAGTTAAATGGGCTAAGATCTATTGCGCTCAAAATATTTAGAGAATTTTGCCACATTTTTTTGTTGTCATAAAACTTGTATCTCTTAACATTACATAAATTAAAATCCCTCTTTAAAATCCATCTCTTTTTATGTTAAAAAATATTAACTTGTTATTCTTTACTGGGGCAGTAACTTTTGACATAGCCTCCTTAACTAGACGCCTGTCGTGTAGCTCGAAAACTAGGCAACAGTTGAAGCGGTAAACAGCGCCACCTAGTACAGATTACCCGACTTTTTTATTGAACAGCCAGCAAAAATTTTTAAAAGTGGGATATGATATACATAAAAGGCAAATAGAATCGAAGAAATGTCGATTTTATATATCATGTATCACTTCTTTAAATTACTGGTGACAGTTGAATAACAAAGTCCCATAATATGTACTAGGTGGCGCTGTCTACCGCTTCAACTGTTGCCTAGTTTCCGAGCTACGCGACAGGCATCTAGTTAAGGAGGCTATGCTTTTGATTCATTTTAAATCTGTTTCAGACATTTATTTCTCAATAAACGTAAATCTTCGCATAGTTATTTAAATATATATATATATTGTTACTACTATTACGTCAAAATAAATATAAGTTCTGCCATTATTTTTCTCCTTTTTTTAGAATCTACATGCCTTTTTTGTAAACTGACTAAATAAGTAATCTCTTTAATATGTTTTTTAAATAACATATTCTATGTAAAATTATGTATCGATTAAATATTATTCCAAGATTTTATAATATTCTTGGTGGATATGTTTTTATATTTGTATGAAAAAATTGCTTCTAGATATATTTCCATAATTCGTAAATATTGTTTTTACTTAAGCCAGGGATTACAATGAACATCAAAAAAAGGGAGGGTGCACATTACAGAATTAGGGCACGTTTATCCGGAAGGCAAATTATTTTATAAAAAGGGCACTGTTGTGTGTGTACCGTCTGTTAAGCAAGGCATACTTGCCAACCATCTCATTAACAACCGTACAATTGTTAACGCCCCCTGAAAAAAACGCGTCTTTTCTAACACCACTATATTTTTAGAGCAATTCTCTCCAAATGTTGTTACGATTAAATAAGACTAAAATTACTCTAAAAAATTATTAGTGTGAAAAAAAAAAAAAAAAAAAAGGCGGGTGCTAAAAATTGTACGGTTCATAATGGGATGGTTGGCAAGTATGCTTGAGTCAGCTTGTACTCGACCCAAACCTGATAGATGAATTTTGAATCACACTAAAAAACTAACCGTACACTGTAAAAAATATGTCCTATTTGCTGCCAGAAATTTTCTGTACTTACAAAAAATACTTTCTGACAACGTAATTTTTTCGAAAATTATACGTATTTTCTCAAATTACAGAGAATTTCTGGCAGCAAATAGGACATATTTTTTACAGTGTATCTGCAATAGAGAATTTTTATGATCTACATCTGACCCAAATCCGATTTGTTTATACCCGAAACATGAATTTAAATGAAATTAATAGTTCATCTAAAAATCATGCAAAACGTATTAAGTTATAAAATAAAGTTAATTTTCATTATCACGCAGATAATAGATATTTAAAACTATGATGTATATGCAGAAGGTGTACCTAAAATGAGAGGGAAATTTTGTTTATCTTATTTATTTATTTATTTATTTTAATCTGATACGCACACTCTCTAATTGTTTTCTGTTTGATACCCTAAACACTTTTTAGCAAAATGTCATCTCTCTGGGATAATGTTAACACATGCCGAATTGACGGGAAAATCCTAATATAGATATTACATTTTTTCCGTCAATATAAAATAAAAAAAATTCATAAAAAGAAAAAGAAATAAAAATAAAAATAAGAAATAAATAAAACAAAAACAAAAATCCCCCCTCATCCAATATTTATTAAGAAGAAAATTTTTCTTCATAAATAGTGGTAAGAAATCTCCTTAAAATATGCATTTTTGTGTAGCGTTATTATACCTAAACTACTTTGTTCTATTACATGTTGTTGTTGTCATTAACATCCAGATTCATTTGAACTTTATTAATTCATAAATTTTAATTTGAAAGTTGAAGCTAAGCTTTTGGTTTCTCGTTCGAGTCCTGGCCAGGATATTTTTTAATTTGTGCGAAATTATTCAAGATTCAATTTATAATTTCGGACCATTATGCCTACAATAACAGAGATGCCAACATTTTAATTTATTCTGGAGCATTTTCAGTCCCACCTTTATTTCATACCACTTTTCCTGAGTTACCAACTTTTATAATTTATTCCGGAACAATTTTAGCCCCGCCTTTTTTTCGTACCATAAATTTTGTAAAATATTTCGTACGTGACAACAATTAAATAAGAAACCCATTCTTCATAATTTTCGGTATGAAAAAAAGGCGGGGCCAACAATGCTCAGTAATAAATTAATAAGTTGGCAATTCTGCTTTTCTTTAAGGAGTAATTTTTTCTTATTTTATCGTAATTATATATGGAAGAAAATTACTTTAAAAACAAAGTGATGTGAAATAAGGGCAGGGCTAAAAATACCCCGAAACAAATTAAAATTGACATCTCTGACAATAATCATACAGATCTGTCTGTACTTTCCTGCTTTAAAAACACATTTTTCATTTAACAAAAATGAATGAATTAATACTAATTTAATTAAAATTATATTTTAAGAAAATTGAATTACTTTCTTAATTATATTTTAAGAAAAATGAATGTATCTAATGATTCTTTAATAATTAAAACTTCACGATTGAAGAGCTGCCAACCTAATCCGGCAAATTGTTAGTACAGCCCTTTTTTCTACACCACTTAATTTTTAAAGTAACTTCCTTCAAATATATTTGCGATGAATTAAGAAGAAAAAAACTCTGAGAAATAACTGGTGTAGAAAAAAGGGCGGTACTAACAATTTGCCGGATTATGTTGGCAGCTCTGCTATTGATTAGGTTTATAAATATGGCGGAAATCATTTTAACACTGTGTGAGAAACAATTTCTACATACTTTAAAAAAATCTTAAAATTTCAAGATTTCTATGATCTAAAGTTCTTTAGCCCTTTTCAAACAAATATGTATCTTTATAAACAAATTGCATTTTTATTAATTCAATTTTAGATAATAATTTTTCGTTTTTTTTTTTTTTTTTCTTTTAGACCCCAATATTTCCGAAGAAAAAATAAAATAGAATTTCTTTGGAATTCAAAAATAATCAAAATAATCATTCAAAATAATCATCGGAATTTCACAACTTTTCTTACTCACATCAACGCAATACATAACTTTTTTTTTTTTTTTAAATGCATGAAATATTTTGCATATAATTATTTTTCATTATCTCTTCTTTTTTTTTTTTTTTTTTTTTTTTGTACAAATAAACAAGTTAATGGTTCATTATAAGTTCATGTTCTCGCTTGGAAGTTTCATTACTGATTTCTCTGTTTATGTTTTGTTTTGTGATCTTTTTTTTTTGTTTTATGTGTATTTCCCCCCCGCCCCCCCCCCCTGTACTTTAGTTCCAAAATTAGAAAAAGAGAAAGGAGAATAAAAGGGGAAAAAAAATCTCTAAATGCTCTGCTAAATGGTAATTAATTTTTAAGAGTATCCTTTAAATAGTTAATTAGCTTAATGTTCATAATTAATATCTGGGGACCTATGAGAAAAACGGTACGTTTGAAATACCACGCCAGAGAACAAATGCATGAGCGATGCATGTATTTAAATTTTCCTTGATGAATAAACATGTTCAAATTATTTTTCTCAAATTTCAATGCGTTAAATGATTTCTCCCAATGAAATATTCATTGCTTAAATATTATGTTAAGATTTTTATTTATTCAAAGGTTTTAATTTTTAAAAGAGAGGCGACTATAATCAAATAGCAAAGTTTAAATACTTAATTGGAAAATGTCGCCTGATTATTTTTTTAATATAAATTTTTCTTTTTAAATTATTAAATAATTGTATATTCATTTTTTAAAAGCATTTCCTCATTTATTTTACTTTTCTTTGTTTCTTTCCGACTAGCTGTAGACATGTTCCTTCTTATAACTCATATTTTCCTGTTAAAAATTCAGCATTTATGTGTTTATAACTAGCATACCTACCAACATCCTAATTAATATTCCATATTGTTGTTAGTCCCGCCCTTTTTCTCACGCCAGTAAATTTGTAGGATAAAATTCTTCAATTGCAATTACAATTCAATAAGTAGAAAAATACTCTAAAAAAATTCTGGTGTAAGGAAAAGGGCGGGGCTAATAATACTACGGAATATTAATTAAGACGTTGGCAAGTATGTTCTACTGCTTCGGTACATAGCTGTCAGTATTTTAATTTATTCCGCAGTACTTCTAGCCCCGCCTTTATTTCGCACCACTTTATTTATAGAAAAGTTTTGTTCAATACATAACTTGGATAAAATAAGAAAAAAATACTTTAAAAAATAAGTGGTACGAAATAGAGGCGGAGCTAAAATTACTTCGGAATAAATTAAAATATTGGCAGCTATGGTTTCGGTATATAAGGTGGGGTTTGAAAATAAGAGTAGTATATGGCTGTTATAAATTTAAAATAGGTTTCAGTTGAAGATTAAAATCGTTACAGATATAAAAGAAAATTCTTCTTCTTCTTATTATTATTATTATTATTATTTAGAAATTTTTACTTTTTTATACTCTGTTTATATTTTTTATGTGTGATCTCACCTGTCTATGTCTCAGAAACACTTATATTAATTTTTTCGATATCTTTTGCCTTCACTTCCATACGTAATTGCTTAGTGATTAATTGAAGTTTTCTTTCCTGGTATTTGATCATTATAATGATGAATTATTATTATTGTATTATTATAATTACATAGATATAGATATAAAACCCCACAATTACACCCATATATATATATGTGTGTGTGTATATATATACATCACGTTTGATATTAAATACACTAAAAAAAAGTATTTTCAGACGTTAAATCATAAAATTGGTAATACTGATGATAATTATTAACCTTTAGAAAGCTCTGCTTTTACGAACATTTTATGAAAATTTCTGAAAATTTAACAGCGAAAAGACACATTATTATTAATTTAAAGTTTTTCAGAAATAATTATTCAAGAGAGAGAAAATAGCTAAATATAGCATTTTAATTATGAAAATTTTTCGCACAAAATTTTGAAAATAAGAAGAAAAAAAAAAAAAAAAAAAAAAAAAAAAAGAAATATCAAAATTACTTGCTTTGAAAAAATGATAAAAGTTCTCCACGGAAAAAATAACTGTTTCTATTAAAGAAAAAAAAAAAAAAAAATCATTGAAATCTCTAATTATTCAGAGAAACTTAATTTAATCAATTGGATTAAAAATGAACGCGTTTGCGAAAAGAAATTTATCAAAAATATTAACAACGAAGCTAAATTAAAAAATATTATTTTGGAGAAAGATTTAGTTGATTAATACTGTTTGAAAATTGCTTCATTATTAATTGGAATCACGGTGAAAAAAAAAGAATCACTTGTGCATTTTTCACTCACGTGAAATATTGTTTTTACTTTTATCTATAACATCTAGAAACTTTATAAATAATGTTTAGAATTCTCTTTAATAAGATGTGTTGAATTTATCATTTTTTTTTTTTTTTTTTTTTTTTTGTTATAGTTTCTCTCGACTCTGCTTCGTATGAAACAAATATGAATTAATGCATTGTTATTTTTAAAAGTTTATTTTTCCTATTAAACACATTTTGATTAAAATTTTTATTTACTTACTCAAGTTTCTGTACGTTAGAAATGCGATCTTTATGACAGTTGTTAACTATTAATAAGATTTAATATATATATATATATATATATATATATATAACTTTTTTGCTTATCAAAATTTCACATATTTAACTATTTTTTGTTATTTAATTTAATATCAATGTATATACGTACTTGTATAAAGTGTACAATGTAACTATTTTAAGCATCAAATGTTAAAGTAAGATTTTTTTTTTTTTTTTTTTTTTTACATTGGACGGCTTTTTTACTCCAGATTTGTCAACATTTTGATTTACTTCGGAGCATTTTTAGCTCCGCCTTCATTCCACGCCATTTTTATTTTAAGAGTATTTTTTTCTTATATTGTTATTGTTACATATTATCATACCCTCCAACATACTAATTAATATTAAGTAGTACTGTTAGCTCCGCCTTCTTTTTCACACCAGTATACTTTTAGAGTATTTTTCTTCTTATTTAATCGCATTTGCATTCGGAGAATATTACTCAAAAAATTTATTGGTCGGAGAAAAAGTGCGGGACTAACAATACTGCGGAACATTAATTAGGATGTTGGAGGGTATGCATATTCAGAGTTGCCAACCTAATCTGGCAAATTGTTAGTGCTGCCCATTTTTCTACACCACTTAATTTTTGGAGTAATTCTCTTCAAATATATTTACGATGAATAAAGAAAACAAATACTCTAAAAATTAAGTGGTGTAGAAAAATGGGCGTTACTAACAATTTGCCGGATTAGGTTGGCAGCTCTGCATATTGTACATATTGTAAATAAATATTTCGCAAATAAAGGGGTGCGAAATAAAAGCGGGGTTAAAAAAGCTCCGAAATAAATAAAAATGTTGTGAACTATGTTACATGTACAAGGATTATACTTTCTGCCCCTTTTTTCAGGGCACTCTCATGGAAAAGAAATTTTCAAATTTATTGATTCCTGTAGTTTTATAAAATAATTTCTATCCTGTATAGTCATGCAAATGACTGTAAATAGAACAGAGGTATTTCTACATGATATTGGTGTTGACAAAACAGGCGGAAATTTCTTATCTCTGAGAGTGTTCTGAAAAAGGGTGGAGAGTACGAGCCATATATTTATAGAATTATTATTATTATTAAATCTCAAATTCAGAGTTCTTAACTTTTCATAATTTATTCCAGAAAATTGTTATTTCCGCTTTTATTTCACACCAGTATTTTTGTTAATCAGGTTTCTCCAATATGTAACTAAAATAAAATATGAAATATATATATTCTATATATATATATTCTCTTTAAGAAAAGTGGTGTGGAAAAGAAGTCGGGGTAAGCAATTCACCGAAATAAATTATAAAAATTGGTAACTCTGCAAATATACAGTTTTCTATTTTAATATTATTTAGATGTATCTTTCATGTTTTTATAAATTAATTTTCTTGTACTTATCTTCCATTATAAGATATATTTATTTAAATTGTTATCTATTGTTTACATGGGAAAATTACATATCGGTAATCATTAGTTATTAACCATACTTGCCAACATTCTAATTACTATTCTGCAGTATTGTTAGCCCGCCTTTTTTTCGCACCAGTAAATTTTTGGAGTAATATTCTCGAAATTCAATTACAATTAAATAAGAAGAAATATACTCTAAAAAGATACTGGTGTGAAAAAGAAGGCGGGGCTAACAGTACTACTGAGTATATACTTGCCAACCTAACCTGGAAGATTATTAGTCCCGCCCCTTTCTGCCTATTTTTTCACACACAAGTCTTTTTTTAGAGTACCTTTATTAATTTTATTTATTAATTAATTACTTTTGGTACAATAAATAGTTTGTTTATTTATTTATTTAATTTTATTATTATTTAGTAAATGAAAAAATTATTTGTTATGTATGTAGCCTTATTATAACTTTGTTTAATTACTAGTATATGAACCTGTCAGATATAACAGAAATGTATTGTTATCAGCTTAGAACGCGTGTATTCCAAGAGCGGAGATGAGATGTAATTCTAATAACATAAAGTATCAGAAAATTTGCTGAATTTTTCATCGTCCATTAAATCATAAAAAAAGGGTTAATTTTAACTCATTTCCAAATGCAATGAGCCAGAAAAAGATTTATTTTTGAAAAATAAATAAATAAATAAATAAATATTCAGTATTTGTAAACATTTAAAAGAAAAAGAGAGAAAAAAAAATACATTTCCTATGTAACTTTATATCAGAAAGAAAAAAATAATAATAATCCTCGCATTAGGAGTTTAGTTTGAATAATGACCGAAGTAGCATTTATATATATATAGTTAAAAAAAAAAAAAAAAAAAAAAGGCGATAAATGGTAACACATCGGGGTTTACAGCACGTTTGTTAATTAAGACTCCGTTATACTTGATTTATTTTCTAGTAGTATTACTTAAATCTAAACAGAATTTCATTTATATATGAATATTTTATTTATTTTTATTTTCTTTTATTAACAAAATTAATGATGCAAAACTACAGGCACACTCGTCTGAAATAAAAGTCTAGTTATGTGTAGAATTAAAAAAAAAAAAAAAAGGTGAAAAGAAAAGAAAAGAAAATTCAATAAATTTTCACAGGAATGTAAATCTTTATAAACAGCTAAGTTTTTGTAAAAAATGGCTCGAATAAACCTAAATGTGTAAGACTCAGAAATAAAAATTAATTGGAATGAAAAAGACAGTGTTTTAAGTTTCATTTTACTTTCATTTCTGAATCAATTAGCGCTACATTAGTTAGAATTTTATATTTTTGTTAAAATCGTGTATTAATAATTTGTTTCTTATTTAATATTCAATTAACGTTGATTTAATTAATACTAATTAACATTAATTATTTAATGTACATTTATTCACAAAATCACTGATTATTTTTTCTATAAAATTTTTATTTTGAAGAAAATTTTTGTAGCAAATGAAATGTTTTTTGAGTTATTTTCAAAACGTGTGTATCTATTTTTTTATAACCTGTATTCTGAAAAAAACTTTGACAAAACTTTGAATAAACACCATAAAGTGCAAGACCTCGCAACAGTTGTTTCGGTCGGGAGAAGACATTCAAAAAATTGTTGTGAGTTCTTGCATTTTATGGTGCTTATATTTGTTTTGTTTTGTACTTATTAACAAACTACTTGTTTTCGTTTCGATATTTAGATGGTTGTCTGCTTTGTACACTGAGTTTTTATTTACGAATTCCGTTTCATTTTTATTACTCTGTTGGTCAATAAAATTATTAACATTGCTAATCTATATCTCTCTGTATACATTTTACTTCATTGATTCACTGTTGCCAATAAGATTAATGATAATGTAATCAGTCATCAAATTATTTTTCTTTTGTAAATTTAAACGTTGTTCCAGCATCCGATTCTAATTTATTGCGTTCCAAAGGCTTTGTTACTGCTATGTATACATTTTAAAGTAATTATGTAATATTCAATATTATAATGTATATAACAGTGTTATGCATTTTTATTTAATACATACTACGTGCATTATGCTTTATAATAATTGAACTAATATATTTTTCTTTTATTTATTTTCAGAGGCTTTGGCTTTGTGACCTTCGCAGACCCTACTAGTGTAGATAAAGTGTTAGCCAGTGGAACCCACGAATTAGATGGAAAAAAGGTATTTAACTTTAGATCATATTTACTATTTAACATATAAAAAGTTGTACATTATTTAAAAAAACAATAACAAATTAAATACGAAATAAAGTCTGTTTTGCCTAATAATAATGATGATAATCGATTTTGAAATTTATCTGTTTTAAGTGGTAGATTCGTATAAGGTAATTTCTCTGATTCAGAGACGTATAATACGGACGTATGAAACGTTTAACGAAGTTGACATGTTTTATAACTTATTCTGGAGCATTCTTAGCCCGTCCTCTTGGCCGCCAAGTTGTGGGGTCATGAATGGACCCTGGGTACTTGACAAGTATTCATCTCAAACAAGGTATTAAAGAGAAATGTTCTGCAAAAATACTGGGACGAAAAGAAGGCGTGGCTAAAAATGCTCCGGAATAAATTATAAAACTCGGCAACTCTGCGTTTAATGATATTTATATTCCAATGATAATAAATAACCTTTCCTTTTATTTATTAATACGTAATTTAATCTGTTGTGTAACAAAAACAGATTATGTTTGCCATAAAAAATCTTTGAGCGAAGAATATTAATCATGTTATATATTATTAATCTTGTAAGTTCTAAATTAACTACATAAAAATATTAAACAAAATTATAATTTGATTTCGAAATCTCTTTTATTTTGTAACAAATTATTAGATATATAATGTAAAAAGTACTTAATTAATGCCATTTTATTTTAAATATTTAACTTATATTAACTAATGTATGCGAATATTTAACTTTGTAAATTTCATCCTTCAGAATTAAGTGTTTTATAGTAAGCATGTTTTAACGACAACCATTGGAATAGTTTTTCTTCGGAAATTAAAATAAATAGTGTACATGAAAAACCACCAACAGTTTTTTTTTTACTACGAACAAGTCACAAAATTGAAAAAGACGTAAATAGCGAATTACGTTTTTATTCTCTCTGCAGAATATGAATAAATTCAATGTCAAGCGTAGGTCTAAAGAGAGTGAAAGTTTCGCGGGCTTAACTTCCAAAAAAAGAAGAGCGAAAGGGAAAGTATTGCGTCAAACTTCATCATAGATGGTTGATAATTGCGAAATGCTACATTTGCTAGTTTTTTTTTTTTTTTTTTTTTTTTTTTTTCTAAGGTGCAAATATGGCATTCTGAATTTCTGAAAACGCTTTGAATGTTAAAAAGTTCCCTTTTAAAGGCATAATTTACGCATTTTAATTTAGGTATCTGTGTTTTTATTTTTATTTTATTTTTTATTTGTATTTGCGTTTCAAAAAAAACTATTACAAATTCTATTATGAGAAAATTTAATAAATAAATTTTCTATACTTATACAAAACTATTTCTCCATTTGATAATTACAGAATACTATATTTTGCTAGTTTTTTTTTATTTTTTTTTTTTTAGATACATATTTGGTATTATTCCGATTTTCCGATTAAGTTTTCAATATTAAAAAGTTCACTTTCAAAGCATAATTTATACATTTACAGTATCTATCTGTGTTTTTATTTTTAGTTGCGTTAGGAAAAAAAAATCTATTAGAAGAAAGTTTATTTATTTATTTATTTTTCATTTTGTTCTTGCGATATATTTTATTTTCATATCTGCCAACATTCTAATTAATATTCGGTAGTATTGGTAGTACCGCTTTTTTTTCTCACATCCCTTTATTTTTTAGAGTAATTCTCAAATGCAATTGCAATTAAATAAGAAGAAAAATACTCTAAAAAAAGACTGGTGGGGGGAAAAAAAAGAGTACTAACAAAACTACGGATTATTAAATAGGATGTTGGCAGGTATGTTAAAAATTTCATATTCAGTAAATTTTCAATTCTTATCAAATTATTTCTTTTTTTTTTTTTTTCGGTATATACACAGCGACCAATATTTCCAATTTATTCCGTAGCATTGATAGTACCAACCTTTTCTTCACACCAGTTACTTTGAAGAGTAACTTTCTTATTATTTAATCATAATTACATATTAGAGAAAATGACTCTACAAAATAAGCGGTGGATTAAACAGTGGATGACACTTTAAAAAGTGATGTTACAGTATAAAGTAGAAATGTTGTCAGCTCTTTATGCATAACATTTCATTGAGACAGACAAAACTATACCAACTATTTTATTAGAGAAAATTGTGAGTGGTAATCAATAGCTAGCGCTATTATATAGTATGATATACAAGAAATTTTTGTAATCACCATAAAAAAAATGGTTTTCTTAGCAAACTCATTAGATTATATTAATCTTGCAATTTAATGTACTGAAAAAAAAAAAAAAAAAAAAAAAAAAAATACTTGCCAACCCTCTCATCATTAACCGTACAATTGTTAACGCCCCTTTTTAAACACCACTTTATTTTTTAGAATAATTCTCTCCAAATGTTTTTACGATTAAATAAGAATACAATTACTCTAAAACAATGGCTAGTGTGAAAAAAGGGGAGAGTACTAAAAATTGTACGGTTCATAATGAGATGGTTGGCAAGTATGAATGTATCAATTTTCAATAATCTGTATTAAAATGTAAAATTCCTCTTTTATTGTTGTTCATCCACACACACAAAAAAGTTCTTATTGTTTTTTTATACACTAAATAAGATGAAAGAAAAAAAAAAATCCCAGAAAATCTTTGATTTCTTAACCCACAAGCGGCTGCGCGTGTGTTCTCGGAGCTGATAGACGGAAAGAGACGGGTTTGATACCAGGTTGCGTTCATCGACCTAGTCGATCGACGTTTTCTGTTGTTTTCTCTATGAAATGCGTAAATAGGGTCTATGACCCCTTAAAAAGATTCTCATTACAAGTATCCTACCCAGGCCTAGGACACACGTGTAGTCAATAAAGCTTCTTCTTTTCTTTTCTTTTTTTCATTCTCA
Organism: Salticus scenicus; assembly: GCA_963930645.1. Taxonomy (NCBI): domain Eukaryota; kingdom Metazoa; phylum Arthropoda; class Arachnida; order Araneae; family Salticidae; genus Salticus; species Salticus scenicus. The sequence goes on along the minus strand of OZ005658.1, from coordinate 9,843,340 downwards.
GTAAATTTGCTATATTTGTTATTTTTTTTTTTCTCCATTTCTTATATTATATATTATATATGCCATTTCGTTAAGACTAACAAAGCAACTTAAATTATTTTATCGAAAAAAATTATTGGAAAGAATTATACATGTTAACCGATATGAGGCAATAATATATAGTATGATAGATATGGAAGAAAGTTTTGTGATTTTCACAATAAAATTCTTAGCAAATTTATTTTATCCTCGCAATTTAACTTATTGCTAAGAATTGTAACAATTTACAATAATCTATATTAAAATGCAAAACAATGTTTTTGTTTCATTATTTTTGTTGTTGTTTGTTTGTTTGTTTGTTTGTTTATCCACAAGTCGTTTCTTTCTTAAAAATCTTTTTTACAGAAATCGTTTCTTTTCACTACATTAAATAAGATGGAAAGAAAAAAAAAAAATTCAGGAAAAACTCCAATCTTCTTACATGACAGCAGAATGCTATGCATTTGACTGTCCGAGATTTCCAAAACAATATTTTTTCTCTGCAAACGGCAACCGATGATTGACCCATCGATCGTCCAAAGAAAAAAAAAAAATGGATTTTTCCTTTCTTTACTTTTTTTTTTTTTTTTTTTTTTTTTTTTTTTTTTTAACGCTCAAGGCGAAATCCAAGTTTCTCGAAGGAAAATCATTGTATAGTAAGCGATGGTCACTTCAAGAATAAAAATACATACGTAATACACAAAAAACATCTTTTAAAAATAGTTTTTTTTTTTTTTTTTTAATGTGTCATCATAATATAGTTTCTTCATAATATAGTCTTAGTTTGGGAAATGTTAGTTTGTGTGTGTGTAAATATTTACAGAGAGTGTTTTTTACTCATAATAAATTATTTTAGTTGGATATAGTTTAGTAAATCAAGCTTGGTCAGTTTTTTTTTTTTTTTTTAATGTGTCATCATAATATAGTCTTTGTTTGGGAAATGTTAATTTGTGTGTGTTTAAATATTTACAGAGAGTGTTTTTTACTGATAATGAATTATTTTAGTTAGATATAGTTTAGTAAATCAGGCTTGGTCAGTTTTTTTTTTTTTTTTTTTAATGTGTTATAATATAAAAGTCTTAATTTAGGGAAATGTTAGTCTCTGTGTGTTTAAATATTTATAGAGAGTGTTTTTACTGATAACGAATTATTTTAGTAGGATATAGTTTAGTAAGATCAGGCTTGGTCAGTTGTTTTTTTTTTTTTTTTTTTTTTTTTTTGTCTAAGATATGTTTCTATTATTTGCTCGAAGTCATACATCCTAATTTCGTGTCCATCTGTCATCAGGTGCCAGATCCGACAGGCATGAATGCTCCTAATGGTTCGAAATAAGCCGCGGTTTAATTAGCCATAGTATTAAAAAGAATACTTTCAGTACTGTTATGTACCATATTTTCCGGCGTATAACACGCAAGTCAAATAAGTGAATTACACACCGGAAAATTTAATCTACAAATAAAGCTATATTTGTAAGAAGCAAAAGCTTGCTAAAAAATAGCTTTTACTGCAAATTTAAATTTCTGGTGTATAAGTCATTGTACAAACCTGCGCGTTATGCGCCGGAAAATACGGTACTTGCAGACTTGTCAGCATATTAAATAATATTCCGTAGTATTGTTAGCCCCGCCTTCTTTTTTACACCAATATCTTTTTAGAGTATTTTTCTCTTTATTTAATTGTAATTGCATTTGGAGAATATTACTCTAACAATTTACTGGTGTGTAAAAAAGGGCGGGTATGGGTACTTGCGACAGATACAGAAAGTTTGAAATAATAAAAAGCGCTTGTCATAAATTAAACTTGCTTGAAAGACCTAAACCCATCTCTGATAAGTACATATCCACTTATAAATTAAAGAACTGGTGTATAATAAATATTTAAATATAAGAACTTCTTCACACACCATAAAATAAACAGAAGCACTACCTATTTCGAAAGGACGTGTCCTTTTTTCTTCCGGTGCAAAAACACGTGCCACATCAAATTAGGTATCGCCACCTCTTGAACTTTAAAGAACTGCAAGTAATTATTTCATATCTAATATGTGATCATAGCCTCCTGAACTAGATGCCTGTCGCGTAGCTCGAAAACTAGGCAACAGTTGAAGTGGTAGACAGTGAAACCTGGTACAGATTGCGCGACTTTTTTATTCAACAGCCACCAAAAATTTTTTTAAGTGGGATATGATATACATAAAAGGCGAATAGAATCGAAGAAACGTCGATTTTATATACTATGTATCACTTCTTTAAATTATTGGTGACAGTTGAATAAAAAAATCCCATAATCTGCACTAGGTGGCGCTGTCTAGCGCTTCAACTGTTACCTAGTTTTCGAGCTACGCGACAGGCATCTAGTTAAGGAGGCTATGATGTGATATAACAAACAAAAAAATTAAATCACCATTGACCAAGAACAAACTTGAGAAAAAATATATATAATGCAAAAAATTAATTAAAGTTAATATTTTAATTTAGGAAACACTTATACGTTATCAGCTTACCAACTTATTATTTTTTAAGCTTAATTTTATTGCAGTTTTGTATTATATAAATTCGCTCAATATTGAGTTACGACTAAAAAATAGAACTTTATTTATTTTCTTAAAAGAAGTGTGCACTTATATTATAAACTATACATAGTTTTAATCCTTTGTATCCCACCGGGACTTTAAAGTCCCATCAAAAAATTCTTCAATATAGCCTAAATTTACTACAGGATTTCATTGGGACTATAGTTTAAGCTTTACATATAGTTAAGCTATAGTTTAAGCTAAATTTAACACTTTCCCCACCGCTGACGTAGATTCACGTCATTTGAAAATATGTAACTCCACCAGTGGACGTTTCTTTCGCAATTTGTATGCTATTTATTTCTTAAATATATAACCAATATCCACATTTTTACAATGAAATATACTATGAATACAAATACTTTGATTAGAAAGAATATAATTATAGTGTATATCCATTTGTAATATAAATGTGAATACAGAAAATTTTGTTCTGAAATATTGTAACATGGGAGATTAACGCCCACAGGCGGACCTTACTGTCGAAAATTCAAAATCATGAGGTCGCGAAAGTGTTAATGTGAGATGATTCTCATGCATAAAGAAATATAATAAAAAAGTTTCAAACTATTTTTCCAAAAATAAAATAATTTGGGATATAAAGGGTTAAAATATATATTGATTCATAAATATTGACTTCTATTTTAATACTTTCTCGACTGCTGGCGTAGATTTACGTCATTTGAAATTCTGTAACTCCGACAGTAGGCGGCGTTTCTTTCACAATTTGTACGTTATTTATTTCTGAACAATACACCCAATATTCATATTTGTACAAACAATATACTTAAAATACAAATCATTTCATTAGAAAGGGTACAGTTATAATGCATATCCATTTGCAATATAAATGTAAATACAGAAATTTTTGTTCTGAAATATTGTAACTTGGGAGAATAGTGCCCACAGGCGGACCTTACTGTCAAAAAGAGAAAAAAGCATGCGCATGTGTTTGCCTTTTTGACAGAACGGTCCGCCCGTGGGCGTTATTCTCCTAAGTTACAATATTCCAGAACAAGATTTTCTATATTCAGATTCCTGTTACAAATGGATATACAGTATAATTATACTCTTTCTAATCAAAGTATTTATATCCATAGTATGTTTGTTGTACAAATATGAATATTGTGTATATTTTTAAGAAATAAGTGACACATACAAATTGCGAAAGAAACGCCCACTGGCGGAGTTATAGATTTTCAAATGACGTGAATCTACGTCAGCGGTCGCGAAAGTGTTAAAGATTTTTTTTCTTTTTTTTTTCACCAAAAGGAATCTATCAGTTACTACGCTTATTTGTTTAATTTTTAATTTACTGCAGAAATTGTTATACAAATTGGCCCTTATGCTATAGTAGAAATAAAATTTATTCATACAACTGAAAAAAGAAACTGCACTTTGTTAAACTGCGAAATTTTCAAGTATAAAAGAAAGAAAGAAAAAGAAAGCACCAAAACAAAATTATAAACTCTACTACATCTCTGATTTAAAGCATAAATAATTAACCTACAGGAAGCAGAAAAAGAAATTATCTAACAGAATCCATTTTCTATAGTTCCCAATTAAATTTTCTTCACATATTTATGTAAAGTCATTTCGCAACTTTGCTCTTTTAATA
>OZ005658.1:9689132-9834132 GCA_963930645.1 Salticus scenicus | reverse complement strand
TACATTAAATACACATACCTGCCAACCATTACACTAAGAATGGTGTGAAATTTTTAACGCCCCTTTTTTCACACCACTTTATTTTTAGAGTAATTCTCTTCAAATATTGTTACGATTAAATAAGCGTACTTGGCAACATACTAATTAATGTTCTGTAGTATTGTCAGCCCCGCCTTCTTTTTCCCACCAGAATCTTTTTAGAGTATTTTTCTTCTTATTTAATCTTGATTGCATTTGGAGAATATTACTCTAAAAACTTACTGGTGTGAAAAAAAGGGCGGGACTAACAAGACTACGAAATATTAATTAGGATGTTGGAAAGTATGTTAAAATTTAATTTATTCCGGAACATTTTCAGTCCCGCCTTTATTTCGTACCACTTTTATTTCAAGAGTTTTTTTTTCTTCTTTCTCCCCCCCCCCCCCTCCCCCTTATTCCATCGTAGTTACATATTCGAGAAAATTACTGTAAAAATATAGTGGTACGAATTAAAGTCGGGGTTAAAAATGCTCTGTAATAAATTAAAATTCTGGGAACTATCAGAAGTGGAAATCTCCGTCTTTATTTCAGGATTGCATTTGCATAGCTGCCAATATTTTAATTTATTCCGGAGTAATTTTTAGCCCCGCCTCTAATTCGTACCATTTATTTTTTTAAAGCAATTTTTTCTTATTTTATCGAAGCTATATATTGAAGAAAATTTTTCTATAAATAAAGTGGTGCGAATTAAAGGCAGGGCTAAATGTACTCCGGAATAAATTAAAATCTTGGCAGCTATGCATTTGGATAATATCACTCTAAAAACTTACTGGTGTGAAAAAAAGGGCGGGACTAACAACACTACGGAATATTAATTAGGATGTTGGCAAGTATGAATAAGAATAAAATTACTCTAAAAAATGACTGGTGTGAAAAAAAAGGCGGGTACTTAAAATTTTACGCTTCTTAATGAGATGGTTGGCAGGTATGAATACGAGATAAGTTATATTTGATAGCAACAACTGACCGGAAGCTGCAATTTTATAAGTACGAATTTTAAATGTTAATAAACAATTGTTAGAGCTATCTTCTATATACAACCTACACGGTGCAATAAAACATTACAGTTGTTCAATATACTTAAAACAGATAATGCAAGAAGAAGAAGAAGAAAAAAAAAAAAGCTAAAAGTGATGATGACAGCTTCTGACAGAGCTGAAATTTCGGATGAAGATTTTTTTCTTTTCTTCTTCTTCTTCCTGCACCTCTCTTCGTAAAACTTTCTGGAAAATAAGCTTTGCCGATCAGGCTTACGAAAACTTACTCTTGTGTTTATCTTTACTTCGGTTAATGTCAATCATGAACACAGCTTTCAGATCTCTCTCACTGAGTTCCTGTTTTTTTTCCCTGTTTTTTTTTTCCCCTTCCTAGTGGTGTTAGGGATTTTCTTGTTCTTCCACGGCAGCCTATGCAAATGTCTTGGCCGATGTTAGTTTGCAGTTTTCCAAACTTTCTTCTTAGAAACTTCTGTATTCGTGTCGTATGGATACAACTTACTTGTCTAATGTATTATACAAGAATCAATCTAAATATTCCTGAATATGTTATAAGTGATATGTTACGCATATAAATAGTTAAGAAAACTCAGGAAAAGTTTTAACTATTTTGGCAGATTATAAATGTGTCTTATATGTTGTAGAATATGTTAAATGTGATCCATCACATTAGACATAGTTTTGTTACATAGGAATTATTAATAAGTGTTAGTAAATAAATATGTTTTTTTTTAATCAGATATTTGTGGATTTTATAAAGCGTTTCGGCGTCGTTTAGATTGTAACTATCAAACAAACGTTGTTACCAAATTGCGCGAGTATGTGGCTGGTATTGTTTTTGTAATTGCTTTTAAAATATAATACTATATTTAATAAAAAGGGATATTATTTCCTATTTAATAAGGCTAAAATTAATATTCAAAATTGGAGGTGTGTCTTGCACTAAAAAAATATATAAATAAATAATCATTCAGTCCGTTAATATTTGTGCCAGCTTAATTTTCCTGGCATATAATAAATTATTATTAATTGTAGAGAAAATTATCAGGACATTTATGAAATTTATAAAATTACTCTTTAAATTCGAAAATAATATGAAATAGTTGGTTGCAGTACAGTACCCCACAAAGCAGCATATTGCAGGGATGGAACACGGGCGCAGAATTCATACCGGAATCTGTTTAAGAAATTTCTCTACCTATAATCTCGTTGATTTAAGAAGTAGAAAATTTTGTTACATTGATAGTGGTATGAATTCTGCGCCCGTGTTCCATCCCTGATATTGCCGTATCGCATAAAGCTTCGTATTACAGTACCGCATAAAACAACATATAGTCATACAGCACTACATAATTTTTTGGATATAATTTTGTATTACGAATTAAGAAAATAATGCATTTCCTTTTTAAAATTGAAACTTTCAATAAAATTAAACACTAAATGTCACAAAAACAAAAACATTTTATTGACCACAAACAATATCGATTTTTTGACATCTTATCTTACTTCGTTGCAATTATCTGAAATTTAAGTGTACTTATTTTAACGATTTTGTTCACTGAACTAGTTTCAATACATAATATTATTGACTTTAAGGAAGGCAAAATATCACGCATACACTCATAAAATTGTATCTCCTCCCTTTAGGCTTGAAATCTTTAATAAAAAGAAGAGAACACATAAGCAAATTAATGTACTTCAATTTCATCTTTTCCTTTCCGCGTTGATAAGCAAAATAGAATTCTTATATTCTTATATATTGATTTAATATATTTAATATATTAATTTAATATAATTCAGCACTTAATATAAGCAGTATTCCAATATATAAATGTACTCTTAATTTTATAGGAGATGTCTAGTTAAAAATTTTCAAACCAATTTAAGATATTCAATACGATATTCCTTTACAAAGTTTCACGATATTTAAACTGTTCATTTCTAAAATCGAAACTTTCATTAAAATTGAAACATAGCACGGAAATGAAAATGCATTCATCAATACAAACTAATCGTTTTTTTGTTATCTTATTTTATTTAGCAGCAATTAGCTGAAATTTAACTGTACTTAAGATCGGTTTGAGTGAACTAGTTCCAATAAATATTATCGTTCAAAAAAAAAAAAAAAAAAGAAAAGAAAAAGAAAAGAAAGAAAGAAAGAAAAGTCACGAAAGAGCTCATAGATTGTTTTGTCCTCTTTCCTGCAAGATTTCTGATATCTTTAAAAATAAGAACACACTGCAAATGTATTACCTAAAGTTCACTGATTTGTTTTTCTCTTTTGGATTTGATAAGTAAAATACAATTCATGTATTCCAATATATTTGTTTTGTATATTTAATCTATTGGTCAAAATACAATTTATATATTTTAATAAATAATGAATATTTTAATCCATTAAATTTCTCATAAATATTATAGGCGATGTTCGATTAATATTTTCCAAACAAATTTAAGATATTCAATACGATATTCTTTTACAAAGTTTCATGATATTTATTTTATTCATTTCATAAAACGAAACTTTCAGTAAAATTTAAACAAAGCATGTCATGAAAACATCTTACTAAACTCAAACAAATCGATTTTTTGACATCTTACCTTACTTAGCTGTAATTAGCTGAAATTTAACTGAACTTATTTTAATCATCTCTTTGAATGACCTAGTTCCGTTCACGCAAAATTTCATAGAGTTTTATCTTCATTCCTGCAAGCTTTTCCAAATTTTTAAAAATAAGTACACACACGGCAAATACATTGTTCACAGATTTGTTTCTCTTTTTTCTATTTGATAAGAAAAATACAATTGATGTATTCTAATATATTGGTTTTATATATTCCATATATTAGTTAAAACACAATTAATCTGTTTTAGTAAATAACTAATATTTTAATAAACTAAATTTCTCATCAAATTATTGGCGATAACTCGTTAATATTTTTCAAACAAATTTAAGATATTCAATACAATATTATTTTACAAAGTTTCATGATATTTGTTTTACCCATTTCTAAAATCGAAACTTTCAGTAAAATTGAAACATAGCATGTCATGAAAATGCCTTACTCAACACAAACAAATCGATTTTTTGACATCTTACCTTACTTAGCAGCAATTAGCTGAAAATTAACTGTACTTACTTTAACGATCTGTTTGAGTGAACTAGTCCCGATAAACATTATCGTTAAGAAGAGCACAATGTCACGCAAGGGCTCATAAAGTTTTATCCTTATCCCTGCAGACTTTCTGAAATCTCTCAAAAGAAGTGCACGCACGGCAGATCTATCGACTAAAGTTCATTGATTTATTTTTCTATTTTCTATTTGATAATAAATAAATAAAATTAATGTATTCGTATATATTTACTTTATATACTTCACATATTCCTTAAAATACAGTTCAACTGTTTTAATAAATAATAAATATTTTAATCCATAAATTTCTCATGAAACTATGGGCGCTGTCTGATTAATATTTTCGAGCAAACTTAAGAAATTCAATGCAGTATTACATTTACAAAGTTTCATGATATTTATCTCATCACACATTTCTAAAATCGAAACTTTCAGTAAAATTGAAACATAGCATGTCATGAAAATGCCTTACTCAACAAAAACAAATCGATTTTTTGACATCTTACCTTACTTAGCAGCAATTAGCTGAAATTTAACTGTACTTACTTTAACGATCTGTTTGAGTGAACTAGTTCCGATAAACATTATCGATAAGAAGAGCACAATGTCACGCAAGGGCTCATAAAGTTTTGTCCTCATCCCTGCAGACTTTCCGAAACCTTTCACAAGAAATGCACGCACGGCAAACCTATCGTCTAATATCCATTGATTTATTTTTCTATTTTCTAAATAAATAAATAAAATTAATGTACTCCTATATATTTGCTTTATATACTTCACATATTCCTTAAAATACAGTTCAACTGTTTTAATAAATAATAAATATTTTAATCCATAAATTTCTCATGAAACTATGGGCGCTGTCTGATTAATATTTTCGAGCAAACTTAAGAAATTCAATGCAGTATTACTTTACAAAGTTTCATGATATTTATCTCATCACACATTTCTAAAATCGAAACTTTCAGTAAAATTGAAACATAGCATGTCATGAAAATGCCTTACTAAACAAATCGATTTTTTGACATCTTACCTTACTTAGCAGCAATTAGCTGAAATTTAACTGTACTTACTTAACGATCTGTTTGAGTGAACTAGTTCCGATAAACATTATCGTTAAGAAGAGCACAATGTCACGCAAGGGCTCATAAAGTTTTGTCCTCATCCCTGCAGACTTTTCGAAACCTTTCAAAAGAAATGCACGCACGGCAAAACTATCGTCTAATATCCATTGATTTATTTTTCTATTTTCTAAATAAATAAATAAAATTAATGTACTCCTATATATTTGCTTTATATACTTCACATATTCGTTAAAATACAGTTCAACTGTTTTAATAAATAATAAATATTTTAATCCATAAATTTCTCATGAAACTATGGGCGCTGTCTGGTTAATATTTTCTAGCAAACTTAAGAAATTCAATGCAGTATTACTTTACAAAGTTTCATGTTATTTATCTCATCACACATTTCTAAAATCGAAACTTTCAGTAAAATTGAAACATAGCATGTCATGAAAATGCCTTACTCAACACAAACAAATCGATTTTTTGACATCTTACCTTACTTAGCAGCAATTAGCTGAAAATTAACTGTACTTACTTTAACGATCTGTTTGAGTGAACTAGTTCCGATAAACATTATCGTTAAGAAGAGCACAATGTCACACAAGGGCTCATAAAGTTTTGTCCTCATCCCTGCAGACTTTTCGAAACCTTTCAAAAGAAATGCACGCACGGCAGATCTATCGACTAAAGTTCAGTGATTTATTTTTCTATTTTCTATTTGATAATAAATAAATAAATAAATAAAATTAATGTATTCCTATATATTTGCTTTATATACTTCACATATTCCTTAAAATACAGTTCAACTGTTTTAATAAATAATAAATATTTTAATCCATAAATTTCTCATGAAACTATGGGCGCTGTCTGGTTAATATTTTCTAGCAAACTTAAGAAATTCAATGCAGTATTACATTTACAAAGTTTCATGATATTTAACGTACACATTTCTAAAATCGAAACTTTCAGTAAAATTGAAACATAGCATGTCATGAAAATGCCTTACTCAACACAAACAAATCGATTTTTTGACATCTTACCTTACTTAGCAGCAATTAGCTGAAATTTAACTGTACTTACTTTAACGATCTGTTTGAGTGAACTAGTTCCGATAAACATTATCGTTAAGAAGAGCACAATGTCACGCAAGGGCTCATAAAGTTTTATCCTCATCCCTGCAGGCTTTCCGAAATCTTTGAAAAGAAGTGCACGCACGGCAAATATATTGTTTAAAGCTCTTAGATATTTTTTTCTCTTTCGATTTGACAGGCAAACCCTCCGAGTGATCACGTTTAATAGATATATTACAAGATAATTTTAACCTCTTTGTTTTGAAAGATTAAATTTTAAAGAAAAGAAAAAAAAAAGAAGGTCCTGATAAGCTAATTCTTAGTTAATATGTAAGATTTCAAAAGTTTTACTTATAAGGTTTGAAATGGCAGAATAATTACAATATTTTTTTATCAGCATTAGATAACATGAAATTAAATTATTAAATAATAGTGATTTTAAAATAATTTTTGTCAGCCATGTATATTTTTATGTATTGATAGATATGAGTAATTAAAAAATTAGAGAATATTTTTTTAAATGTAAAGACTAGAGTCATATAATAACAGTAATAATGATGGTGATACATAGTTGCCAAGTATTTTTAATTTATTCCGGAATGTTGTTAGTCCCGCCCCTTTTTTCACACCGTAATCTTTTTAGAGTAATTTTTTTCATATTTAATCGTAATTATGTATTGAAGAAAATTTTCCTACAAAGTTTACGGTGTGAAAAAAGGGCGGGTCTAACAGCATTCCGGAATAAATTTAAAAAAAAACTTGGCAGCTATCAGGGATGGAACACGGGCGCAGAATTCATACCGGAATCCGTTTAAGAAATTTCTCTACTTATAATATCGTTGATTTGAGAAGTAGAAAATTTTCTTACATCGATAGTGGTATGAATTCTGCGCCCGTGTTCCATCCCTGAGCTATGGTGATAATTAATCAAGTCTCAGCTAAAGAAAACAGTCACAATATTTTGAAATAAAGAAAACTGATGTGAAGAAAAAGGCAGGTACTAACACTACCACAAAATATTAATTAAAATGTTGGCAGCTATGATTTAATTACGTATATTAGTATAAGAATGTGGCAATGATTTCTACATGAAAATAGTGGCAGCATTAAAAGCAAAATTTCTAATCCCTGAAAATAGAGTACTACCTTCTTTTTATACTACTACTTTTTTTTTCTTGTTTTCATATTTTATCGTAATTACTATTGCAGAAAATTACACTATATATAAAGTGGTGTAAAATAAAGACGTGACTAACAATACTCCGGAATAAATTATAAAATTTGGCAACTCTGTTAAAAATGTCCCGAAAAAAGGGCGGGGACTCCGAGCTCTACAACATGCAATTATCAGCAGTGATAAAGTAATTAAAATATAATTTAATGCAGCTCCAGTATAATACTTGAATGCAATTTATGTTGTCCTGAAAATATTATACAAATCGTGCATGGATAAATGGAATAAATTCCGTTAGCATTCCAGATTAGCTATACCTTTTCTCCTTTATTCGGTTCTATGAAACTGTGTAATATAAAATAAAATCTGATTTTAATAGAATTAAGTTTACATAAAACTATCTGTAATAATAAAATAGTTATAAGATAGTACATCTAGATACAAAATCGTGTAATTCTATCTAGTTTGTTCCTGGAGAAATTTAATTAAACTATTAAGTGGAAAAAACGATAAACTGTATTTAGTATTCCTCATTAATTATAAACTTTTTTCCTTTAATGGATCCAAATTTATCAGTCTAGAAACGATATAGTTTAAAATAAATCTACTTCGAGTTCCAAACTGATAAAGTAGGGATAAATTGATTGGCAATTATAAAATAGTTAAAAGAATAGTTAAGCACAAGCTTTACATAAATGTTACAATTAAGTTCGTCTATTTTAGAAAGGGAAATGGTGAAGTAGTCAGTAGGAAATAGATTAATTATATTTCATAATATCAGCTATTGAAATTTTCTTTTAAGTAGTACAAATTTATAAAGTCTATGTAGAATATAACTTAAAATGAATTTAATTCTGATTCAAACAGTTTAAGCTTGAATAAGATAAATTTTAGAGGTAAATTTATTTAAAATAACTAAATATAACATCTCAAGAATTTTTTAGTACAATTTAGTTAATTCTAGAAAATGCATACTTCATTGGTAAATAGAAAAATAAAATAAAGTTTCAATTTTATACATTTGTTACAGCCTTTTTCTTTCCTATGATTTTGTATCTAATTTATCCGTATGTAGAAAGTAATATAATCAAAAATTATAAATTTCTCAGTATCTATAGAATATAACGCCAAATGAATTTAATTCTGATCGAAGTAGATGTATATGGAGATAAAGTAATCAGAAGTTAACTCTAAACTTATGTAGCTGCAGGTGAATTCCACAGTTTAGTTTAGCTGATTTTGAAAGTAGGGATAATATATGTATTTTCTATTTTCTATCTATTATGAGCACCATATTCAATTTAAAATTATAATAGAAGATATCAAATTCAACTAGTATAGTTAAAAAAAAAAAAAAAAAAATCAGGATTTTACACAAATTATTCCTTTTTTATGATCATACTGTTTAAATTTATTCGTATAAGGGCAGGGTTGCCAACATTTTAATTTATTCTGGAGCATTTTTAGCCCCGCCTTTATTTCGCACCACTTTTATTTTAACCCCTTAACGGTCGCATATTTTTCAAAGACACGCCCATAAAATCCATATTTTTGTTTAATAAAAAAAAAAAAAAAAAAAAAAAAAAGATTGAAAATAAATATATGAATAATATATAAATTTATTCTGTACATATTACCAAATACATTATATATAGTTTGGTTCTGGCTGGTGCTTTCATGTACCCTAAAATGTTAAAGGATGGATGGTTGGGTTTTACGTCGTACTAGTGCTGTGCAGATGGGCAATTGGCGATGGTCTGGGACACACCCTTAGAGGTGGTCCGGAGACATGCCATCACAATTTTGATCCTCCACGGAAGGGATGGCTCTCCCGCTTCGGTGACCCCCCAGAGGTATAATTATTGATGGGAACATGGAGGACATTGCGGCCACGACAGATTTTACGTGCACCAGCCACCATTAGTGTACACGACGGTCTTTGGCCGACTCGAGCACCGAACCCGCAATCTTCAATTACGAGGCCGACGCTCTACCAACTGGGCTACCGCGGCCCAAAATGTTAAAGGAAAAATACACGTGGGGCGTGGCCACTGCTCGTTAATATCACGTGAGTGAGAAGGAATGGGTTAAGAGTAATTTTTTCTTATTTTATAGCAGTTATATAGTGGAGAAAAGTTTTCTATGAATAAAGTGGTGCAAAAATAAAGGCGGGGCTAAAAATGCTCCGGAATAAATTAAAATGTTTTCAACCCTGATAAGGGGAAAAATATATATATATATATATTTAAAATAAAACTAGATCGAACCTGTTTGATTTTCAGTGAATGACTTTGAATTATTTTTTAATCATAAAATATTTAATTAAGAATCTAGTCTGACTTCACTTGACTGTTGTAATCCATTTTAATATTTATCAAATGAATATAGCTAGTTATTATTAATAAAAATCATAATTATACTTTTTACATTTTATTTTTTAAAAATAGTTAAATAACACCTTATTTCGGATTCATATACCATATGTTCCGATGTATAACGCGCAGGTCAAATAGATGAGTTAAGCACCAGAAAATTTAATTTACAAATAAAGCTTTATTTGTAAGAAACAATGGCTTGTTAAAAAATAGCTTTTATTGTAAATTTAAATTTCTGGTGTATAACTGATTTCACAAACCTCTACGTTATACGCCGGAAAATACGGTACCTAGGCCTAGTATTCAAATTGAATATTATTCAGTGAGCAAACTGGGGCATCGATGTTAGTAGTACATATAAGATTAACTAATAAAAATGGAGTGTTAGCGGCATCTAATTTTGACATGTTTAATTTCGAAACAAACATATTTTTCAAAAATCTGAGTTACTTTAAAATAGTTTTTTTCGTTTTTAAAGAATATTAAAATTTCGCAAGTCAAATCGAGCCAAATAGGCGATGATCGCCAAATCCAGGCAAGAGACACCTTAGCGTGCAGAAGATCTGCTGGGATTCGAGCGAGTCCCCGAATTTAATATGAAATTGTCCGTCGGTGCTGAATGGCAGCGTCCGGACTTGATTAAAGTTACAGGGCGGTGTATAAATGACCGGTCACGGCAGAATTTGCCTTCATTATTCACAAGGATGGTCCAGGTAAATGGGAGGGATTGTGGGTTATTGCTGAGCCATGCTTGATCAGTTTTGTGAAGATTAAGCCCCGCTACGGATTAAAAATGACTGTTTCCAGAGCTGTACTTGCATAGGAGTGCGGATTCGTTTATTGAGGCCGCTCCGGGCCATTAAATTAATGTTGCTGAAAGATGTCATATTTCACAGATAAGTGAAATGGCATGTCAAAGTATCTTGAAAGGTCAGCAAGGGCTTATTTGGTCATTAAAGCGGGTTTTAGATGAATATGAATAAGGGAGCCCCCTCTAATACTTTGTTAATAAATGCGCCTAAAGTCGTAGTAGAGAAAGTGACCGCTTTACAATAGTGATTCCAGAATATTGAGGGCGTTTCATATGCTGTGGAAATTTATTGTCCATGTTTCAAGAGGTTATTTTATGAGTTATTGTATATTACTTATAAAATTTGGGATCGCTTAAAATGTCTGGAATATCTCTAATGTCCTTATTTTCTGAAAATATGAATGTCTGAATTTTATGTCTTTTATGCACTTTTATTGTCCAATAGCTATTTCTTTAACTGCAAGTCATTTCTTTTTTAAAAATGTTCAAATTTTAAAATACATATTACTTCATAAGCAGTTTAAACAAATAAATGCATTAAAGATAAATTAAATAAATAAATAAATAAAAATAGGAAATTAAAGTTTTTATATACCCCATACCTTGGGAGTTATAATCAGTAAAGGTGTTTTCATGTACCACCATTAAGATTTAAAACAAAATTAATTTCTGGTGCGACAAAAATTGTCCGAATTATAGCAGAATTACAAATATTTTAATTTATTCCAGAACGTGTTTAGCACCGCCTTTATTTCATACCACTTTATTTATAGAAAAAATTTCTACAATATATAATTTTCATAAAATAAGAAAAAATACTGTTAAAATAAGTTATATGAAAGAAAGACGGGGCTAAAAATGCTCCGGAATAAATTAAAATGTTAGCTACTTTACTTATAGCTGTTTAATTTTGGGAGATTTTTTTTTTTTTTTTTTTTTACAGATGGGGTTACAAAAATTAATTGTAGAAACAAATGTTCCATTAATTTTTTCAATCAATTTCTTTAATTGATTAATTAAAATATTCTAAAAGAATCAACTTTGTTCTTTTAAAATATATACTACCATTATTTTTCTACCATAATCTACCTTTGTTAAAAGCATGATACATTGCTATTAAAATACGATAAAGATTTTTGTATGGAAATAGTACTGGCAAAACCAGGCAGAAATTTCCCATTTCTGAAAGTGTCCCGATAAAAGGATAGAGATTTCAGGTTCTGCCCAAACAGAAAATTAAATATTGTCTGAAATGGAAATCTTTCTTTTAGGTAGGAAAACAATTTTAAGACCGAATTTAATGCTTCATATTTCAATAAATATTAGATGTATTATTTTCATTGTCCGTAAAATTAAATATAGTCATGGGATGTCAATCCAAGGTAGTTTTTGCGCACATTACGACTCATTAGAACAGGACGTAAGTCTCTCCGAACCACTACGAATATCCATTCCCTAAACCGGGAATCATACCCGGCAACTGGGAACTAAAGTCCAGGGAGTTAAGTACCAAATCCAGCCACCATATGCATTAAATGAATAAGGATAATTTATTTAAATCCCTTTGACAAGACTATGACACCATAAATTTTTTTTCTTAATTTCAGGGAAATTTAAATTTCTAGGAATTATTTTATTAGCGTAAATCTTTCTTAATATAAAATGTTTTAAAATGTGAAATATTTTTGCGATTGATGATGAAAAAATACATCTCTACGACTAATATCATAGATGCTAACATCTCAATTTATTGCGGAGTATTTTCAGCCCCAACTCTATTCTATGCCACTTACTTTTTAAAAGTTTTTTTTCTTCCTTTTTTCCTTTATTTACTAACAATTTGCCGGATTAGATTGGCAGCTCTGCAAAACTGTTACTAAGCAAGTTGAGAAAAGGCATACTTGCATGTTTCGAAATTTTATAAAGATCAGGGGTCGTACTCTCAACTCAATTCACTGCTACCACTATTTTTATTAAATAATCTCTAACCAGTATAATCATGACACATTACTATAAATATTGGATTAGTATTTTTGCATGAAATTAGTGGTGGCAGCAGAGATTATTTTTCTTCCTAAATATTCATTAAACATTACTTTTTAGCTAAAATGTTGTATTCGATGCTGTTTAATTTTTAAGTGATACTTCAAGCAATAGGTTAGGAAACACTACGTGATCATGGTTGTCTAGACTATTTTGTACAACAAATTATCGATTAAATATGTACACTAAATATCTAAGTTTTTTTCTTTTAATAAAGTGATGTGAAATAAAGGCGGGGCGAAAAATACTCCAGAATAAATTAAATGTTGGCATCTATGACTAATATTTGAGGAAAGAGCCATTATGTACCACTAGCAGTCTTCGAAGTGTTAATAAAATGTTACGCGCGTTTTATTATATTGTTACCATTACCGTCAGTAAAAAAATTTTCGTGAATGTTTTAATACTTAATCATGTGTTATAATACTTGCCAACCTAATCCGGAAGATTGTTAGTCCCGTCCCTTTCCGCCTATTTTTTCGCACTGGTCTCTTTTAAGAGTACTTTTCTTCTTAATTAATCGTAAATATTTTTCAAGAGAATTACTCTAAAAATTAAATGGTGTACAAAAAGGGGCGGGAACTAACAATCTTCAGGGTTAGGTTGGCAAGTATGTGTTAACCATAGCTGCCAATATTTTAATTTATTCCTAAGCCTTTTTAGCTCCACCTTTATTTCACACCACTTTATTTTTAGAATATTCTTCTCCAATATATAACTGTGTCAAAATAAGAAAAAAGTTCCTCTTTAAAAAAAGTGGTATGGAGTAAAAACGGAGCTAAAAGTGCTCCAGAATAAATGAAATAGTGACTGCTATGGTGTCAACGTTATGTAAAAAAGATTGTTATAAAATAGTGGTAACAACATAAAATGAGTGTAAAATTTTACGAACGCTGCGAGGCCTGCAATAGCCATACTTGCCAACATCCTAATTAATATTCCGTAGTATTATTAGCCCTGCCCATTGTTTCACACCAGTAAATTTTTAATGTAATATTCTTCAAATTCATTTAGGATTAAATAAGAAGAAAAATACTCTAAAAAGTTACTGGTGTGAAAAATAAGTTGGGGCTAACAATACTACGGAATATTAATTAGAATGTTGACAAATATGCCAATAGCATTAAACACCATTTTTATATGCACGCCTGCCATAATGTAATAAAATAAGCGTAAAATAACGTTTTGAGGCCGAGGCCTGACCAATAGCATTAAACGTCATTTTTATATGCTTTCCTGCCATAATGTAAAGCATAAAAAAGTGTATTATAAATCATAAATCATTAATAAAGATTTAATCCAGCTGTAAAGGTTGTTATATGTAGTATAGTTTTTAAGGTATATTATTAAGTAGCATAATAATAGATATATGATGATATATACAAATATTTAGTGAGTCATTAAGTTTTTATTTCTTGGTGTATATCTGTGTATATCTAAATTCGTTTACTAATTATTTTTAAAATGCATGAAATTATGCGCAATTCAAGGAATGTTATTTGCAATACGCGCTTCCTATAAAGCAATTATATTGCGTAAGTTTACACAAGTAGCCAAAAATCTATGCGGATATATTAAAGTGATAACAAGTTTTGACTGTTTTATTGATTTGAGTCATATACTGACTGCTTCTTATGCATCAGACAATTGTTAGGTAAAATATGATACAACAAATATTACGTCTCAGGGGCGCGTAATAAAGGGAAATTCTAGATAAATATTTGAAGAAGTTGCGTATAAAACTGTTTCAACATAATTACTAATCCCTTTAAAATTATCGACAAAAAGTAAGCTTTTACAAACTTAGATATTTAGTGCACATATTTAATCGATAATTTGTTGTACAAAATAGTCTAGACAACCATGATCACGTAGTGTTTCCTAACCTATTGCTTGAAGTATCACTTAAAAATTAAACAGTATCGAATACAACATTTTAGCTGAAGAGTAATGTTTAATGAATATTTAGGAAGAAAAATAATCTCTGATGCCACCACTAATTTCATGCAGAAATACTAATAGAATATTTATAGTAATGTGTTATGATTATACTGGTTAGAGATTATTTAATAAAAATAGTGGTAGCAGTGAATTGAGTTGAGAGTACGACCCCTGATCTTTATAAAATTTCGAAACATGCAAGTATGCCTTTTCTCAACTTGCTTAGTAACAGTTTTGCAGAGCTGCCAATCTAATCCGGCAAATTGTTAGTACCGCCCCTTTTTCTACACCACTTAATTTTTAGAGTAATTTTTTTCTTAAGTCATCGTAAATACATTTGAAGAGAATTACTCAAAAGATTAAGTGGTGTAGAAAAAGAGGCGGTACTAACAAATTGCCGGATTAGGTTGGCAGCTCTGGTGTTGCTAGAATTCTGCGACTATTTAATATCAATATTTTATATTCAATATCCACCACTAATTTTATACGTAACGGTTGCCTAATCACTTCGAAGATTAATTTTCTCTTATGTATCGCAAATATCAGTAGCTGCCAACATTTTAATATATTCTGGAGTATTTAAAGCCCCCTCTATTTCGCCCTGCTTTATTTACAGAAATTTTTTCTCCAGTGCATAGTTTTGAAAAAATAAAGTAAGTTGTACAAAAATAAAGGCGGGGCTGAAAATATTTCGAAATAAATAAGATATAGGCAGTTATGCAGATATCACTTCTCAAAATTATTGGTGACTATTGAATAAAAATGTAGGTTGAAGTTGATTTTGTTTAACGTCGTATTAGAGCTACGAAGCAACACCTCCTATAATAATGCCGCCATCATGACCTTTACGTCAGGTGAGATTGGCCGATAACATCCAAGCCACACCATCCTATGGATATTATAGGAAGTGTTGATTGGATGTAGTCGGCTTTTCTTCCATAACGTAAAATTCACTTCGGAGGCATTGTTACAGTAGGTGTTGCAGGAAGTGGACATTGGATTTTTTCGTGTTACGTCATAAAACCCTTCACACGAACTGCAGGGAAAACTGTAATAATATAATGTTTATATTTGTATTGTAAGGGGAAATATTTGTATTCTGCATGAAAATGTTTGTATTCCATAGATAAATGTTTGTGTCCATTTAACAGGGAGGAGGTGCCGCTCACCACTCCAGGAGTGGTGTCGAGCGTTTCTAGCTATGCTAGGCCCCTCTTCCGGAACGTTTATTAAAAAAAAAAGAAAAAAAAATAGTTACAAGGTTCCCCAGAATTGTTTGTGTCCATTGGGGAAATTCCCAAAGAAATATAAAATCAGACATCACATTGACCAACAGGATATTGCAGTGACGGCATCATAATTTTTATCCTCCGCAGACGGGGGTGCCAGTGGCTGTTAGGTTCCGCTCTGAAAACTGGTGCCTGTTTCAATCCCAGGTCGTCCTCGTCGGACTAACCATTCGAAGTTTTCTACGATTTTCTCAGAAACTCGCGTGAATGCGGGCTAGTACCGCCTCTTCTTGAAGGAAATTCCACCTATGCCTAGGTTCCTAGTGTAGGCGATCGAACTTTTTCCATACACTAGCACCACCTCCCTAGAGGAGAAGGTTCTTATTTCAATAAGCTCCTGTAGTACAAAAAAGATATCAGGAGATGCAGAGAGAGAGGCAGTTTTATATACAAAAAATCGATTTGCATAAATATAATACATTAGAAATAGTTAGAAAGCATATGCGGCAAGAAAACTTTTTAAATATACTTTTAGTTAACTAAAAGTATAATTATAACTAAATATTAACAATAATATTTAACGGTAAATTTATTTAAAAGATTTAAATTAAAAAGAACCTTTTTTATTTCTCAAATAATAAAAATACGTTATATTTATGAAAATACACTTTTTACATTCGTAAACTACAATTTTGTCATATTCTAAACAACTTAAAACCCTTCTTTACACCATTCTTGCCTTTAACAGCGTTAGTTTCGCTCCTCAAAAAGTCGGCGAAATATTAATTTGCGAGGAATCCCATTCTGCCCTATTGTTTCATTTGTTTTGTTTTCGCTAAAGACTTTGTCTTGTCTACAAATCCCGTAATAAACTGGACGTGCGACACTGTTTCGAGATTAACGCCTCAATAGGCTGAGAAGAAAAGGGGAATTAACATCTTTCTTTCCCTTACGAAATGCACTTGCAGAAGGGATTAAGACGTTAGAAGTGGGGAAAGAAAATGTGTTGGCATAAATGTTTGAATGTTTGCAAAAGAAAAAAAAAAAAATATCTTTCATTAATTGTAATTGTTTTAAGAATGTAATTGCGTGTGAAATGAGACGTTCTTTTGACAATATGTTTAAAATATAAATTTCCATAGCATTTTTTAATTTATTTTTTATTTTTATGGATATGAAAAATTCTGGAGAATTAACAGTTGTATATATCAGTGATGGAACACGGGCGCAGAATTCATACCACTATCAATGTAAGAAATTTTTCTACTTCTTAAATCATCGATATTATAGGTAGAGAAATTTCTTAAACAGATTCCGGTATGAAATCTGCGCCCGTGTTCCATCCCTGATATATCAATTTATTTGGAGCTATTTTATGCTGTTCATTTTTTTTAAGACATAGAGACTATTTCTTTCAGATAATATAAACCAAATAAAAACGGTCTTTTTTTTCTTTTTTTTTTCCGCCAAGTTAAAAAAAATAATAGTAATTAAAATTAAGAGAAAATTTGTGAAAGAAATTAAAAAAAAAAAAAAAAAAAAAAATTGATACAGTAACCTTTGCTAAGGAACTCAACTTCATATTTTGAGAGTAAGAATTATTATTACTCTTTTTCTATATTTAAATCATAAGATAATCAGAGCTGCCAATATTTTAATTTATTTTAGAGTATTTTTAGCCACGCCTTTATTTTTGTACCATTTATTTTTTAAAAGTAATTTTTTCTTATTTTATTAGAGTTATGTATTGGAGAAAATATTTCTATGAATAAAGTGGTGAAATATAAAAGTGGGGCTAAAAATACTCCGGAATAAATTAAAATGTTGGCAGCTATGGATAATTATTATATTAAATTATATAGAATAAAATGAGCGAAAATTACGTTATTTGTCACAATCTTAGATAAACATGGCCAGCGAATAAATACCAATTTAATAGCTATATGAATAAGTGAAGCCTTTGATACTAAATTAAAATCTTAAAAGTTAAATGTATTAGCATACTTACCAACATCCTAATTATGAACCGGAACATTTTTAGTACATGTCCCTTTTCTCACACGAATATCAGAGTTGCCAACTTTTATAATTTATTCCGGAACATTGTTAGCCCCACCCTTTTCTCACACCGGAAATTTTAAAGAATGATTTTCCCCTTATTTAACCTTTGCCACATATTAAAAAAAATATTCTATAAAATTTCTGGTGCGAAAACAGGGGGGGGGGGGCTAAAATTTCTCCGGAATAAATTATAAAAGTTGGCAATTCTGCCAATATACTTTTGGAGTGTTTTTCTTTTTATTTAATAGTACTTAAATTTAGAGAAAATTATTCTAAAAATATACTGGTGTAGAAAAAGGGGCGTATACTAAAAATCTTCCGGTTTATAATTAGGATGTTGGTAAGTATGTATTACGTAGAGAGTACTGTTTCTTTCAAAGTTTCAAATAGTAGAAAAATATCTTTACCATGAATATCTTGAATAAAGCAGGAAGTACAGCAAAAGAAAGTTAAAATATACTTCTCATCAGAAAATAAATTCTGTTTAGAACAGAATTTATTTTCTTGTAATTGCTAAAATGAAAATTGAAATACATTAAACCATAATTCAGAAATTTCACAATTCTAACTAGAAAATTGTGAAATATTTTTATCTATGATTTAGCTCTTAATTTGCTTCTTGATACAAAATGAATAAATATATAAGAAATAGGAAATAAATAAAATAAGCATAAACATAAACATAAACATGAATAAAAGTAAAGAAATAAATAAGTAAATTAAAATAAAAATAAAAGTGAAGAAATATTTCCAAATAAATTTTAAATAATATAATAGTGAGTAAAAGGTTTTAAATTATATCTTATTGTGAATACTTTGATACCCTATTGGTTTATTTACTATGCAAAAAAAATGGCATGCAATGTTAAATTCATCTTTCCAATTTGTTTTCTAAACATTTGTTTTACCAGAGCTGCCAACATTTTAATATATTCCGGAGCATTTTTAGCCCCGCCCTTATTTCATACCACTTTTATTTTAAAAGTATATATATATATATATTCTGATTTTATCGTAATTGTATATAGGAGAAAAGTATTCAATAAATAAAATGGTGCGAAATAGAGGCAGGGCTAAAAATGCTACGGAGTAAAATAAAATGTTGGCAACTATGCATAGATGCCAACATTTTAATTTATTCAGAAGTATTTTAAGCCCCGCCTTTATTTCATACCCTTTATTTTTTAGGAGTAGTTTATTCTTATTTTATCGGAGTTATATATTGGTGAAAAGTTTTCTATAAATAAAGTGGCGCGAAATAGAGGCGGGCTAAAAATGTTTCGGAATAAATTAAAATGTTGGCAACTATGGATTTACTATAACATGTTTCTAAAAAGCAATGAAGTTTCGGAAAGTGTATATTGTTCTCAGTTTTACTCATATCACTAAAAAATTAAGAATTTTTTATATATCGCTTTTTGTTAAGGTAAATTTCTTTCTGTCCTTTCAACATAGAACGCTTCTCACATTTACAAAAATTTCTGCATTTATTGCGCAATTGAACTTGTGTTCTGGAAAAAAAAAATTCTCTTTTTTTTTTTTTTTTTTTTTTTGGTAAGCTCAGACACGCAAAAGAAAAGAAAAAAAAGTGTGGGGGAGGAGAAAGAAAGCAAAAGACATCCTATTTCATAAAATTAACTTGCGTGATATGTTTAATTTGACTTACAACACTTTTCAGTCTTTCTTCTGTTTTTTTTTTTTTTTTATCGTATAATTAAAAAAAAAAAAAAAAAAAAAAAAAAAAAAAAAGAAAGTTTTGGAAAAATAAAATAAAATAGCCTTTATCAATCAAAATTTAGTGTTGAGCTTCTTTCATAAAGAAATATGCCTCAATCTTTTAAACATATTTGTTGGGGAATTTTAATGGGTATTATAATTAATCGAAATATTTTTAATTATTATGTTTAAAAGATTTTGTGCAAATAAAATTGTTTATTGATTAAAAAATATATTCATAATATTTTTTTGGTTTGAATAAAATTTATTTTTATTAATATTTAAATCCTCTGAATTATTAATATTTGGATTGTAATTAGGTAAACATTTATTTAAAGGAAAATTAAAATGAACAAATATGTCTATTGCTAACTGTTATATTCTTACATATAAAAAAGAACATTATTATTATATTTTTTTAATTTATTATTTTTCCTTTTCATTATAAGTTTTTTTTTGTCTGATTAATATGTATTTCCATTGAATGGGGAAAAAATGTTTAAATAGCTTTTGATATGAATAAAACATCTAGGGCAGAAGTACTTTTTTGTTGGTAAAAATGCTTCACATTGAAAAAATAATTTATAATAGCACTTTTGTTATAAATATGAATTAAATTTTTACTTAATAATTTTAGAGGAGTTTCCAATTAAATTATTGGATTTAATTTCAAATTAACAATGACATTTTTTTTTTTTTTTTTTTACTGGATTTTTAATATTTTTGGAATACGTACATTTGTTTTAATTAAATTTTGTTTAAAAAATAACTTAAAGAGCTTTCATTAAAAAAAAAAAAAAAAAGAAAAAAAAATCATAAATAAATTACTACATTTTCTTTTCATGTACGAATAAAAAAGATTCGATACATTTTTGAATAGAATTTATAATTGTTTCAATGTACTTCATATTATTTAATTGGTTTATTAAACATAAATTACAATAATTAAATAATACACTTACTAAGATTTCCACAAAATTTAGCATTACGATTCTTCTTTCACTTTTATAGATGTTATTTTTCTTATCAAATTATTGTACAATTTTTGTAAATGAAAATAGTTTTCATTGTTGAATTAGCAAAAGGATAAAAAGCATTTCATATGATCAACTACATAGAATTTTTAAGTCTATATTGAGTTTAACCAGTTAGTAGTCGCCAGTTGGCCGATTTGCCGCCCGTCCATCAGTGTTGCCAGATTTTTTTATTCAATAGCCACCAAAAATTTTTAGAAGTGGCATCTGACATACATAAAACGCGAATAAAATTAAAGAAACGTTGATCACATAACTTCTTAAAATTATTGGTGGCAGTACGCATTGGTGACAGTAAAAAGTACGCATTTTGTAATAGGTGGCGCTGTTTATAGCGACTACTAACGGGTTAATTATTGCAAAATAACATTAAATTTATTTTTTTTAAATTAAATTCTGTAACGTTTAAGTTAATTTAATTGATATTTTTCAAGAGAAAGAAAATAGGTTGTTTTTTTCGAACATGTTTTTTCCCTTACCAGGAAACCATCCTAATAGTTTAATAATAGAAATCAATTAAATTATGTTCATTTGAGAGGGCATAATATAAAGTGATTTTTGAAGCATAAATTGTTAGTCCTCGTAAGCCCGTTCTCGAGAAATCTATATTTAAGTTTGGGTAAAAATATCAGGGGTCGTACTCTCCGCCTTTTTTTCAGGACATTCTCAAGGATGAGAAACTTCAAATTTATTGTTACCACTAATTTTACACCACAATCTCTAACTTAAATAATCATGGCACATTACTATGAACATATCCGAAGTATTTCTGCATGGAATTAGTGGTGGGAGAAAGTCAGAAATTCCTTATCTCAGAGAGTGTCCTGAAAAAAGGGCGGAGAGTACGTCCCCTGAAATATAGTAATGTGGGAGGAGTCCTATGAAAACCTGCCAGAACCATGATTTTTTATCAATTTTTAGATTCTATTTTAGCGAATTTTTAGTCATTATATCTCGACTGAATATATCTCAAAGCTGAAATGGGCAACGGATTATTCCATCAAAGAACACATTTGACTATGCACTGTCGATTTCTGCTTGTTTTCGATTTTACTCACTATCTCAGTAAGGCGTGGTTGCGCGGATTATTAGCGAACTTTCAAAATTTATAACTCGAAAACGAGCTGACGAGGGTTATTGCTTTATGCGTCAAAAAACATATTTATTTATGCTCTTTCGATTAATGTCTATTTGGATTTTTTTTTTTTTTTTCATAATTACACTATGGGATGGTTTCCTGGTTAGGGCTCTGCATAGGTGTCAAGCAGTTTTGCCAGATCTGGCGAATTTTGTTTTATTCAATATCTCAAATAATTTTCAATCATAACACTTCGAAGATTGATACGCTATTATGTTTTCAAATATTACTTCTCAAAATTATAGGTGATTATTGAATCAAAAATTCGCCATATATATATATATATATATATAATACAATGGTTGGTTGGGTTTTATGTCGCACTAGTGCTCCGCAATGGGCAATTGGCGACAGTCTGGGACTCACCCCTAGAAGTGATTCGGAGACATGCCATCACAATTTTGGTCCTCCACGGAAGGGATGGCTGAATTTTGATGAGAACATGGAGGACATTGCGGCCACGACAGATTTTACGGGCACCAGCCACCGTTTGTGCACACGACGGTCTTTGACCGGCTCGAGCAACGAACCCGCAATCTTCCATTTACGAGCCCTGCGCTCTACCTACAGGGCTACTGCGACCCCTAATATAATGAATTTATTAACATGTTATTTTCTGTTGTGATGCAGCTAATTTTAGAAAAATGTAAAACAAATATATTTAATATAGTTTTATTCCTTATTCTCTCTTCAGAATGATCTTCGATAATTTTATTGAAAACGGCTCTTTTTATTTATTAAAATTAATTCATGTAACTCACATATTTTTAAAAGCTTAAATAGTTTTTAATCTTTATTTACATCGCTTCGTCTGCTTGAAATTGATTTGCTCAAAATATATCGAAAAATACGGCGCTCTGGTTTTAGCGTACATCACATGTAAACTGTTTCTCCCAAAATTTCTTGACAAATGTTTTAGACTACCGCTGTGGTTAGCTAAATATTTATTCTCGCATCTAATTTTCTCTAGCAAATTTAATGATCATTTAAAATTATTATATCTATACATCTGCTTTTTCGTAAAATAATATTTAATATTCATCTAACGTCGATATGAACTTACATAGGCCTACTGGGGAGGAAAACGAATCAAACCATTTTACATTTTTGCTGTTTTTCATTCCTAACGTCGTTTCTACAACGTTCATTCCAAGAAACTTTAAAACCACTCCGCTTCTATATGTGTGTGCCCGAAGGATATTTATGTGCGACCAGTTCGAGTTCGAAAAATCGATTGTTTTATTCAAAGAATCGATTTCTGAAGCGGAGTATCTAACTGCTTCTGGATTGCCCGTCAGGGATTGGTTGATGAGGATTTTACTTACTTATTGCACTCTTTTCTGTAGAAGATATACCGTTGTATATTTTAGATTTGGAAAACGCTGTAGAAAGTAAGAAATTCTCAAATATATTTCAACAATTTGTTTAAGGTTGAATAGCCAGTGTGGTTTCATATATTTACAATTTTGGCGACATCATGTGGTTACATATTATAAGAAGTCATGATCAAAGAAAATTTTAAACATACTTTTACACTTTCAAAGAAATATAAAAATCTCAACAATTCTTATTTCAATTTTAGTCTTATGCAATGCTCAAAAATTATTTTTGTGGCAACACTACCTATTGCGCTATTTTTATCAAAAGTTGATAGGCACTAATTTATGTCAAGGGAAACTACATATATAAATCTATATGTAAATTCTATGCGTTCGTTCCAGAGCTAGAGCTGCTACAAAATTTTGTCACTAACTCGCATGCAGACAGACAGATATTTTCTAAAAAATGGACCTCTCCAAACTTTAAATGGATAGAAATTCAGAAGTCGAATTTTTTTACGAATTTAATACTTTCTTTTATTTAATATCGAAAAAAGTAACAATTAATACAATTTCTACATTTTTATGAAATTCCTGATCAATTTCGGACTTTTATATAGAAATGTAACTCTAAATCACTACCCCCATTAAATTATCATAAATTGCTAACTTAAAGTGATGATTTTCATCGTTTATTTTTTAAAAATTCATCATAACTAAAAATGCTGTAACGAATCTCTCTCTCCAACCCCCTGGAATTTGGAGGGAGTGCCCATTCCTCCCACTCACCCCCCTTTCCATCCTCCGGGCCGAACGAGGGGCGATTTGGAAATGAGTGGGAAAGAGAGAGAGACTGGTGTAGAGAGATGTATGATGAAGGAGGCAAACTGCTTCCGAAGATGTTTTTTATTCTTTTAAAAGTGATTCTGTTAATAATAATAACTAAGCTCAACTGTAAATAAAAAATGTAAATAGATTTAATTAAAGTCTCAATCATATAAAGGATTCTTTCATTGGTATCAAGCCTATACGCTACCTATGGTGTTGATGACGTTACAATGCATTTTGTTTTTTATAATTTTGAATATAAGGGCTGAAAATGTATTAAATTTAGTCCGTTTTACTTTATTACTACCAAAATGTGTCGTCAATTATAAATTCTGTTGTTTTATGTTACAGTACATATAAAACAAAATTATTGTAACAGTAAGATTTCTTTTTCGAGGTAAGTCACTGTAAAAACTTTATTGTTTCATAACGTACCGTGTTTTTCTGTGTATAATCGAATAGACAAATAGACAGCTTTAATCCAGAGAATTTTATTAATAAATGAATTTATATTTCGACGATTAGTTTACTTATTCTTTGTCTTTATTCTTATGCGTTGTGAATTAAGTAATAAAGAAATGGTCTATCTTCCCCGTTCTCCATCTTACAGTGTTACGTTGTAATAAATTCCGATTATAGTATTGTTTCTGCGCTTCAAATATTTAAAAAAAATTTACTTTAGGTATTTATTTTTAAATGAATAATTGTATATTTCCGCTAGAAATATATTCGACTAAAACGTAATAGTTTTCTACATGATAACTGAAAGGTAAACTCCTTATCTTACACGCTAGTCAATTGAAATTTTAAAATAAATTATCGAAGTACTCTTTGTGAATTACTCTCAAAAGAACTTTTAACTCTTTAAAAGTCCTCTCTAAGAAAATCCTCTCCTCTCTCTCTTTAAGAATTTTTAACTATTTAAAAATCTGTGCATTACTTCTTCATGTAGAACTCATAATAAAAATATGTCACAGGTACGCGGACTCGCAGGACTATTTGTGAATTACTCTCAAAAGAACTTTAACTCTTTAAAAGTCCTCTCTAAGAAAATCCCCTCCTCTCTCTCTTTAAGAATTTTTATTTATTTAAAAATCTGTGCATTACTTCTTCATGTAGAACTCATAATAAAAATATGTCACAGGTACGCGGACTCGCAGGACTATTTGTGAATTACCCTCAAAAGAACTTTAACTCTTTAAAAGTCCTCTCTAAGAAAATCCCCTCCTCTCTCTCTTTAAGAATTTTTAACTATTTAAAAATCTGTGCATTACTTCTTCATGTAGAACTCATAATAAAAATATGTCACAGGTATGCGGACTCTCAGGACTATTTGTGAATTACTCTCAAAAGAACTTTAACTCTTTAAAAGTCCTCTCTAAGAAAATCCCCTCCTCTCTCTCTTTAAGAATTTTTATTTATTTAAAAATCTGTGCATTACTTCTTCATGTAGAACTCATAATAAAAATATATCCCAGTTACGCGGACTCTCAGGACTATTTGTGAATTACTCTCAAAAGAACTTAAACTCTTTAAAAGTCCTCTCTAAGAAAATCCCCTCCTCTCTCTCTTTAAGAATTTTTATTTATTTAAAAATCTGTGCATTACTTCTTCATGTAGAACTCATAATAAAAATATATCCCAGTTACGCGGACTCGCAGGACTATTTGTGAATTACTCTCAAAAGAACTTTAACTCTTTAAAAGTCCTCTCTAAGAAAATCCCCTCCTCTCTCTCTTTAAGAATTTTTATTTATTTAAAAATCTGTGCATTACTTCTTCATGTAGAACTCATAATAAAAATATGTCACAGGTACGCGGACTCGCAGGACTATTTGTGAATTACTCTCAAAAGAACTTTAACTCTTTAAAAGTCCTCTCTAAGAAAATCCCCTCCTCTCTCTCTTTAAGAATTTTTAACTATTTAAAAATCTGTGCATTACTTCTTCATGTAGAACTCATAATAAAAATATGTTACAGGTACGCGGACTCGCAGGACTATTTGTGAATTACTCTCAAAAGACCTTTAACTCTTTAAAAGTCCTCTCTAAGAAAATCCCCTCCTCTCTCTCTTTAAGAATTTTTATTTATTTAAAAATCTGTGCATTACTTCTTCATGTAGAACTCATAATACAAATATGTCACAGGTACGCGGACTCGCAGGACTATTTGTGAATTACTCTCAAAAGAACTTTAACTCTTTAAAAGTCCTCTCTAAGAAAATCCCCTCCTCTCTCTCTTTAAGAATTTTTAACTATTTAAAAATCTGTGCATTACTTCTTCATGTAGAACTCATAATAAAAATATGTCACAGGTATGCGGACTCGCAGGACTATTTGTGAATTACTCTCAAAAGAACTTTAACTCTTTAAAAGTCCTCTCTAAGAAAATCCCCTCCTCTCTCTCTTTAAGAATTTTTATTTATTTAAAAATCTGTGCATTACTTCTTCATGTAGAACTCATAATAAAAATATGTCACAGGTATGCGGACTCGCAGGACTATTTGTGAATTACTCTCAAAAGAACTTTAACTCTTTAAAAGTCCTCTCTAAGAAAATCCCCTCCTCTCTCTCTTTAAGAATTTTTATTTATTTAAAAATCTGTGCATTACTTCTTCATGTAGAACTCATAATAAAAATATGTCACAGGTACGCGGACTCGCAGGACTATTTGTGAATTACTCTCAAAAGAACTTTTAACTCTTTAAAAGTCCTCTCTAAGAAAATCCCCTCCTCTCTCTCTTTAAGAATTTTTAACTATTGAAAAATCTGTGCATTACTTCTTCATGTAGAACTCACATTAAAAATATATCCCAGTTACGCGGACTCTCAGGACTATTTGTGAATTACTCTCAAAAGAACTTTTAACTCTTTAAAAGTCCTCTCTAAGAAAATCCCCTCCTCTCTCTCTTTAAGAATTTTTAACTATTTAAAAATCTGTGCATTACTTCTTCATGTAGAACTTACATTAAAAATATGTTACAGGTACGCGGACTCGCAGGACTATTTGTGAATTACTCTCAAAAGAACTTTAACTCTTTAAAAGTCCTCTCTAAGAAAATCCCCTCCTCTCTCTCTTTAAGAATTTTTAACTATTTAAAAATCTGTGCATTACTTCTTCATGTAGAACTTACATTAAAAATATGTTACAGGTACGCGGACTCGCAGGACTATTTGTGAATTACTCTCAAAAGAACTTTAACTCTTTAAAAGTCCTCTCTAAGAAAATCCCCTCCTCTCTCTCTTTAAGAATTTTTATTTATTTAAAAATCTGTGCATTACTTCTTCATGTAGAACTCATAATAAAAATATGTCACAGGTATGCGGACTCGCAGGACTATTTGTGAATTACTCTCAAAAGAACTTTAACTCTTTAAAAGTCCTCTCTAAGAAAATCCCCTCCTCTCTCTCTTTAAGAATTTTTATTTATTTAAAAATCTGTGCATTACTTCTTCATGTAGAACTCATAATAAAAATATGTCACAGGTACGCGGACTCGCAGGACTATTTGTGAATTACTCTCAAAAGAACTTTTAACTCTTTAAAAGTCCTCTCTAAGAAAATCCCCTCCTCTCTCTCTTTAAGAATTTTTAACTATTGAAAAATCTGTGCATTACCTCTTCATGTAGAACTCACATTAAAAATATATCCCAGTTACGCGGACTCTCAGGACTATTTGTGAATTACTCTCAAAAGAACTTTTAACTCTTTAAAAGTCCTCTCTAAGAAAATCCCCTCCTCTCTCTCTTTAAGAATTTTTAACTATTTAAAAATCTGTGCATTACTTCTTCATGTAGAACTTACATTAAAAATATGTTACAGGTACGCGGACTCGCAGGACTATTTGTGAATTACTCTCAAAAGAACTTTAACTCTTTAAAAGTCCTCTCTAAGAAAATCCCCTCCTCTCTCTCTTTAAGAATTTTTAACTATTTAAAAATCTGTGCATTACTTCTTCATGTAGAACTTACATTAAAAATATGTTACAGGTACGCGGACTCGCAGGACTATTTGTGAATTACTTTCAAAAGAACTTTAACTCTTTAAAAGTCCTCTCTAAGAAAATCCCCTCCTCTCTCTCTTTAAGAATTTTTATTTATTTAAAAATCTGTGCATTACTTCTTCATGTAGAACTCATAATAAAAATATGTCACAGGTACGCGGACTCGCAGGACTATTTGTGAATTACTCTCAAAAGAACTTTTAACTCTTTAAAAGTCCTCTCTAAGAAAATCCTCTCCTCTCTCTCTTTAAGAATTTTTAACTATTTAAAAATCTGTGCATTACTTCTTCATGTAGAACTCACATTAAAAATATATCCCAGTTACGCGGACTCTCAGGACTATTTGTGAATTACTCTCAAAACAACTTTTAACTCTTTAAAAGTCCTCTCTAAGAAAATCCCCTCCTCTCTTTCTTTAAGAATTTTTAACTATATAAAAATCTGTGCATTACTTCTTCATGTAGAACTCACATTAAAAATGTTTCATAGGTACGCGGACTCGCAGACAGAGAGACAGGCAGGCATGTTCTAAAAAATATCGAATTGTGTTCAAGAAATAAAGGATTTTTTCCGAATTTAATACTTTCTTCTTAAAAATATAAAATGAAGTAACAAAAAATTACTCCAGATTCCTCGTTCTCCTTATTACCGAGATTTATCGTAACAAATAACGATCTATAGTTTTATTCCTGTGCTTCAAGCTTTCAAACAATGATTTTCGGTGTTTATTTTTAAATAAATAATTCTATAATTCACTTTTACCAGAAATATATTCAACTAAAACGTAATGGTCTTCTACATAATAACTGAAAGGTCTTGCATACTAGTCAATTGAAATTTTAAAATAAATTATTCGAAGAACTATTTGTGAGTTACTCTCAAACGAATTTTTAACTCTTAGAATAAATTTATTCTTAAAGAGGAAATAGAAAACATTCTTTAACATGCATGCTTCAATAAATTCTTTCGGAAGAATTAATTAATTTTAACACATTTCCTCTGAGAAATCGCAATTTCGAATATCATTCTACTGTTTTCAACCATACCACCTTATCTTCATAACAAAGATAACTTTTAGAGTCGTCTTTTATTTATTTAAAAGCAGATAAGTGTACTTCTCTAACAAGATAAGAATTCGGAATCTCTGTAGTGTACAGGTTGTGGAGAAAAATGCTTTTCGTTACCTTGTATGTTTATTCCCGAACTTGCAACACTTTTTCAGAAACATTAAATTTTATGTAACTTTTATGTTTTGGATAGGATTTTACATGTTTCTTAAATTTTAAATTTTCTTTCTTGTGGAAATTAAATTCGTAATATTGTAATGGAATAAATTATCGTATATTTGTTCAGTTTTATTTCAGTACTTTTAGGATTATATTTCTCTATGTACAACAGTTTGTCTATGGAACATACAGTTTGATCTGAAATTATTAATGGAAGTTATATTTTGACTAATAAGTTTTACAAGTGTATTATTCGCTATTATGGCAATATATTTGCCACTATTTAAACCAAAAACTGGAAAAACTTCAAAATATTATTATTATTAATTTTTATTTCTGGTTATCATGTAACAATCAGGAAACAATGATGTTCACTAGTCATTTCTTCTAAATCCAGACTTGATATTTATTGTCAAATATCTTTATTCTATAATCTCTAATCTCTGTAATTCTATATACCGTAAAATACCATTCAGGGGTTCAAGTACCTCCTTAGTCATTAAAGAAAATCAGTTTATATTTGAGGAGGGGGCGAATAAACGATAAAAATTGGAAAAAATTTAGAAAGGGGCATGTATTTTCTTGCTAAAATTAAGTGGCATATATATATATATATATTGAAAACCTTTTCAATTATTGAATAGATGAAACCAAGAAACATTGAATAAGATAAAACCAGAAAAAATACAAAAAAAAAAAAAAGATTACGAATATCAAACAACCTTAAATTGAAGCACACAAATTCATTACGTTTTCAGGGGTATAGAATGAATATTGCATGTAGGCCAGCACCTTTCACGAATTCCAATTTTCATTATGGTTAAGTTATTTTATCTGCCAATTTCCTTTTATTTTTCTTTCTTTCCTTCCTTTTTTTTTTTTTTTTTTTTTTTTTTTTTTAATGCAAGATTGAAACTAGTGTTGTATATTGCTGAAAAAGCTATACAATATTCGAAATCTTGCATTCATTGTTGACAGTACCGCTAGTTTCCTGATGAGATCGGTACTGGATTTCAGCATTTTTAACTCCATTTTTCCTTCATGCATTCCTTTTTATTTCAATAGTCATTTTGGTTAATTTCTTTCAATTCTTATCTTGTGTTGCATGAATTTACTGGACTAATGGATTAAGACAACTAACTCATAGTTTAGGTTTAAGTGATATACGTCATTTCTCTTCTGCGTAAGTACTTTAACATGTTTTTACTATTCAGTGAAATTTACTTAAATGGTAATTGTGACAATAAATTTATACGTAATACATCTAATTATTAAATTCATTGTTGGTATTTTCATCTTTCTCTCATTTGCTGAGTATTGTAAAGGAATTAAATAATTTAATATATATATATATATATATATATATTAAGCAAAACGTGTATATGTTTTAGGTTGCAGGATAAAAATAAGTAAAAAAATATATATACAGTAGTTAACTCTTAGTTAACTGACATTCAACTGACCGGAAAAATTCGGGGACTTTTTTTTTCCCCCACTTTCAATAAATTGTTTTACAACATTTGTCGCAATATTAGGAAGCTTATATTTTCCATTTTTAAATAATCACACTGTCCGATTTATTATAAAATAAATCATTGTTCATATTTATAAAGGTACACCCCGCGACAAAAAGATAGGTACAAAGGGTTTTTTCTTGGATTTTTCATAAAATAACATTATCTAAATTGTGCTTATCATTTATTATTATCATAAAATACCACTATTCCCGGACTAATTTTTGTTTTAAGACTAATTTGGAAAATTTTTAAGACTAAATTTTTTCTAATTTAAGACTATACACCGCAACAAAAAGATAGGAACAAAGGTTTTTTTTTTTTTTTTTTTTTTTTAATAACATTTTTGAATACGATTATTTTGAATATGAATATTTTGAATATGATTCAAATATTTAATATGTTTTTGATTTGCTAATATTTTGTTGTGATAATAAATGATCAGCACAATTTAGATAATGTTATTTTATGAAAAATTTAAAAAAACCTTTTGTTCCTATTTTTTTGTCGCGGAGTGTAGTCTTAAATTAGGAAAATTTTAGTCTTAAAACTTTTCTAAATGAGTCTTAAAACAAAAATTAGTCTTGAAATAGTACTATTTTATGATAATAATAAATGATAAGCACAATTTAGGTAATGTTATTTTATGAAAAATCAAAGAAAAAACCCTTTGTACCTATCTTTTTGTCGCGGCGTGTATATCTTACAAAAGAAAGAATAACATAAAAAACTTCTGTTCCAATAGAGTCTGCCGCTGAACATAAGGGGTCAGTTATTCGGTATTTTCAGAACTTGCGAAATTCACGTGAAAAGCAGAGGAGGGGGGGGGCACTGTTGTGGTATTTTACGGTAAGTAATTTCACTGCTTGAGTAACAGTAAAATTAAATTAAATTAAAACAGCCTTAGTGTAATAAATCTAAAAAAGACTCTTAGATTTATTTATTCGTTAATTTATTTATTTATTTTACTATTTTCTTCTATGTATATAAGAAAAGAAATATTGAAACTGTGGACATATTACACATCTGATTTTCGACGGACTTACACATTTTGAGAAGTCTTGAACACGATTTGGCTATTTTTAGAATATGTCTGTCCGTCTACGTGTGATATCGAATTTTGCGAACTCTGTATTTCATTAACTAATGAATGGAAAACAAATTTGATAAATAGATGGACCTTGACTTAAATTGATGCTGATTATATTTTGGTATATAACACTAAAAAGTGTCGTTGTCATATTTTTTTTTACATTATTTTAATACGAAAGTATGTGGCAAAATATCGTATGAATGATATTTTTTTAGCAATCTTTTTTAAATTAAAAATATATATACATATTTGTAATAATAATAGTCAAAAGAAAAATGAAATTTCGTGTAAGTAGCAGTACCGTTTCGTTCGACGTAAATGGAGGCGGGGGGTTGTATCTACGGACATGTTAATTTTCAATATGAGTATTTTTCAAAAGAAATTTTTAATACCTTTAAAAAGAATGGTTGAACCATAGATCTGTGATAATTTGAAACATAGCTATCGATTTTTTTTTTTTTTTTTATATACAAATAAATAACTTAAAAAATGCCCTTTTTTCCCCCTAGATGTTGACTGTAGTGCACAAAATTCACTTTCTTCCGACATTTAGAATTATACTTTTACGATGAAAATCGTCTGCTTTCATCATGGAAAATAATTTTAATAAATGTTTTGTATTTGGTGAATTTTGTATGGAAAAATCTAGAAGAAAGTATTGTGATGCCGCCCCAAACAGTTTTAAATGTTTATATAAGTGTAAAAATTAGTTTAGCATAAAGTTAGCAAGTTTTTAATATACAGTAATTTCTTACGTATAATCCGCAGGTTATATAAGCCAGTTTTGCACCAGAAATTTTAATCGACAAATAAAGTTATAATTATACGAGCTGTTCCTTTGAAAAAAATATTGTTTTTTCTGTTAAATAAAACTTATAGTGGAGAAATGACTTCTGCGGATTATATACCAGAAATTACGGTACATCGTGAAAAATTGATAACTAAAGTGAATCAAAACGTGTAACAAAAAATTTATTTTGAAAATTTTGAAATTAATTCAAAAATATATTCGTAGATGGTCTTTCTAAACAACTGTTTAGTGAAAATATAAAGAAATATAATCATAAGATCATTAAGGTATTTTTTTTTTTTTTCCCTTAGAAACTTAATACTTTCTTGCAAGAAAATGAAACGCAAGAAAATTTCGACAAATACGTAACCGGAAATGCAATTGAAATGACAAGATTTGCCCCCACACAATAATACTAAACTTTATCGTACCTCATACCAAAGGTTGTGTTTTCACGTTATTTTATCTAACATTTGTCATTTCAAGTCAAGTGTAAATCCTACTATATCTTGACTAAACAGAAATTTCTGATAACGCGGTGTTTTTAATATATAAATGGGATGCAGATAAATGTCGACACTTTGTATTTGAAATGGTAAAAAAAAAAAAAAAAAAATGTTTTAAACATTTATTAATGCAGTAACAAATACAATTAGATATACGAAACTTTTAAATTCAAATGAACTGAGTTTCAT
Organism: Salticus scenicus; assembly: GCA_963930645.1. Classification (NCBI taxonomy): domain Eukaryota; kingdom Metazoa; phylum Arthropoda; class Arachnida; order Araneae; family Salticidae; genus Salticus; species Salticus scenicus. The sequence continues at coordinate 9,800,835 of OZ005658.1, read as the reverse complement.
ATTGTTTGTATTTAAAATTTGCTGTTTATAGTTGTATGTTCATTTTGTAATTGTGTTAAAGCAAATTTTCTTCGTTTAAAATCAACAGCCACCAGAAATCACCAACAATATTAAAAAACAAGAAATGAATAAAGTTATTCGTCTAAGTTATAAAAGAAAAATTTTATGAAAAAATTTTCGGGGAGAGTTTTTGCAATTTTGAATAGAAATTTGTGGTTGCACTAAAAGAAATTATATATTATTAAAAACTAAAAGAACTATTGAAAGAGTTAACAGTTAATTTATTATAGTACGTAAAAAGTAAAATATGAGAAGACAAAAAAAGATATATATATATATATATATACAGCTAAAAATTTGCAGAATTTTTCTGATTGTGTGTACATGGCTAGCATTTTTAAAAATTGTCTTATTTCATTCTTGTAAATAAAAATGTGTTTCTCTTTAAAATATCCAATTTCTCTACACTATATTTTAAGCAAAATTGTCTTTTAAGAACCAAGATTTATATCTCATACTGGGAATATATTTATTAAAAAAAAAAAAAAAAAAAAAAAAACTGTTTCTTTTTTGTGAATTCGACTACATTTCTCGTCTAGTTGTAGAAACGGGACTTCTTCAATGGAAAGCGAAGGTGCTAACGAACTGTAATTATGGGCAGACGGGACTCTAGGGGGTGTTTAGTGTCGTAAAAAAAAAAGGAGAAGTTCTTTTTATGGCCCCGGTAGAGTGAGAAGAAAGAGAAAAAGAATTGTGTGGTAAACAGAAATTAAGAAATGTGCGAATAACTCGGATGTATGTTCAGTTTCTTATTTCACTGTAAGAATTTCTCTTAGCAGAATGGCAGCAGAGATAAAAGCGATACCTTATCATACTGCCATGGAAATATTGCCAGTGGACCGATAAGCGTAGCTTCATTGGTAAATCTGGAAGAGTTTAGATGTCCCATGAGTTCTACTAGCGAAAGTGGAGAAAGGATTTTATTGTTTCTGATCTTCTTTCAGACAAATATGTTTGAATTACAAATAAAATTTTTGAACGTTCTACTCGAGTTAGTTTTGATTTTTTTTTACAAATATTTCGTAGTTATATATTTTCTTTTGTAATTGACAGTTTCATACCATTTGAGCTACAGAACAGCTATATATATATATATATATATATATATATATATATATATTAAATATTTAGATGAATGAAATAAAATAAAAATATTGCAAATGAGTGAGTAGACGCTTTATTTTATTTTTATTACGCAGGGCTATTAGTCTCAGTCTACGGGTAGAACGTTGTCACCAGTTTTTCGATGGTTGGACATTTATCGAAATAGAAAATATAATTGAAAGCCATGTTATAATTCGAAAAAATAATAATAATAATAATAACAATAATAATAATAATAGTCCTCCGCACTAAACTAAATTCTGCTTTTGCTAGAATTTCATCAAAATCTTTTTTTTTTTTTTTTTTATTGAAAGGAAAAGAAAAGAAAGTTAATAATAATCAGTATCGAAACGGACAGTATCGAAAAAATTGAAGAAGCCCTTTTTCAGACAAAAATACATAATTTACGTTAATTTTTAATTGTTGCCAAAAAAGTTTACGAGTTAATTTAATTTAATTTAATTTAATTTAACTTAACTTAATTTAATTTATTTATTTATATGTATATATATATATATTTTTTAAATGAAAAGAAATTCACGCGTAAATATTAAAATTGATATAAAACTTTGTGAAAAATTAAACTTTCTGGGTAAAATTGACGTCATTATAGCTCTAAAGGCTTTTTTTTTTTTTTTTTTTTTTTTTTTTTTTACGGATTTAAAAAATATATTTAAAAAAAAAAAAAAAAAAAAAAAAAAAAACTTATTAAAACCCCTAAAGGAACAAATCAAAAACAACTAGCAGGATTTTTTATTTTATTTTTAATGCATTAAACTAGTAATTAATACCATTTGTGATCTTCTTTCCAACAAATATGTTTGAATTGCGGATAAAACGCTTCAACTTTTTACTCGAGTGTTAGTTCCGATTTCTTTAAAAGTATTTCATATATTATATTGTTTCTTTAGTAATTCACAATACCACTTGAGCTATTGAATAACGGTATCCAAATGTAACTAAATATAATTATGAATGAAATGAAAGTCCAAAAATACGAAAAACAAATAAATAGACACCGTTTTTCATTTTTAAATGCGTTAAATTAATTAATTACATATTATTTTACTGGACAACTTCATAAAATTTCAAATTTTTCATGATTAAAAATTCAAAAAAATTCTTGGTATGTATAAAATATATTACAAAAGTTTCAATTATTAAGAAATTGTTATAAACCAAATTAAAAAAGTTATATAACACTCTTCTTACACATACTATTATAGTTTTTTTATTAGCAAAAGTCAGTATAATAATTATAAGATAAAAAACTTTTTATATACCATGTTTTTAAATTTTCTGTTGAATCATAGCTATAGAACTACATCAGCACTTTACCAATGTGTATAAAATTTTTAAAGTGATAATGACATCCATTTTTGCGAGATGCATCATTTTACTTTTTACAATTTTTTAACGTTCACGTTTAATTAAATGTATTTATTTTTAGGTCGAAAGAAAATGAACTCGTAAAAATTTTTTTGGCAACAATTAAGTTATAGCTAATATTTTAATGGCTATTTTTTAAAGCGATTAGGATGTTATTATTTTCATATTTTAATTAATTAAAAGAAAACTAATCAAAAATTCGAAAATCGGGCTTCGAAGTATTGTGTTGTCATCGGGTTACGAGCTATTCTGAAAGTTTCAAATGTCTAGCTAGTAGGGAAGTTAGTTAAAAATCGATTGCAAGATTTGTACAGGACAAACAATCAAGAATAGAAGTTAATAAAAGCATGGTAAAATAGTATGTCTACATATCTTCCTAGGTATGTCTACATATTTTTCTAGTATCTAGTAATTCATCAACAAAAGATAATTAGGTTTTAAGTTTTTAGTTATTTTTTAATTTATTAGTTTTTGTGTTGTCTGAAAAATTGTATCCGAAGGAGATAACACGGTTTGAATATTTGCTCCTCACATAGGAATTATTGCTAGCGTTTCAATAATTTCGCTGCCGACTGTAAGATTTTTTTAATGTATATAGACTTTTAATTTTATTTATTTATTTTAATTTGAATAAAATTTCAAAAATTTTTGTGATTAAAAATTTTTAATTGGTTTTCTCTGATATGAGGATTTTGATAATGCTGTTACATAAAGTGGTTAATATAAATTTAATGTGGAAAATTCTAAAAAAAACCCTTCTTTTGAAGGACTGGCAGCAAATTTTAAATGTGTAACATTTCTAAAATAATGTTATAGTTTTAAAAAATTAAAGAACACGCTTTTATAGAAATGTGAACTAAAAAGCACAAAATATCTATCTTAGTATTAAAATTCAGGGTAAGAGAAAATCGTGTGAGTGACACACCGTAATATTTACATACATTTAAATCTTTAATTAAAATAACTTAGAATTAAACATAAACCATTTTTAAAAAATCTCCACTGGCGGGGATCGAGCGCTGGATCGTCGGGCTCGTAGCGCGGCGCCGTACCTCGACGCCACGGTGTCCACGCAAGGAAAGTATTTTTTTTACAATATAAAATTTTTGTTTGCTCCCAGAGAAGTTACAAACAAACATACATACATACATACAGGTAAAGCTAATAAAAGCGTGTTAAAAAAAAAAAAAAAAAAAAAAAGACAGAAAGAAGAAAAGAAAGGAAATAGGTATTATTTATGTTTTTATTTATTTATTAAATAAAATTATTTTATCATTTTTGAAAACGTTATATATTGAATAGATAAATAATAGCCAATACATGCACTCCAAAGAGGGAAAAAAAAAATACTATATTATATCATAGAATACATTATGCAAATGTTACGTCCGGCGGAAATGAAGGCAATATAAATAATAAAATAAACACTGTGACCATAAGATTACTTGCAAATACTGCACTTTAAATTCGCATTTTTATGAAAAGTTACAAAAAGGATACCTAATAAAAACATATATGCATTCGATTGTAGTTTAGTTTGCAATTTCTGACGTAATATAAATTCAGAAAAAACCATCCATTTTAAATGTTAATAAAAGTTTTACATAAATGTTGTTACTAAAATTTACTTAGCCCATTTTCAAAATCTATGTGTCGCTATGTAATAATTTAATATGTACAAAACTTTGAATAAACATCATAAAATGCAATAAATTTGCAACGATTGTTTCGAGTAAACAAAACACACGACCCTTCGTCAGGCGAGCAAAGTATGCACGAGTGCTGCAATCAAAGCGCCAATGCACCAGAGCTTTCTTATTATGTAATAATTTACACTGAATAACTTTTCGAAAGTATATTCAGAACAGATAGTAAGGATTTTTTTTTCATTGTTATTAAGTATACATGCAAAAAAGTGAAGGGGGATAAAAAAAAAACTTTAAAATGAATAAAATACTTTTTTTCTAGACATTTTTAAAAACTGTAATATTTTAAAGTGGAATATGACTTCTTATTTAAAGTTTTATAACATGTTAAGAATGTATTATGCTTTTCAAATGAATAAAAAAGCACTTTTCTCTAAAAGAAAAATGCACAATTGTATCACTGCTTTGCAGCAAAAATGAAGAAACAAAATAAAATTTCTGTAAAATTTTCATGCATTCAGATAAATTTTATGTAAATAATATGTTTTACTATTGGCCCGCCAGCGTCCGGACGGTTTTTTTTTTCTCAAAGCTGGTAGACGGGAAGTGCCGGACTTGATCCCAGGTCGCACTCGTCTCCCTAGCCATTCGAAAGTTTCCATGGTTTTCTCCGAAATTTGCATAAATATGGGCTTAATTGATTCTTTATATATATTTAATCCACATATTATTATTATTCATTGTATAATGACAACACAATTTTAATATTTCACGGAAGAAATTGCTTCCACACTTTGATAGCCTGACGACCAAATCGAGAATTTCGGCACCTATGACGGTGTCAAGAGATTATCGTGAATCACCGTCACAAACCCAGTTCTTTGGTAGATAAATCGGGAAAGGCATAACTCTTCCAAATATTAACCGCAGATAATGCTTAACTTTAGCCATTTAAATGATACCGCGGTAGCCTAACTGGTAAAGAGTAGATAACTTAGTCATAGGGTTGCAGGTTCAATATTGAAACCGGGCGATACCTCCTATAATTATGCCTACGAACTGAGCTTTACGTCACGGAAGATCGGCTGATTATGTCCAATCCACACCATCCTATAGATATCATAGGTAGTGTTGGTTAGATGCAATCAGCTCATCTTCCGTGTCGTAAAGCCCAGTTCAGAGGCATTATTATAGGAGGTGTTGAGCTGACCAAAGATCGCTGTGCACATTAATGATGCATGGTGCACTTATATCCGTCGTCGTTGTATCGTCCTCCATGTTTTGTAAAATTGATAACCCTGGGGAATTATAGTATAGGAGGGTCATACCTCAACGAAGTTCAAAATCGTTGTGACATATCTCTGGACCACTCTTAGGGGTGATTTCCAGACCATCGCTAATAACCCATTGTGTACAGTCGACAGCAAAATTATCGAAGCACACATCCACACTTTTCATATATATATATATATATATATATATATATATATATTGTTTGATCACTATTTTTTATCATTAACTTACTTTTTTATAATTACCGTAATTTCTTGTAGATAGCCCGCAGGTAAGATACGTGTCATTTCTCTACCAGAAATTTTATTTAATAGAGAAATCTATACTTTTTCGAAGGAAGAGCTCGTACAAATATAAATTTATTTATCAATTGAAATTTCTGGTGCAAAACTGTATTATATAACCTGTGGGGTATCTACCAGAAATTACGGTAGTATAAGACTAAGATCATGACTCGACAAATATTTACTTAACAAAATAGTATTAGGTGCCCATTTTTTCAATAGGAATTATTGCTATATATTGTATACTATATACTTGTATTGTACTCCAGGAAATGAATATCCAATTTTATACTTAAATTCCTGTAGAATTTCAATAAATATTTGTATAATTGGATATTTTTCATAAGAATTTTCTCTGAAATGACAATTTGACAGATGCGCCATTTTTATTTTTTTGGAAAAAAAATGCAAGTTTTTGTTACAATCTGAATACTTTTAAGAGTATGTCGAAAATATTCTAAATTTAACATTTTATGTGCTCTCTATTTATAACAATAACACTTCAGAAATAATAACTTAGTAACCCAGCATTATAAATAAGTTCACTCATTCCCGAATGAAAACATATAATATTATTTTTTAAATTGCAATGCAACTTCAAATGCATTTCTCATTGTTATTGAGACAATTTTTTGTGTGCTTTTTCCTTAAAGTTATACGTTATATCGATAAATATAAAAGTCAATATATATACTTTCGTTTAGCCGAAAAGAAAACTGTATCCCTTTGAATTGAAAAAGAGTTTAAATTTAGAGCAGGGGACGTTCATTTTTTATGAGCCACATAATCACCGAAATGCATTTGCTGCCCGAAATTTGAATTACAGATATTTTATTTGCATCTGCGCAGAATTTAGATAAAGAATGTTAGTGAATCGATATATCGATTATTCATTGTAGAACTCATTTGATATCGAAAATAAATCGATACAGCCATATACAGAAATTTCCCATTTAGACTGTTTTAAATAGTTTAAACTCCATTTAAGTATGATTAAAAGCCGGAGGGAGATAGAATATATATCGAAAATAAATTTCGAGTTTAAAACTTGAATAGTTTAAGCATTTTGTACAGTTTTGTTTTTGAATGCAGCTTTCATTAATTTATTGAAATATTTTAAGTGGTTGATAAGCAGTTCATTTATAAAATGTCGTTGAAGCAGACGATTGTTTCAAACGGATGAATACGATAATGATTTTTATCAAATTTTCCAGTTTCTGAAATGCGGTAACGTTCTGAATTTTTCTTTTGTTTCCCATGTCTCCTATTGTAATGATCAATGGTGAATTATTCTGCTGAATTTCAAGTGCAATATATTGTTTTCAGTTATTTTCTAAAATATTATTTTGCAAATAGATTCATGTTGTTTGATTCACCATTATTAATATTAGAATTTTAACTGGCAGTTAGAGAGTTAAATTATAGCTATTGTAATGATGTACTTACTGTTTGTTATAAATTAATTCTTCGATATTTTCATTACTAGTGGGTGTTGAAACTAAAATCTTTAAAGTGTTTAGTCTTTTATAAATATTTGTTGTTAACTGTTATACACTGTATCGAAATATTCTAAATGTAAATATTATTTTGGTTCTCAAGAAATTGATTTACAACAGAATACATTTTATTCAACACCTAAAATAAATCAATATATGTGAAATTAATTTAGTTAAACTGTTTACAAGTATTTTTAGATTTGAATGCTTTATGATTTGAAATTTACTTGGAATTCTAAATATGCAAATTTTAGACAAAGTCTTCATGGCTTAGGCAATATTTTTATAAAAACCTGATGCATTTTCATCTAGTGTCTCAAATACATTTCACTGCTCGATCGGACGTCGAATTCATAATTAGAAAATTGCAAGTTCGATACTCGAGTGGAGAGAAGACTTCAGTGTACTCTAAGGGTAGTTGGCGCACGTAAAATCTGTCGTGGCCGTAATGCCCTCCATGTTCCACCCCAAATTGTACCTCTAGGGGGGGTCATCGAAGCGTGGAAGAATCAAAATTTTGATGACAAAGTTCCAGACCATACTTAGGCGTGAGTTTTTATGAAATACAAACTCACGATGCAATATTATGTACAAAATTATTAATTTATTAAATTAAATATTATTTGAACTGAATGAGGTTAATATATGGATTTTTCAAACCAAAAATTTCTTGCAAATTAAAAATGCATTTTTTTTCTTTTTACATATTAGCCCCTTAACTGTCCCGGGCGTATATATACGTTTTTTTTTCCGAAGGACTATCCTTTGTACTGTACTGCCAGTGAAACAACAGACATGACTTCGCAAAGCAATCAAATAACCTTGAAAGTAATCTTGACAGTGTTTTCGTAGAATTTACGCATTTCAGAGTTGATCGAGAACGGTAGCACTAGAGCTCCTCCAATACAGGCTGGCTCATCAGGCATTTTGTTTCCCACTCAGCGATTGTTGCCCACGCGGTCCGAATTTCAAGTGTTATCAAATCACATAAAATGGAGGTTTTGCAGCCGAAAATTGCTCAAATCATACCAGAACTGCTTTTAGAACGTTTAGATTTCCAACAGATGAAGAAAGGCGAAAGAAATGGGCTATTAATTGTCCAAAAGAAAATTGTACGCTTAGCTTTCAATCACAAATATGAAGTGTAATTATGATATGTTTTCTTGCATTTTTTGTATCAAATTATTTGTTTTTATGGCTGTTTGATTATCTAAATGTTGTAATTTACAACCTACACTACTTTTCAACGTGTATAAATATTTAAAATTAACTAATTTAACAACAACAGTGATGGCTACTTTTTACAAGGGTTATAAAAAAATTTCGCCAAATATTACCGCCAAACTTATCAAGTACAAACGATAATTCAGTCTTCTGTTTAGGCAAACTCGCCATTTTAGGCGATAAAGACGCTGAGTAATACGTCTGCAACTAAACGTTGCCAAGCTATATTTCCGCTGGGCAACAATGATCAGCTGTGAGTCAACTCGTATTATAGGAGTCTTAGGTAGTACTAGGAAAGGAATTTCGTAAGTTTTCCTCGGCAGGTAAGGGATTAAAGATCGGATAATGTATCCAATAACCCTTTTTTAAACTAGTTTAGCAATTTTCAAAAAAAAAAAAAAAAATATATATATATATATATAGTGAACTGTAAATGGTTAAATGGACAGTGTTACCCTAGGCTGTGTTTTTAGATTACATGCACAGTTATCGCTGCATGCTATGCGTGTACTGTAATTAGGTACTGATTTACTTGGTAGATGACATAATTGCACTACTTAATGCTGGTGTCTTTTGCTATTTTCTCACTTCTAATGTTATGTAAGGGCCCCCTTCACTCACCGCCGCCGAAAACCGAAGCTAATGTTATTCCAAGGGAAATTTTTCTTTACAAATAACTTATTAACTAATACCAGCTGTTAAATTGACGGACCTTTTTTAAAAAATTATTTTCTTAATTTTTTTTTTTTTTTTTAATTTTTTTTTTTGAAGCTGCAAAATACGAATTTTCAATATGTGACATTTTTTCATTTTGCAATTTCGAAATAAAATATTAAAAAATTAAAAAAAAAATACGTTTTTGAAAAAGGTCTGTCAATTTAACAGTTGGGAATTTTCTGAATGTGAAAACAGAATTTAAAAATATGTATTAGTTAATAAGTTATTTGTAAAGAAAATTTCCCCATAGAATAACATTGCATCGGGCTTCCGGCGACGGTAAGAGAAGAGGTCCGTTAACTGTCCCGGGCGTATATATACGTCTTTTCCGAAGGACTATCCTTTGTACTGTACTGCCAGTGAAACAACTAACACGACTTCGCAAAGCAATAAAATAACCCTGAAAGTAAGTAATCTTGGCAGTGTTTTCGAAGTATTTACGCATTTCGTAGTTGATCGAGAACGGTAGCAGTAGGAAGGGAATTTCGCAAGTTTTCCTCGGCAGGTAAGGGGTTAAAGATCAGCTAATGTATCCAATAACCATTTTTTCAAACTAGTTTAGCAAATTTCAAAAGAAAAAAATGTAGTAAATTTTAAATGGTTAATTGGACAGTGTTACCCCAGGCTGTGTTTTTAGATTTTATACACGGTTATCGCTTCATGCTGTGCTTGTACTGTAATTAGGTTGGTTGGGTTTTACGTCACACTAGTGCTGCGCAATGGGCAATTGGCGGCGGTCTGGGACTCACCCCTAGAGTCCAGAGACATGCCATCGCAATTTTGGTTTTCCACGGAAGGGATGGCTCCCCCGCTTCAGTGACCCCCAGAGGTATAATTTTTGAGGGAACATGGAGGACATTGCGGCCACAACAGATTTGACTTGCACCAGCCACCATTAGTGTACACGACGGTCTTTGGCCGGCTCGAGTACCGAATCCACAATCTTCCAATTACGAGCCCGGCGCTCTACCGACTGGGTTACTGTAGCTCCTGTAATTAGGTATTAAGTTACTTGGTAGATGACATAATTGCACTACTTAATACTGGTGTCTTTTGCTATTCTCTCACTTTTAATGTTATTTCAAAACACTCTTCTCTGATTTCGAATAATGGCATCACAATTTATTCTTTCCGTGTTTATACGACCATACTTCCCAAAAACCTGTAAAGTTCTTAAGTGTTTCCATACTGTTTTACAAATTCTTCTTCTTATGGGTTACCATCTTCCTAATTTTGTTATTGACTATGCTTACGGTTGTGCAAACGATTACCCCATGTTCCTTAATGGTTGCATAGTACTTGTATTGTCGTACACTGAGAAAAAAATATATATACCGCTTCCATCTAGAACGTCTTTTTATGAATCCTTGAACTAGAAATATAGATTAATAAGCTATGTGTATAAAAGACAAATAGTCTGGACAGACGAAATGATCGAGAATTTCTAGTCTATACTCTTCTAGATGGTGAAACAATATTATTGATATTATGAATCCTTTATGTTGTATGATTCTCGTATGATTTCGTCGAATTATTATAGTATTATTTTCTACTACTGGGCATAATATTTCTTTAATTAAATGCTGATATAAAAGTGCTTTATAGTGTCTTTTATATTGTTACAAGTTTGTAAATAATAGTAGATATTTTTATGTAATTTCATTTAAAGAAGCTTATTCAGGTCTTAAAATGTTAATTTACTACACTTCTAGCTTGTTTTCTCATTAAAATAGCTCATTTTCCTTTAAAAAAAAAACGTTAAAAAGCTTCACCAAGGCATGTAATGGCCTTGCGCCAAATTTAGCGACTTTTTCACTCCTTGGCGACTTTTTTGACGACCTTGCCGATAAAATCCTTAGTACTGATATCTCGAGTATCTAAGTTCTTTCACGATTAGGACAAAAAATACTGGAAAATTCTTGTTTTGTACGAGGGTATGAAAGGAAAACCGATCCGGCCAAGTCATTCATTTTCTCGCCAACCAGCTTATTGTGACTATTAAGACTGAGTCACTGTTTAATTACAGCCTATTGCTGTGTGTTCATGATATAATACAGGTTATACTGTGAATTTGATGTTGTCAGCTGTTATTTAAGCTGAATTTTCTGGTGAAACTGAAGTTGATACATAGTTTACAGACCTGTAATTATCTATAATTTTCTGTAAATAAACTTTTAAGCCTATGTAAGATTCGCCTTTTATTCACAGACAATCCACGAATCCCCAAGGACGCAACAATATCATAAAAGTACTTTGTAAAAATAATATTTCATTCATACAGACGATATCATAACTTTTTCAAGTAATATCATTTGTTTAAGATGTATTTTACAAAAATGCTGCAATATGTATGAAATATACACATTTTGATTTTACTATTAATATTAAATAAAATAATAATAATTACAAAAAATAGTAAATACTTTTTTTTTTTTTTTTCGAATAGGAATTTAAATTTTTTTTATAAATGAATGAATTTGAAATTTCGTGCAATTAAAATCGAGAATCTTCCAGAATTATATATTCTTTAATTCCAAAATTATGTCGATTTTCAAGTTTGAAACGGAAAGTTTGAAATAAAAGTAAAAATAGATGTATCGCGAATAATAAAGAATGGACTGAAAATTTTATTTCTCTGCAATAATAAATGTTTCGGAAATGCAAATAAAAAAAGGAATCTGGAAAACGATAAAAATATGTAATCTGAAATTTAGTTTCCATATATAAAACACAGAGGTCATAAATATACATCATGTATACCGAAATTTCTTTTGTTATTCTGAGTAACATAAAAAAAATGAAAAAAAATAAAAATAAATAAAATAAAGTGTTGCAGGTTTTTGTTTTCAGGAAGACTTCTTTGCAAAATACCGTTTCTAATATCGTTTATTAGTAATCATTTTCATTGTAATTCAATGAAAAATTTAATGAGGTAAAAATAAAATCTGAAAAATTATCCAATTTCAGTTATTAAACATTGTTTTTTCTTTTCTTTTCTTTTTTTTTTTTTTTTTTCAAAATTAGATTTTAGTTATTTCACTATCACAATTCAACACAATTCAACCTTCACTTCAACAATTAAAAATTTAAATGTCTGTTTTAAAGCTACGTCTGTTTTCATATTTTAATTAATTTTTTTAAATCTAATCAAAAATTCGTTAAAATATGGTAGCAAATGAAAGGGGCGATTTTTCTGAATCCGTCGGATTAAATAGCTTATCGATCGGATAATTAGATTTTTTTTTTAATCAACTAAAGTATGAAAATTAGGTGGCAACTTGCGTTGACACACAGACAGAGTCCAAGGAAATCTCTTAGCCTTTTTAAGTCAGTCAGTCAGTGATGAGCGTAACTTTATGCTGATATATATTGTAAAAGTCAAGGCTGATTGACTTCATTTTGAAAATAAAATTGGGATGAATGGCCTTAGTGAGAATCTTTTTAAGAGATCCTAGCGTGTATTTACGCGAGTTTCGGAGAAAATCATAGAAAATGTTTAACGGATATGTACATGAGCATGACCTGGAATCGAACTTCCCATCTATACTGTTAAAAATATTTTACTACATTGAATCAAAACATAGTGCATAGTAGCTGCAACCACAAGATGGTGGTACCTTTTGCTAATGATTTGGTGCTTGATTCAACCAAAGTTTGGTACTATTGTAGCGGCAACCATAAGGTGGTAAAATATTTTACCATGATTTGGTGCTTTATTTCAATAAGAAGTACCAAAATATGGTAAAAGGTTTTACCATTGATTGTAGCTACCCTAGTATAAATTTTGGTTCAACCTTGAACTGAAATTTTTAACAGTGCACTAGCTTCAAGAGCAGAACTTCTTGGTCACTGATCGAGCATAATCTAAAGAATCAACTGTATGCATCGTTATTTACAACTGATAAATATGTTACCGGACAATTTAAAAATTTATGCAGTAAAAAAAAAAAAAAAAAAAAAAAAAATCGGGAAGATAGTTACTTTTAAATATACAAATTATGTATAAAAGATTGTAAAAGTTAATGAACGAGATTTTCTATATTGACACACAAACTTTGAAATTTCTGCTATATTATTTAATTATATTATTCAATTTCTGTTTTTTTTTTTTTTTTTTTTTTTTTATTTTATTTTTCATAGAAGACTATTTGCTTTTATCATAAAGAAATTATTACTATTATTTTATCTTTTAACTTGCTAATCGATTAATTTTCATCACGCTTCTTCAATCGGCATTTAATTATCTTGTTTTAAACAATAAATGATACATTCAAAGCAATGTTTCATTTGTAGTTATACCAATTAGGCTTATTATATCCATTTATTTCTATATTATCTTTTTTATGCCATTGTTATGCCTGTTAGTGATTTTAAGAAGATTCATAGAGTTTAACTTCTTTATCAGTATTTTTCTCTCCTCGTAAATTTACTTGCTTACTTTCTAAAGCTTCTACTTATATATTACGTACAGTCGGTAACAAAAGTGTCCGAACACTAGCAAAAATTCCTATATAAAAAAGTACACTTAATACAGTTTTATTAAATAAATCCTTGTCGAATCATTTTTTTAGACTGACTAAGAACAGGATTCGACAAGGATTTATTTAACAAAACTGTATTAAGTGTACTTTTTTTTATATAGGAATTTTTGCTAGTGTTCGGAGACTTTTGTTACCGACTGTATTTCAATCATGATGATTTTATTGAACATATGATTATTTTATTCTACTTTTTTTTCAATTTGAAATAATCATTATGTTTATAAATGCATGCTTTAGATGATTAATTTTGAACAAGTACAATTTGCAGAAAACACGATGAAATAGTTAGCTCCCCCTTGCTTAGATGGCGCTGCAGTATCCCGGTTGATAGAGCGTCGAGCTGGTAAGCGAATGATTGCAGATTCAATACTCGAGTCGGTGGAAAACCACCGCGATGTCTATATTAATGGTAGTCGGTGCACGTAAAATCTGTCGTAGATGAAATGTTCTCCATTTTCGCAAAGTAATACCCTTAAAGGTTACTGAAGCGGAGGAGAACATCGCTTCCTAGGAGGATCAAAATTGTGATGGCATGTCTCCGTACTTTCTTTAGGGGTGAATACCAGACTATGCCATAATACCATTATGTAGCTCTAATGTAACGCAATACCAACTCAACCTCAATCATAACGCTTGCTTAGTTTCAGTAAAATGTTATCAATTCCGAGTAATAGAAACCACGATGAATATTTTCAAAATATCAAACCAAGGATTTTACTCATCGTTATGCAGAACCCAGTAGTTTTACAATTTTTTCTGTTAAGAAATTTGCGTATTCCTTTATCATTAGTTTTAAGGCTTCTGGTAATAATTTCTTACGGATTTTCAATACTTGATTACGATAATTTGATTCTCAAGAATATTTCTTATTACGTAATTCATATGTAGCTTTTTTATTACACACTTCTAATCAACGTATTATGTACGAATTATACATAACATTAAAAAATACTTATGATAAATATTTAAAAACTCCACTTAATTCATGATTTCTCACGCTTCAGTACTTTTGCCCTGTACTTTCGTGTCCCCCCCCCCCTTCTTTTTTTTTCGTATAATTTTCTTCCCAGTAAAACTTTCAGCCGACATAAAGTGCCCTCTAGGGCATCTTCCTTCAATAATTACACTTCGTTAACACTTTAGTTCTTAGATTTCTCCCAAGGCTTCTTCTGACTCAAAGAAGTGAATTTTCATAGAAGAAAATCACGAAAATTCTTATCACTAAGAAGTTTCTTTTGTAGGCATTAAATTTTGTTTCCCTCTTTGACGTATCTACTTGGATAATCTATTTTCTTGTACAATCTTTTCATGGAATTCTTTTAATTAATACATTTTTTTTTCGTTTTTACCTTGTTAGTTATTGTGTTTCTAGTTATAATATACATTTGTGCTATTTTTGTAACCATAAGCTACTAAAATTCTTTACTATTAGTACGTCTTTTATATATTAAAAAAATCGAATGAAGTACTATTTCTTTTTTAATAAAGAAAAGATTATGTATGTGCACAGATATAGTCCGTGTAAAAGTAACCATACATATAGTGTGTATGCTTATGTATATGCCTACAAGCTAATAGTACCATACGCATAAAACAAAGAATAATGATAAAGAAATCGAAAATGCACATGAAAAAGTGATACAAGAAAAACAGAAATATATTAGGTTAAGTAAAATGTAGTGGAGCACGGGAGCCTAATCATAGGGTAAAGCGTTCGAATCGTTGTATCAGCCTTCGGCTAACTATTTGTGAATATAAGAAAATCTGTACCTGTAGTATTAATATTACTACATTTTTATTGACTATTACACAAGTAATAACAAAGTAAAATTCTGATACCAAACTCTATTCTTTTCCCTTTCCCTTTCATTTTTATTTGTTTATTTATTATCCTAAAATTTTCGCTTTTTCGGGGATTTTCTTATGCAATATTTTATACATATCTTCTTTTAATTTTCAGAAATGCTCTCTTAACTTTACCTGTAATTTTTATTTTTCAATCGTAACTACATCGTACCTGTAACAGAAAAATGAATAAAAAATCAGTTCTGAAAAGTAACACAGGAAGTCGAATTATTAATTTGAGCTGGTTTTAAGACATAACAAATGCTTAAATTACACATGAAAAATATAATTTTTTTTTTTTAATCCAATTTAAAAATATGATTATATTTAAAATCGTAATATTTTATACACATTTCTTAAGCATTCATTTGTGATTTTCTTATTAAACAGGAATTAACAATTTATTTTATTCATAATTTAATTAAAATAGGTACTACATTAGCATACATTTTGCTAAAAGGCAAAGGATAAAATTATTATTATTATTTATTTATTTATTTATTTTTATTTTTATTTATTTATTTATTTATTTTATTTTATTTTATTTATTTATTTTATTTTATTTATTTATTTTATTTATTTATTTATTTATTTATTTATTTATTTATTTTTTTTTTTGCATTCCTTATTTTTTACAATATTATGAATTATTTACAAGATTTACAATATTAAGAATTTGGAAGATAAGCTTTTGGTAAGATGCAATAATACTACTGTTTAAAAATAGTTGACATGGATTTTGAATGATCCCAATGTGTAAAGTGAAAAAATATTCTTAAACAATCCTTAGAGGGAATTTTGTATACAAAAATAAGTCAACTTAAAATAGAACACGAGCTAATCTAGAGCAAGGGATAGCTGCTAGAGGAAACTGTTTGAGAGAATTTTAATTAACAGAAATATGTAAATTAAGTAAATAAATAAATAAAAAATAAGCATAAAAGTTGGTTTAAAACAAACTAGTATAAAACTATACAAATTCATTTACTTTTATTTACTTATTACTTTCTTCTATATTCAATAAAAGAAAATTTTGGATTCGTAAAAATTTTCGACCTTGGGTTTTTGATGGATTTAGACGTTTTGAGAGTTGTAGAGCACGATTTGACCATTTTTTGAAAATGTCTGTCTGTCTCTGTGCGTGTATGTGTGACAAAATTTTGTGGCAACTGTATCTCAGGTACTACTGCACGGAATTTCATACAAATTGGTATGTAGTTACACATTGACACAAATTAGTGCCTATCAACTTTTGGTAAAAATTGTCCTACAGCTTGCGTTGCCATCCCGCTTTTTCTAAAATTTTAACATAGTGGTGTTGGACAAAATTTTGTATAAATGTGCATAAAAAGAATTATTTTTTAATAATCATTATGAAATTTAAAAGAATTATTTGTAATAGAGATAGTCAACTGGAAAAAAAATATATCTATGTAGGAGCCTCACCTCCCCCCTGGGGGAATGTTCCCCCCCCACCGAGGAGAGTAAATTTTCATGTATGGTATCTTACAAAAGAGCTCGCTAATACCTTTAAAACGAATTGTTGAACCATAGATCTGAGATAATTTAAAATAAAGTTATCGATGTTTTTCTTAAAAAAAAAAAAAAAAAGTATTATACTACTTCTCTAATATGGAAAACGTCTACATTATCATGGAAGATAATTTTTTTAAATAATAATTTTAATAAATTATTTTTACTGGGTGAATTTGTATAGGAAAACATAGAAGAAAGTCATGTGGTGGCCGCAACATACTAGTTTTTAATAAGAATACATTTCCCCACCGTAAAGGATTAAAATTGTCATGACATGTCTCCAGACCACCCTTAGAGTGCGTCACAGATACAACGCCTAGAATACACAGAGTGACAAGCGTTTATGATCGAATGCTTAAAGAACTGCTAAAAAAAATTAAACATCTCAGATGGCGTTGCGATCGAACTTTTTGCTCAAATCGAATTTCCCAGTTTCGTCTGCTCAATCACATGATCTAAGCACATAATTAACCAATAGGGAGTTTTTCAAGCAATAAACTCGATCGCACTGACCTCTAGTGAGAGGTTTAATTTTTAAGACACTGATTTGCTGGCCGCTTTTCCCACAGTGTATTCTAATCGCTGTATCCCAGACCTTCTCCAACTGTCCTTAGGAGAAGGTCTCACGTTATCCATTTAATAAAAATGATATGATTATAAATTGTATACCGATGTAGTTTGCGTGAAATTAATAAAGAAATAAAATAAAATAAAGCATAATTTTGGTAAAACCGAAGAAGAAAATATTTAACTTAGTACCTTATTCATAACGTTTGCACGACGCACGTTTCAGGTTTAAGTATGAGCTTTGAGACAACTAAAGTTTCATATCATTATTCAATTTTGTTCTTCTGACCTCCAACGATTTGAAAAACTCATTAAAATACATTCATATATTTTGTACTGATTATGAAATCGATTTTAGAAAATTTCATCACAAACGCTTCCAAAACCTCGTTAAAATGCATTCAGATATTTTTACTTTCTTCTATATGTATATATATAGAAAGCATTGGATTCGTGAAATTTTTCGAACTCCAGTTTTCGGTGAATTTTCGATTTCCACATTTTGGGATGTCCTGAACACGATTCGACTGTTTTTAGAAAATATCTGTCAGTCCGTCTGTGTGTGTGTGTGTTTATCACGAATTTTGTGGGCGCTGTATCTCTCGAACCAATGAACGAAATTCAACCAAACTTGGTATTTTGTTGGACCCTAACATAAACTGGTGCTGATTAGATTTGGGGATCATTCGCTCAACAGGTGGTGCCGTGATCGCATTTTTTCTAAATTTTTAACATGGCAGTACAGGACAAAATTTCGTATAAATGTACATAATGAGAGTTATTTTAAACGAGTGATTGTAAAATTAATATGAATTATTGATTTTACATAGCCGTATTAGTTAACTAGTAAAAAAAAATTGTGCATGTGGGGGCATCGCTTTCCCCCCTGGGGGGGGAAGTAAATTTTCAATATGGGTGTATTTTGAAAGATCTCGTCAATACCTTTAAAACAAATGGTTGAACTATAGATCTGTAATAAATTAAAACAAAGTTATCGATTTTTTTTACTTTTAACGAAAAATAGAATAAAATAAAACTTTGAAAAAAAATCGCATTTCATCTGACAATTGCAAAAAAATGACTTTTCGGCATTTAGTGATATACTTCTATCAGATAAAAATTGTCTGCACTTATAATGAAAAATAATTTGATAATTTAATAAACAATTTGTATTCAATAAATTTTGGGTAAAATTATATAGAAGAAAGTCACGTGGTGGTCACATGATAGTAGTATTTTATATCATCAAAATCGGTTTCAAGATATCCCAAAACTGGATATCTATCAGAAACCGAAAGTATAAAAAGTTCCTTAATTTAATACGTTCTTTTAATATAAATTTAATTGTATAAAATATTATTTTATCTTTAACTAACATATATTATTACTAAATTATTGCTATCCTCCAATTAATTTAAACATGCTGTGATACATAAAGCCTACAATAAATCGCACAGACTGTAATTTGCATTTTCTCGATTTGCCTGAATTAACAGATTTGAACAGAAACCCACGTCAAATCGATAAATTTTATTCGAGGAAAGCAAAAATCTTTCTCTAACCACTTAGATTAAGACTATCAGTCTATTCGATAACATTGAATAGAACAGTTAAGTTCGCGATTTCTCTTCGTGCAGAGCCCTAGCCGACCACGTTTTCTCTTTTTCTTCAATACTTCTTCACTGTAAAACTTTTCGCTGACATAAAATACCCCCTAGGGCATCCTCTCCCAATAATTACACTTCGTTAACACTTTCTACTTAGATTTCTCCCTCGCTCCATCTGGCTCAGGAAAAGTCGAAAATCCATGGAAGAGCGAAGCACAAAATTTTATCCAGGGGAAAGGCCGTGTAAGAAATTTCACTGTAACCGCGTGGGCATTAAATTTTGTTTCACTCCTTAGCGTATATCTACTTCCAAAATCTACGCTTCTGCAGTTTTTGTTTATGGTGTTCTTTAATAGCCTTTCCTCTTGTTTGCAGTTGAAGTAATGGGAGCGCTTTCCGGCGTCATGCGTGGTTAGCCCCGCATATTCGAGAGAAATTCGCCAAGAAGTTACGTCTACGTCAGTGGAAAGTTTTAATTAGCCTGATGTTTAATTATTAATAACCAATAAGATAAATAAATTTCTTAATTGTTCCAGGGAAAAAAAAAAGATAACTATTGTAAAGTAAGCAGTTCAAATATCAGTTTAATTTGAATGTAGGCAGTCTGGAATCGTAAGTTAAATATTTTACTTAAATTTTTACTTTTTGAGTTAAAGTTGGTTTTGAGTGGGTTTTTATGTTGCACTTGAGCGTCGCAGTGGGTGATAAGTGACGGTCTGGGTTGGTTGGTTGGGTTTTACGTCGCACTAGTGCTGCGCGACGGTCTGGGACTCATCCCTAAAAGTGGTCCAGAGACATGCCATCATGAGTTTGTCGCTTTTGGCTACATTTGTTTCATAATTGTTTAATTGTGAAGTCACGTCTCCGGACCACATTTAGGGAGTCCCTGACCGTTGCCAATTGTCCATAGCGTAGTAATGGGGCGAAGTAAAACTCATTCAACCAACTAACCATAATTGTTTATTGAAAATAATAAACATTTAAATATTAATAATAAATAATAAAGTCTGACGAAAAAAGTTATGTATTTTACCAACTCGGATTTAGAAAATTCTTGGGTTGGTTGGATTTTACGTCGCACTAGTGCTGCGCAGATGGGCAATTCGCGACGGTCTGGGACTCACCCCTAGAGGTGGTTCGGAGACATGCCATCGCAATTTTGATCCTCCACGGAAGGAATGGCTCTCCCGCTTCGGTGACCCCCAGAGGTATAATTTTTGATGGGAACATGGAGGACATTGCTGCCCCGATAAATGTTACGTGCACCAGCCACCGTTAGTGTACACAACGGTCTTTAGCCGGCTCGAGTACCGAACCCGCAATCTTCCAATTGCGAGGCCGGCGATCTACCGACTGGGCTACCGCGGCCCGAAAATTCTTGGGTAATCTGTGGATAGGACCATCTTTAATACGAATATTATAGTAAAATCTGCTATTGTTTGTTAATGGCGTCGAACTATTCAAATAAGAAAACATCATAGACAACTTGATTCTCTTATGTTTAATGGATTTTGCAAGAATTCCTGGTTTAGAGACGGTTTCACAAATGAGCAATTTACAATTTCTTTTTACTTAGCAATATTTCTTTAATATTACCTGCTGAATTTGGACATGACCTGCTGAAAGGAATTCTTCACCAACTACAGCACTGAGAAAAAAAATATTCCTCCTTCATCTAGAATGAATAAGTGGTCATTTTCTAAATCCCTAAACTAGAAATATAGATTTTCGACCTATAAGGCATGCCAATAAACTGAATAGACGAAATGATCGAGAATTTTTACTCTACAAATTTCTAGATGGTGAAACAATATTCTTAATATTCTGAATTTTTTCTATTGCAAGGAATTCTCGCTTGCTTTTTTAGAATTAGGTCGTAAATCAAAATTATAGTTTCTGAAACCCGCCTCTTGTATTCGCATTTATTTGCAGAGATTTTTAAATAACCTTGCTCTCAATAATATAGGTAAACGCTCTAGAATTCTGATTTGGGTTTCTAGGACTCGCTTTCGAAGGGGACTAGAATTCATAAGGATGACATAAAACTATTTTTTCTAGAGCCACAATTTAGATTCTAGATGTCAGTTTAGAATTTTTTCTCAGTTAGTGTCTGTCAAATACTGCTTTTTGTTTTTATCACGTCTTTGTACTAATACGCACGTATTTATTTATTTATTATTTATTTATTATTATTATTATTATTTTCTGACAGATGTCTATATCTGAAGTTTTGATTTGATAATTTTGGCTGATCTTTATGTCTTTTGGTATGATGAAACCGAAAATGAAGCAAGTTTTTCTCTATCACGTATAGATTTTTGTCAATACAGGGTGCCTGCCTATACAATTTCTTCCGCGACTCTTCTACCAATATACTTGTATGGTAACTTTTAGAGAATATTTTCACGATTAATTGTAGTTAATTATGGAAACGTGCTAGAAACTATCGAAAATGAAGAAATTGTGCCGTTTGGCATCCTGTATTGACAAAAATCTATACATGATACAGAAAAACTAACTTCATTTTCTGTTTCAGCGCACCAAAAAACATAGGTATCAGCCAAAACTATCAAATCAAATTTTAACAGCATTATTCATGTAATTACTGTAACCTATAAATTACTGTAACCTGTACTATTACCTGTGTAATTACTGTAACAGCTTTTCCCGCTCAGATTATCTGCGTGATTGTACCTGTATACCTAATATGATTTTTTGGAAAATATCATAAATAAGATTACTAAAAAACTTCAGTTTTTTTTTTTTTTTTTTTTTTTTTTTTTAATTGCCTATTGGTGCGACGTAAAACCCACCCACCCACCCGACCCCCCCCCCTTTTTTTTTTTATAAAAGATATTTAAGATATTTAAATTTTTAATATTTGTATTCTAATTTCAATTTTATAAAATAACTTTTTTTCCGCTACTAAATTAAAAATTCTCATTCATTTTTTTGTTATATTAAAAATCAATTAGTTCCTAAAAATTAATGGAATAAAATAACGGGTACCATATCATCATACATAACGGAAATCCCATAGTTAATAAATGTATATACAAAATAAATAAATAAAATAATGTTCATTCTATTTATAATGAATGAAAATTCTAAAAAAATATAATAGATGGCGCCACCACCGCCCTGCCGACTAATCACCTTGAAATGTGAGGCCTAACGGCTTTAAATTCTTCCAAATATGAGCTTTTGAGTGCATGTTTCAGCACAAAAACTTAATGTTCTTTTACTTTCTTTTTGAAAATGTGCATTTCAGACGTATTAGATTAAATTTTCGTAACTGGAAGCGAAATCTCTAGCAGCCGAATTTATGATTTGGTTCTCGGTTAAACAATCAGATAACACTTTAGGTCACTATCGTATCGTTTGGACAAAATTTAATTGTAACTGGTCCCCGCTAGAAAAATATTATATAGATAATAATATTTCCTGCCCTATATTTTTTTCTTATTTATGTACGCGTCATCATAATTACTTTAAAGTAAGTACATGCATACGAGGAAGTAATTTTATACTGACATATTATATTAGTGACATGGTAATATCATTGGCCCTCACTGTTAAAAATTTCTGTGAATTTAATGTAAATATCTATCCAGAGTCTCCGTAAATTTACCGTAATTCTTACTTATAAGTGAATAAT
The DNA here is from genome assembly GCA_963930645.1 of Salticus scenicus. Taxonomy (NCBI): domain Eukaryota; kingdom Metazoa; phylum Arthropoda; class Arachnida; order Araneae; family Salticidae; genus Salticus; species Salticus scenicus. The sequence goes on along the minus strand of OZ005658.1, from coordinate 9,777,868 downwards.
TCAGGTTCTCAATCTTTATTCTGTATTTTTACCTAATTTTATTATTTAATTTTTTAATTAAAATTAAAAATGACGTTTTCTACATTTATTTAAAATTTTTACTTTTTGTTATTACTACAATAGTATCGAGAAGTTATGATTTGGAAATTTCCAGTGGAGAAGTGCCGGGTTCTGTCTCAGGTTTCGCTCGTCGACATAGCCATTCGAAGTTCGTGGTTTTCTCCGATACTCACATAAATACGGGTTAGGATCCTTTAGAATGACCCCACCTAGGACTAGGACCTGGTGTAACCAATCGACCTTAACACCAACACCAATACTTTTTCTTTTACTACAACAATTATAAATCTCAAATAAAAGTACTCTACATGTATTTAAAATTAATGTATGCAACAACAAAGGTCTGGCGACAACAAATATTTAAAATTGAAATTATTTTATTTAAATATTTTCGACCCGTTGCAATGAGAAAAGAAGTTTTTATTAACATAAATTTTCATTTAGCATAAAATTTAACAATTTGTAATTATTTTTTTTTCTTTTTCCAGATTGACTTCTAAATAACTTTTTCTTTTTTAAATTATTTTCTGCTCCCTAAATCTTCTTTACAAACGCAAAATATGCCCTAAAGAATAAAGGGCCTTTGCATCTGTAATTGCAATTTGTTAGGAGAAGCAAGCGTACGCTCTCTTTATTTCCATCTCTCTTTTAGAAAGTCGAATTCGGAATTTCAACCAAACAAACTGCATTTCATCAGAGAATTGTACAAAACTTGCATTTTACCTGCAGAGGATTTGAGTTTAGTTGTTCTATTTCAACTAATTCTACTTTTAACTAAGTCTGGTGTTATTTTCTTATTTTTCCTCCACATCGAAATGTTTGTGCTTTGTGAACGACATATATTTTTACCCGTGTTTTGTATTTACAAAATATTTCTCTCTTTTTTTTTTTTTTTTTTTTTTTTTTTACAAATATTTGGAGGGAAATGATTGTACAAATGTAAAATACGTAAGAGGGAAAACATTTAAATTGGAATTCGAGAGAGAGGTGATTAAATGTAGAAATTAATTACCTTTTTCTTTTGTTTGTCTTTCTGTTTGAATGTTGGAGAATTGTAGAAATGTAAAAAATTAGAGATCTTCATAAAATCAATAAAGGAAAGAGGAATTAAGCGTACCTGCTTATTTTATGAAAGCATCTCTTTTGTATTCAAATGCAGGTGATGAGGCAATGTGAAAATTGTAAGCAAAAATTTTCAGTGAAAATTTTCTGGTAACATTTCTAACTAAACCTTTTACCGTTCCATATACTGTCCAGGGATGGAACACGGGCGCAGAATTCATACCACTATCAATGTAAGAAAATTTTCTACTTCTTAAATCAACGATATTATAGGTAGAAAAATTTCTTAAACGGATTCCGGTATGAATTCTGCGCCCGTGTTCCATCCCTGACTGTCTTTTAAGAATTGCTAAACTAATTTCAAAAATCACTATTAGACACTTCACCATCATCAATATCAATTTCAGCCTTTATCAATCCACTGCAGGATGAAGTCCTCACCTAGGTGATTCCAATCTGTTCTATTCTACTCTTCAAAATTTCACAATTTCATCTCTCCAACGACACTTCGGTCTCTTCCTCGATCTATCTTATCTCTCGGTATCCAGAATAAGACTTTGACGGTGACTATTGATAAGATGATGACTATTGATGACTATTTGATCAGAATAAGACTTTGATCCATCATCGATTCTTCTGGCAAGGTATCCAGCCCAACTCCCTTTTAACTTCTTGCCAGGGAACACTGAGAAAAAAAGAAAAGAAATATATATATACCGCCTTCATCTAGAATGAATAAATGGTCCTTTTCTAAATCCTTAAACTAGAAATATAGATTTCCGAGCTATGCGCATAAGGCACGCCAATAAAATGAATAGACAAAATGATCGAGAATTTCTAATCTACACATTTCTAGATGGTGAAACAATATTCTGAATATTCTGAATCTTGTATTATGAGAAATTCTCGCTTGATTTTCTAGAATTGGGTCATAAACCAAGATTATAGCTGCTGAAACCCGCCTCTTGTATTCACATTTATTTGGAGATATTTTCAAATAGGTTTGTCCTCGATAGTATAGGCAAACGCTCAAGAATTATAATAGAGGTCTCTAGAATTCGCTTTTGAAGGGGACAAGAAAAATTTTTATAAGAAATTTATAAGGATGACACGGAACTATTTTTTCTAGAGCCACAATTTAGATTTTAGATGTCAGTTATAGAATTTTTTCTCAGTGTATTGGCGTGCTTTATACTCATAGCTCGGAAATCTATATTTCTAGTTTTGGGATTTAGAAACGGGTCACCTGTTCGTTCTAGATGAAAGCGATATATTTTTTTTCTCAGTGAACCATCCTATACTGTAATCATAAACAAAAAATACAAACAAGCATTAATCGAAAGAGCATATATAAACATGTTTTTTGACGCATAAAAAAATAGCCCTCGACAGCTCGTTTTCGAGTTATAAATTCTGAAGTTTCGCTAATAACCGGTAAAACCACGCCTAAATCGATAAAACGACGCCTAAATCGATAAAACCACGCCTAACTGAAATAATGAATGAAATCCAAAACAAACAATAATCGAAAGAGCACCGACAAACATGTTGTTTGATGCATAAATCAGTTGCCCATTTTAGCTTGGAAATATATTCTATCGAAATATAAAGTCTAAAATTTCGCTAATGTAGAATCTACAGATTGATAAAAGTCATTGTTCTGCCAGGAATTATTGTGACTCCTTCCACTTCTTTCTTGTTCCTACATTTTTACCCTAACTTAACTATAGATTGTTCGAGAACGCGCTCACGACGGCTGACAATTTACGCGTCAAAAATCATGTTAGATGATGTCCTCTCGAAAGAAAATAATTTAATTTATTTCTATTATTACACCATTTGGATGATTTCCTGGTTAGCTCCACAAATGACATCAGTTACTTTGGTTTGCTCCCTAATCGATGTTTTTCGTTTTCGGTCTCTTAGGGTGAATCCTAACATGCATTTCTCCAAGCTTCCCTAGGTTGTTTGAAGCTTTTGTACAGTTTTACACGCTAACAGTGTTGCCAGATCAGGCGAATACTTTATTCAATAATCACCAATAATTTTAAGAAATGCTATTTGAAATATATATATATATATATATATATATATCGAAGTGATTAGGCAAACGTTACAATTAAAAATTATTCGTGATTATTAAATAAAAAATCCGCCAGATCTGGAAACACTGCACGCCAATGTCCATGCAGCGTTCCCAACTTTTATAATTTATTCACAAGCTTTTTTTGCCCCGCCTTCTTTTTTCGCACCAGAAATTTTGTGGCTATTTTCTCTTTAGTATGTGACAACGATTAAATAAGAAGAAAATCATTTTTCAAAATTTCCGGTATGAAAAAGAGGCGGGGCTAAAAATGCTTGTGAATAAATTATAAAAGTTGGAAAGTTTGTGTCCATCTCTCTGAAGCATAAGTTAATACCAGAGCTACCAACCCAATCCGGCAAATGATTAGTACCGCCCATTTTTCTACACCACTTAATTTTCAAAGTAATTCTCTTCAAATATATTTACGATGAAATAAGAAAACAAATACTCTAAAAAGTAATTGGTGTAGAAAAATGGGCTGTACTAACAATTTTCCGGATTAGGTTGGCAGCTCTGTAATACAGACAAAATACACTGATCAAAAACTTTTTTGTTCAGTCAAGATGGGAGGCCGTTTTTGAATATAGCGCTATTTCCTCCGAATGCTGTTCATCCAAGTTTAATTCGATTGTTAATTTCTTCAAACTTCTTTCTTCCTTGTGGTACCATAGCTGCCAACATTTTAATTTATTCTGGAGTATTTTTAGCCCTTCCTGTATTTCATATCTCTTATTTTTTTAAAGTTTTTTTTTTTTTTTTTTTTTTAATTGAAGTTATATATTGGAGAAAATTTCTCTATAAATAATATGGTGCAAAATAAAGGCGGGGATAGAAATATTCAAGAATATATTAAAATGTTGGCAGTTATGTGTTATAATGTTATCAGAGATGACAAAATTTTAATTTATTCCGGTACATTTTTAGCCCCGCCTCTTTTTTCGCACAACTTTTTTTTAAGAGTAATTTTTTCTTGTTTTATCGTAGGTATACATTCGAAAAAAAATATTTTATAAATAAAGTGGTGCGGATTAAAGGCGGGGGCTAAAAAGGCTCCGGAATAAATTAAAATGTTTTCAACTGTGATATTATATTTGACATGCACCTGATCATAAATATGCAAAAAGAAAAAAATAATAATAACTTTTGTGACATTCTTTGTTTGAAGAATCTATATATCAGCTTGCTTAAATTTAAATAATAATTAATTTAATTAATTAATAACTTCGCAAGAATCACTCTAAATCGCAAAATTTCTTCGAGAGTTGTTTTATATCAAATTGATATTTTGTTTGAAAAACTATAAATTCTAGAGCAAAATTATTTATAAAAAATGAGAGAAAAATAAGAGATGATAATTTAATTCTTACAAGAATAAATTTTATTCTTTTTGGCGCACAATTAAAAAAAAAAATTATTTGAAAATTTAACGTTTTTGTATAGTAATATTTACGTAGAATTTTTACGTCGTTTTCTTTTGAAAAACACGCGAATTTCAAAACTATTTATGAAAAAAAGGAAAGGAAAAAGTTTTCTTATGAGAAATCACTATATAATCTTTTCTATTTGTCCAAGTCCTTGTATGAATAATTTTGTTAACATAATCTAATAAATGAAAACGGATTTCTTTAGGGCATTTGTAAATTCTCTAAGACAATCTGAAAATATTAAAACACTTTCCATAGATTTACTTCGCGTGATACATGTAATAATTTATATTCAAAAGAAAAACTGTGTAAAACGGAAAAAAAAGGAATTGCATAATTTTCCCCCTTGTATTTATCCACACATAATTATCTGCCCAAAGGGTAGAAAATCTCTTTTCTTAACTCCAACAAAATATGACAAAGGAATCTACGAATATAGAAGAGCGAAAAAAAAAAAAAATAAAAATAAATAAATAAATAAATAAATAAAAAAAAAAAAAAAAATCGACATAAAAAAAAAAAAAAAAAAAAAAAAAAAAGATTATGACAGAGGCTATAAATAAATTATGTGAATATATTACAAAAACTTTTATTGATAATAAAATATGCATTGAACAGAAAAGGAAGAGAGAGGGGGTTGAAGAGTATAAAAACTGGAGAACTTTATATATGCGTGTGCGCTGTGTGATTTTTGATTTCAAATTGGGAGAAAGAAAATATGAAGATGAAGAGAAAAAAATGTAAGTGAAAAATTTATTTGGAAGAGAAATTATGAAATATCTCAGATGAGATTTGGTGAATATTTTAGTGGTGATAGTCACATGCGTTTTTAAAACAAATCGTTTTGGCGGAGGGCCCAGAATAACGTTTTATTTCATCTTTCGAATTTTTCGTTTACCCCTGAAAGATTTTGTTATAAGATGTATTAAATGTATTTGTTTACGAACATATTTTATGTAATGAGTAATGAGTATAGGTTTCTTTTCTCATAGATTTCGCTAAACAGTGTTAAAATTTCGCTTGAGTTTTCGGAAAAATTATTATAAACGTAACATTTGAAGTTGCAAAACTTTTTATTAAAATTATGATACCCCGGTTCGATAATCATGGTAAAATGGTGAATTTAGACTTGAAAATAATGTCTGTGTCATTTTCTATATTTCTTTTTAAAATCATAAATGAGTTTTGCATTTAATTTTGTATTGTATAATATCCGCAAATTTTCATACAAGTAAAATAGAAAAAGTGATAATCGTATTTTTTATATGATGAGTAATGAATAGATTTTCTTTCTCATGCATTGCGTTAAAAAAAAAAAAAAAAAAAAAAAAAAAACGTTAAAATTTCATTCGAGTTTTTGTGATAATTATTGTAATCTTGACATTGAAGCGTGCGATTTTTCTTTTATTAAAGTTATGAAACTCTTAGAGATCACAAAATTTCTGTATTTTTACGGGCGTTTTATTATATTGTCAACACTATTTCAGAAAAAAGTAATTTTTTAATTAATATTGCAGTATTAAAAACGTCTTTTTTTTTTTTTTCCTATATATATATATATTTTTAATTACAAATCAATATTATATTGAAATCTTTATGTACTTTAATACAGATAATATATTACAAATATTGCGCATTATTATACCCATGACTATTATACTTTAATATCGTAATACAATTTAATATTTATTTTATCTTCCGAATATTTCGTTTTATCTCGAAATATTTCGTTATAAGACATACTAGATGTATTTGTTTACGAACATATTTTATGTAATGAACAATGAGTAGGTGTCTTTTCTGAAAGATTACGATATAAATCGCCAAAAGACATTATTCTGTTTAATAATCACAATAAGTTTCTGTGGTGGCCAAAACATATTAGCTCATATCTTTTTACTTTCTTCTATACGTATATATAGAGAAAGTATTGGATTCGTAAAAATTTTTGAACGCCAGTTTTCGATGGATTTACACGTTTTGGGATATCCTGAACACGATTCGACTATTTTTAGATAATGTCTGTCAGTCTGTCAGCCTGTCTGTCTCTGTGTGTGTATCATAAATTTTCTGGACGCTGTATCTCACGAACCAATCGACGAAATTTAACCAAACTTGGTATTTAGTTGGACCCTGACATAAATTGGCGCTGAATAGATTTGGGGATCATACGCTCAACAGATGGCGCTGTAATCCCATTTTTTCTAAATTTTTAACATGGCAGTAGTATAGGACAAAATTTCGTATAAATGTACATAATGAGAGTTATTTTTAACGTATGATTGTAAGATTAATATGAATTATTCATAATATAGTAGTAAACTAGGAAAAAAGTTTGTGCACGTAGTGCAAATTTTCAATATGGTTGCTTCGAATGATCTCGTCAATATCTTTAAAACGAATGGTTGAACCATAGATCTATGATAATTTTAAACAAAGTTATCGATTTTTTTCATTTTTTAAAGAAAAAAAAATTAAAAGAAATCGTATTTCTTTTGATATTGGTGGGGAAAAAAAGACTTTATTTTGGCATTTAGTGATACAATTCAGTCAGATTAAATTCGTCTGCATTTATAATGGAAAATAATTTAATAATTTAATAAATAATTCCAGTGGCGGCTCGTGCACCGAAAATTGGTGAAGAGGCACACTGAAGAGGCACACTGTAAGAGGCACGCTGTACTCATTTATAGAATAAAAATTTACATTTAAATAAGTATTTTTAGTTAACTTTAGTTAAGACCATGCTTAATAAAAATTATGATTAAAAATACTTAAATATTATTTTTGAGCTCTTCACCTATTTTCGGTTCAGGAGCCGCCACTGAATAATTTGTATTACATGAATTTTGTGTAAAATTATATAGAAGAAACTCATGTGCTAGCCACATCATACTAGTTTATTTTATCATAACACAGAATTTGGGAATATATTTATTATCAATTTACTTTAACTGTGCTAAAAAATATTTTACTTTACTTAGGCAGTTATGTTTGTTTCTTAATAGTAATGTAGAAGCAGTTAAGTTTAGTTACTTATTTAAAAATAAACTGAGATTGAAAAAAAAAAAATAATAATGAAAACGTACACTTTCAGAATATTTCATCTTAGTTATTTCATGAGACGGAACCAAAGAGAAATTGTGCCTAATGTTGCATAGCTTCTGGTATTTTCTCATAAATCGAAGCCGTTTAAATTCCTTATAATAGTGGACTTTATAGCCTCCAACGGCTGGTATTAGTTATAGTCCTAAATAAATATCCTAAAAAAAAATTTCTCGCTAAACTGTTCGCCGGAATACCTGATTCGTAAAATCGAAATTTATAGGCTGCAAAAATCGGGAAAAGATTTATTGTTGCCCCTATTTTTTTCCCCTATGCAGCGTCTAGCAACATGTCAGCGAAGGAGAAAAAAAATTGGCCTTTCACAAAATATGGAAGAGCGGAAAAAATTGAAATTTATGTAAAAAGTAGGAGGGGAAAAAAAAAAAAAAGAGATGCTAAGTTTTTCATATTTATGGCTAATAATTTTAAAATACGTGCCGCTAGTTTTAAAAGGGCAATTGAAACATAAAAAAAAAAAAAAAAAAAAAAAAAATGAGTAATTTTTTTAGGCTATCAGCGTTAGTAAAAAAAATATTTTAGTTGTTGTAAAGATAATTAACTACAAAGAGTATTTGCTTGTAAATTTTTATTTAATAAATAATTTGTTTTAAAAAAACCTCCCTTTGTAAAAAGTTAGCTTAAATGGTTCTATAATATATGACAATGTAAGTAATCTTACATTTTTATTAGCTGAAATTTTTAAAATAAATGATTACCTTAAGATTTTTTTTTTTTTTAATAATATTTTTTTAGGCTTTTGAGTTGAGTTTTAAAATCAATAATAATAATAAATTTCTGATTTTTTTTTTATTTATTTAATATACGTAAGTGTTCTGTTAAAAATATTTTTCAAATTTTATTTTATAATATTTGTTATAATTTTTTTTAAAGTTAAAATAGTGTAATTTTAAACGAAAAACTCTAACTATAAACTAGATTTTATATATACAGTAAAGTAACGTTTATACGTCTTTTACATTTATACGTCCTTTTAGTGAAGTCCTGTTTCATTTCTATTCATTTTAATGCAAAAATTCTTCGTTTATACGCCGCTAATATCGGTTATACGTCTTTTCCACTTTACTAAAATTCACAAAATTTCTCGACCTGTCATTATTTTTCATTCTAAATAAGACGGATTTTTCCTAGAAAGCATCTTAAATGGAGGAACACAGGAAAGATCGAAGAATACTGATCAAAGAATCAATTGAATTCACAGTAGAATTTTTAATACTCATAGACAAGGAGCAAATCAGACGAATATTAAAGATTTTCAATGTTGTTAAATAGCTATCTGTATGGACATTGTATGCTTATTATTAAAAATATATTTAATATTCAAAATGTGTTCATATATAGTTCTTAAGAAATGTAATATAATACTCAATATATGATATATGTACTTAGTGCCCAGTTATGCATTAATAGTATGATTTTTCTCTTTTTTTTTTTTTCTTTTTCGTTTGGTTTTATTAATTACTGTGTTTAAAAAAAGGAAAATATACATTTAGTAACTTAAGAAACTTTATTAATTAGTATTTTCATGAAAATTTTGCTTAAGTGTCATTAAATTTGTAGTAATCAAAGCGTTATTATTGAAATTTCTATTATACGTCTTTTTATACGTCCTTTTACATCAGTCCCTTGAAAGACGTATAAACGGTGCTTTACTGTGATTTAAGAATTAAATAAAATATTTAAAATTTATTTCAGTATTTTTATTAACCTATATATTAGACATACAAATAAGGGTGTTTTCACTTCTTTTCAATGACAAGATTTTTCCTTTGAGAATAAGCCAAATCCCTCCTCAATCCCATGTAATTTTTTATAGGAGGGTGGAAGTGGGGATAGAAAAGTTCCCACGGGTATCAAAACAACTTTTTTCTACTGCACTCCCCATTAAAAAAGAATATATCTAAATTTTTCCCCCATTTCTTTTGTATGCGTGTGCGTTTTTTGTAGCAGTTTAAAAATGGTTTAAATATGAAAACTGACTTATGATTTCGTTGAATTTTAAAACTATCGTGATAAGTAATTTTGAGACAGTTATAATATTAGTAAAAAAAAAAAAAAAAGAAGACGGAAGGAAGGAAGGAAGGAAGAAAAGGAAAAGAAGAAGGAGGCAATATCATTATGAAAGCTATTCAGCTTATACTTTAAATTACATAGTCTTTCTATTTTGGTTATACAGTGTGTATAAAAATGATAAAAATGTAAATCGTCATGATTTTTCCAAGAAAATTAAATTGGTTTAGTTATGAAAGAACTTATTTTCTCATATTTAAAATAGTTATGTTCTTTTTTTAAAAAATTTATTATATTTATAATTCGGACTTATCATGCGTATAGATTCTACCTTAAAGTGGTCACTTTCTACGATTCATTTTTTCATAACAAGCTCATTTTACCACAACCTACCAGGACCAACCAAAATTTACCAGGACCTACCTAAATTTTACCAGAACTATTTATATCCGCTCTTGAACCAAATTATACTTCTGGGAGTCACCGAAAAAAGGGTAGTCATCCCCTCCGTGGAAGATTAAAATTGTGATGACTTGTCTCCGGACCATTTTTAGGAGTGTGTCCCAGACTGTCGTCAATTACCCATTGTGCAGTACTAGTGCAACGTTAGAACCAAACCAACCAACTATACTTGATCGGGATTTGAACTTGGCAAATGTACACTAGAGTGTTAAACATATAGCTATCACACTGAGAAAAAATATATACTGCCTTCATCTAGAATGAATAAGTGGTCATTTTCAAAATCCCTTAACTAGAAATATAGATTTCCGAGCTATGCATATAAGACACAAAAATAAACTGACTAGACGAAATGATCGAGAATTTCTAGTTTACATATTTCTAGATGGTGAAACAATATTCTGAATATTCTGAATCTTTTGTATTGCGAGAAATTCTCTCTTGATTTTCTAGAATTGGGTCATAAACCAAGATTATAGTTGCTGAAACCCGCCTCTTGTGTTCGCATTTATTTGCAAATATTTTAAAATAACTTTGCCCTCGGGAATACAGGAGAACGCTCTAGAATTCTAACAGGGGTTTCTAGAGCTCACTTTGAAAGGGAACTAGAATTTATAAGGGTGACGTGGAATTATTTTTTCTAGAGCCACAATTTAGATTCTAGATGTCAGTTACAGAATTTTTTCTCAGTGCAGATGAGCGATCATGGGTATAGAGAATTATCTAAGACTTTATTGAATTAAAAAACTCTTCGTAGAAAATTTTAAAACAATTACATATTTAGCAAAAAGAAAAAGAAAACTATTGTATGAAATGAAAACTTTCTTTTTTTCGTTTCACATCTATGAAATGTGCTAACGCAATTATGTATCACCGTCCAAGCTGCTATTGCAAAAAAAATAAGTTTATTGATTAAAAGACCAAACGTTCATTTTTCAAATCGTTTCTTTCGTTGCTATATATTAAAGATGGGGTTGCTTGAACTAAACCGTCAACCAAAAAGTAACATGTAAACATACTTTTGTGTCAATTATTCTGGCCGATAAAAGTCCGATTCTATATCCGATAAGTAAATGAATGTCGAAAATGAAGTAATTCTCTTATTATTAAAAGGTTTTCTTAGTAACGTTATCATTTTATAATGTTCAAGGTTTTATTCATATAAATATACTGATATATACATGGTGTATATATATATATATGCGTACTTTCACATACACATGGTAGCATACGCATACCTATACATAATGTATGTTTATATGAGTAATGAATATAGATAGATAGATAAAGTCATACTCATATATACACATAAAAATGTACATTATATGCATACTTTTGACGTACATTAATTATGTTATACAATTATGTGTTAAGTATACATACGTAAAAATAGTACAGTTTGTGATAATTATTTTACTATCTATGTATCACCGTCCAAGTTGCTATTGCAAAAAAATTAAGTTTATTGATTAAAAGACCAAACGTTCATTTTTCAAATCGTTTCTTTCGTTGATGTATATTAAAGATGGGGTTGCTTGAACTAAACCGTCAACCAAAAAGTAATATGAAGACATAAATTTTGTGTCATTTTTCTAGTCGATAAAAGTCAGATTTTATATCTGATAAGTAAATGAATATCGAAACTGAAATAATTCTCTTATTATTGAAAGGTTTTTTTAGTAACGTTACCATTTTATAATATTCAAGGTGTTTTATTCACATAAATATACTGATATATACATGGTGTATATATATGCGTACTTTCACATACACATGATAGCATAAACATACCTATATATAATGTATGTTTATATGAGTATAAATGAATATGGATAAACCTATACTCATATATACACATAAAAATGTACATTATGTGTATACTTTTGACGTACATATAAATGCTGTCATACATTTATGTGTTAAGTATACATACGTAAAAATAGTACAGTTTGTGATAATTATTTTACTATCTTGTAAACTATTAATAAAGAAAAAAGATAAATAAATCTTTCTGTCACGATTTGGACTCTTAGACATCAGCTATTATAAATATAGATCATATTATTATTAATAGAAGAGGGGGGGAAGGCGGGGGGGATTAATCTAAAACTTGTTTTTATCCTTGGTGATAGTCTGAGTTTAATCAACGAAAGATAATTATGTATTATGTTACTAGTCGCTTATGAAATTACATGTGTGTAAAAAATGCCTGCATTTTTTACTTCTGTCTAACGAACACACGTCTGGAGGGCCGACTCTATAATTATTTCCTCTGCCTATAATGACATCATAATCATCGCCACTCATTTCTCGTTACAACCGGAGCATCCGTTATAGCGTAAAACATGAAAAATGTTCATTAACGGTTACAGCACAGGAGAAATTTGATAATTTCAAAAACTGTTGTGTTTTCCTTCTTTTTCTTTTATTGAAAATAACGCTGAGTGAATTACCCCCTTCACTGAAAATCGTTCCCACCCTCTCTCTCTCTCCCTGGCTAGGTCTCTATGGAAACCGCTGATACAATTGAGCTAAAGTCGATATCAGGAGCTTTCACTACAATACCCCTCAAAACTTTCCCCCATCCGTTCTTCATCCCTAGTTACCTCCTGTCTCCTCCCGCTTATCACCAGAATTTGTCAGTGTTAGAGCAGTCGACATATTTGGTCATTGTTGGCAACAATGTTCAGTTTTCAGCAGTGAAAGTCGAATCAGTTTTCAATTATAATAGCTGGAAATTTTCAGTCGATTTGTTTTTAATAAAAATATCTCTTGACTGCGGTAACAGAAAAAGTAACTGTGTATTTCAATTACGGTGTTTGTTTGTTGGCGCATTTCTACTTGTTATTATATTCCGTAAAAAAATGGCTAATTGTTTATTTTAAAAAATAAATTTATTTTCGTCTTTGGTATATGTTTTCTCCGGCTATCACTATAATTTTTCAGTGTCGGAAAAGTCGACATATTTGGTCGTTGTTGGCAACAATATCCCGCCACCAGCGGCCATGCGGTCCTGCGCTCAAACCTGGTAGACGTGAGGTGCAGGGTTCGATCCCAGGTCACGCTCTTTGGCCTACCCGTTCGAGGTTTTCCGTATTTTTCTCCGAGACTTGCGTATATACGGGCTAGGACCCCTTAGAAAGACCCCCGGAGGACACACCCCCTCAGGCCTAGGATCCTAGTGCAGTTAATCAGCCTTATTTCTCACAACAACAACAGCAGCAATGTTCGATTTTTAACGGTGAAAGTAGAATCATTGGCCAATTACAATTGCTGGAAATTTTTAATCAACTTGTTTTGATGAAAATTTCTCATTAAGATATCAGTAACAGAAAATATGACTGGGAGAATGTATAACGTCATCTAATGCTAGTTATATAATTAAATTACAGTGTTTATTTATTTATTTGTGCTTCCCCCCCCCCCCCCCCCATTACTCAAAAATTGACTTAATTATTATTTTATAATACAAGTTTTTTTCTACCTTCGGAAAATATACCCTGTCGCTAATCAATAGATTTTGTCAATATTGGTATCATTGACTGAAAAATGAACATTTTTGACATATTTCGTCACACAATGTTCCTTTTCAGTAATGAAAGTTGGACCTTTTTTCCAATTACAATTGTTGAAAATTTATTTTCAACAAAATGTCTCATTTTGATAATGTTAACAGAAAAACTTAATGGGTAAATTTAACATTTTAATGTATAGGTAATTATAATGTAATACATATTTGTTGGTACGATTTTACTTTTTATTATATTTTATTAGAATTGATTAATTACTTATTTCAAAATATAAATTGTAATATATATATATATACATGTATATATATATATATAAATGATAGATATCGTAATAAAATTTCATCTTAAAATTTAGCAATTAATAGATACAAAACAATACCAACACAAAATAATAGAACTGATTTTAACTTTTAGGAAAGACTGACACAAAATTGTTGCGATACAGATTAAGAACCAATAAGAGACAGAAACAATTTAAATTACTTACGCCGACATGAATAATAATATTAAAAAAAGATCATTAAAATTAATGACAGAAAAAACAAATAAATGACCACAGAAATAATTGGATAAAAATGCTTAAAATTAGAAGTAAATATGCATCAGGGGGCATGTACTTCATAAAGCTGAGAAAGCTGCATCGATTTCGTAAAACAATATACATATATATATTTATATATATATAGGCTGGATGGTTGGGTGGGTTTGTGAAAAAAAAAAAAAAAAAAAAAAAAAGCAGAAGGCTTGTTGCATTTATTTTGTATTACTATGCAAACATTATTTTTCCAATAAAAATTCAGTTTCTTCCTTTTTGAGTTGTCAACTATATTTAAAATTCTAATTATACTATTTCACACAATGTAATCAATCGGTGAATTTCATTGTTGCTTCGTAGTTTCATTGTTATTCATCTGCTTTGAAATTTTGCTTTTTTTAAATCCATATGGCTCCTGTTCTGGTCGTGGCAGGCTGGGTGAGTGTTGCCAGCGTGAAACTAGTTTTATAACCCCACAGGCAAGTCACAAGTCTTGCCGCCTGTCTCCTTCCTTCCTGTCTTGTGTTTCTTAGGTTATTTTTTCATTAATTTTGATAAGTTATGGTTTTAAGTTAAGATTTGTTGTGTTACTTTATTGATTCGTTTGTTTTGCAGGCTGTTAATTAATAGATTTGGTTTCTTTACATTAGTGTATTTCATCCACTGATAAAATTTTTTTTAGTCTTATTGGTCATTGGTGTTTCAGTGATTTTGCATCCGTTGCTTGACTTCTACTATGCTTAATAGATTATATTATATATATATATATATATATATATATATATATATATATATTAGTAATACATTTGAGAATATTGGCATTCAATTATTATTTTTATTCTAATTAGATCTATAGAAGTATTTTGTGTCAAAAATTAAACCCATCTTATTTTGAAAATACAATTATTGTTAAAAATATGTAGGCAATTAATTATATATCGATTGATAATTTAAAGGTAAATGAAGAAGATTTATAGCTGTTTGTTCATCTACAAAAATGTTTTTTTTTAAATAGAGGGTGAATAATTTAATGTTAATTATATTCATAGTTTAAATACTTTTTTGTTTTCAACTATGCTTGAAAATGTGAGTACGATTAAAAGAATATTTACCATAAATATATCAGGAAAATCTCGTGGAAAAATGGGTATAACTTAAATTTACAAAATTTATCTTCTGAAGACAAAAAGAGAAAATTTTCATAAAAAAAAAAAAAAAAAAGCAGAATGTTTACTTTTTTTTAAATTTATTTACATAATTGTTATTAGTATTAATTTTTTATAATAGGTGATTTTTTAACACTTATTTAATTCCATAATTTCTAGATGTCAAGTGTGTAAATAAAAAGAGATAATAGAAAAGGTAAAAGTGGTCACAGTTTGAACAATTCAAGGAAGATACCGGGCAAAGCCTGGCAGCAGATAAACCAGGCAAAACCCCTTAAAAAATAAAAAATAAAATAACATAAATAAATAAATTGGGAATAATAATAATAATAATTATTATTATTATATTTTCAGTTTCAAACATGAAATGATTCTTATATGACGTCACTAAAAAATTAACACTTTATATTTGAAGGGGTTTGACTAAAAATGCAGTTTGGTGGCCGATTTGAGCTAATAACGTAGATTAATGGTTTTTGCCAGTAAAAAATGCCAGTATTCCAAAATTATATTTTTAGGACATTAATTTATGGACTATGACCGTTAAGGTAGCAAAACGGTCATTTCTCGTAAAACTATACGGTTAAATCCTGTGATTTTACTTTTACTTTTTTTTTTTTTTTTCTTACGATGTAAATATTTTTTTAAGATCGAGATTCATTAGAATTACAGTTCCCGCTGCTTATTAAAACGACATTTGTTCTGCGCCAAAGTAATTTTATTAAGCGGCTGATTTTTATATTCGGCGAACATTCCTGCACTGAAGGAAAAGGTATTACTTACCTGAATCTGGAAAGAAATTTCAAAAGGTAACGAATAATAGAATTGTTAACAATATTAATTAATTTTTGATCGCTAATTAATTAATTGTTTCTTCGACATCAGTAAATTAAACGAATTCCACATTCCTATGCACTTCTCTTTGAAGAAAATCATCATTACTTTACCAAAAGCTCACGCTGTTCTTATAAATTTAAAATCTTCTCGTTTAAACCTTATGAATTATAGTAATTTCAAAATAAGAACTAGAAATTGCCTTTTAATAATTAGAAATTTAATATATATATATATATACATATATATCATGTAAGATCAAATTTGTAACTTATTACTGCATTTTGAAGAATACGTTCCTTGAAATTGTTACGGACTTAAGATACGGAGCTTGTTTAATTTGAAACTGTGCTGCAAATGTAAAATCTTCTTCGAAAATGAGCGATAACGGAGGGTTTGTTGTGCTTTAATTTATTTTTCTGTTTAAAAAAAAAAAAAAAAAGAAAGAAAGAAAGAAAATGAAAAAATTTTTTTAGCATGTATAAATGCTATTTTAGCTTGATGAGGAGATATTTTTGAGTTTGCCAACCGTCGAGGCTGATTTTATTAAACGGCGTCTTTAAAAGTAGTTCGTATCGATTTGATTCCGCTGCTGGCAATTTGATCAGATTAAGCGGCTGATTTTATTAACAAATGAATTTATTAAGCGGCGGTTACCGTATTACAATTCGCACGGCATGACACGACAGATTATCTCAGACTATTAGAAACAGTAAACATATATATGTATATATATATATATATATTCTTTGTAGTATTTTTATTTATAATCATTGATCATAATTTATATTTTTAATAAAGTAAGAATTTAATTTATAACAATTCTTTAATAAGTTAGCATTTCTTTTCTTACATGAATAAGAGTTTTTAAGAACGATGAGATCTTGAAAAGAACCACAGTAATAAAAGCGAATAGAAATTTATTTTCAGAATTTTTTCTGTATTAAGTGCATTTTCCTAACTTTTCTGTGAAATAACATTTTTGAAATGTTTACTAATAAAATTTCTTTTCAATTTCATATTTTGCCGTTGGCTAAGTATTTTGTCGGAAAATGGCAAGTTTTTGTGTACCTCGGAAATTCAAAATCGCTACATTTCTGTCTGAGATTAAACTAAAAAGTAAAAGGTTAAATTATTATTATTCATGTATTCGAAAATGTGAAATTCTTTCTATTTGCATTTTCGAATAGAAAGTACTTTAATTGTATGTTAGTAAAATTTGTCTTTTTAATACAACTTTTTATGCATTCGATTTCTCTGTTATCGCAATGAAATTGTATATAACGGTAATAAGGTTTAATAAGAAAACATATTTTATGACCTTTGGAGCTAATTTCTTTATTATAAGAAAAATCACAAAAGTTTAAATATATATAATAGTTTGAATATATATATATTATATATTATATATATAATATATAATCATCTTTAAATTACAACTGTGATGTACTGACAATATTATATTTCTACTGC
Source organism: Salticus scenicus (assembly GCA_963930645.1). NCBI lineage: Eukaryota > Metazoa > Arthropoda > Arachnida > Araneae > Salticidae > Salticus > Salticus scenicus. Next base: position 9,760,103 of record OZ005658.1, on the reverse strand, counting down.
ACGTTCTGATTATATATATATATATATATATATATATATATATATATATATATATATATATATATATATATATATATATATATATATATATATATATATATATATATATATATATATATATATATATATATGTATGTATATATTAAATCTTAAGAGCAACAATTGATAGTTGAAAAAATTGAAAAGCTCGTTTTTCGTAATTTTTAATATGTCATTATAGGAAAAAAATTCGTATAAATATGTTAATAATGAGAACTATTTTTAATCAATTATTGTGAAATTAAATGAGTATATTTAGAGAGAGATATATTTATAATGAGATTTAGAGATATAGAGATACAGAGTTATACGATGTAGATGTAAATGTGCATAATGAGAATTATTTTTCACCAATTATTGTAAAATTAAATAAAATATATTTAGAGAGAGAGAGATATCTATTATGATATTTAGAGATATAGAGATACTGAGTTATAAGATATAGATTTAAACGTGCATAATGAGAATTTTTTTTCACCAATTATTGTGAAATTAAATGAATATATTTAGAGAGAGATATATATCTATAATGATATTTAGAGATATAGAGATACAGAGATACAGTGATACAGTGATACAGAATTATAAGATACAGATGTATATGCGAATAATGAGAATTATTTTTAACCAATTATCGGGAAGTTAAATAAATATATTTAGAGGGAGATATATATCTGTAATGATATTTAGAGATATAGAGATACAGAGATACAGAGTTATAAGATATAGATGAAAATATGCATAATGAGAATTATTTTTAACCAGTTATTGCAAATTTAAATATATATATGGATAGATAGATAATAGTTATAGATATCCAGGAAAATATACATATAGATAGTTAAGAGCATCACTCTCACTTGGGGGAAAATGTCCCCCGGTGATGTAAATCTATGGTTAAACCATAAATTTGTGGGAATGAAAATAATAATAATAATAATAATAATAATAATAATAATAATAATAAAAAAAAAAACAGTAATCGATTTTTTTTTTTTTTTAACATAACAAAACTGAAAAAAAAAAAAAAAAAAAAATTCTCAGATGCCGTCTATAGTGCGCAAAATTGACTTCTTTTCGGCATCTAGTATTATACTTCCCTGACAGGAATATTGTTTGCATTCATCATAGAAAATAATTTTAAAAATTTAAATAGTAAATAAGCAAATTCTACTACGTGAATTTGTATGGGAAAATATAGACTTTTTCTAATGGCGACAATATACTAGATTTTTTTTTTTTTAATAAAATCAGTTTATTTTCACTAACATTTTTCGAATAAAATTTACACTTTTATTTTTATTTATTTATTTATTTATTTTATAGAAAATGTGTTATGAAATCGACACAGTATTATCTAGATTATCTTGTCTATTACTTATTCTAATAAAATACTGTAGTTTTAATTTTAAAATAATGTTAATATCTGATGGAGAAAATTTACTAATATATATATATATATATATATATATATATATATATATATATATAATAAAGATGATCTATTAAGCATAGTAGAAGCCAAGCAACAGATACAAGATCACTGAAACACCAATGACCAATAAGATAAAAAAAAAAAAAAAAAAAAAAAAAAATCATCAGTGGATGAAATACACTAATGTAAAGAAACCAGATCTATTAATTAACAGCCTGCAAAACAAACGAATCAATAAAGTAAAACAACAAATCTTAACTTAAAACCATAAACTTATCAAAATTAATGAAAAAACAACCCAAGAAACACAAGATAGGAAGAAGGAGGCAGGCGGCAAGACTTGTGACTTGCCTGTGGGGTTAAACTAGTTTTACGCCGGCAACACTCCCCCAGCCTGCCACGACCAGAACAGGAACCATATGGATTTAAAAATGCAAAATTTCAAAGCAGATGCACAACAATGAAACCACGAAGCCACAATGAAATTCACCGATTGATCACATTGTGTTTAACAGTATAATTAGAACATTAAATATAGTTGACAACTCAAAAAGGAAAAATCTGAAATTTTATTGGAAAATGAAAGTTTGCATAGTAATACAAAGCAAATGCAACAAGCCTTCTACTTTTTTTTTTTTTAATTTAATTTCACAAACCCACCCAACCATCCAGCCTTACAACACCACCCCACCTCCGTAATCAAACATCTTCCCACCCAACCGCCACCTTTTTTATTGTCTTTTATTATTTTATAATTTTTTGTTGATATACACAAGAGTGTACACAGCTTTATATATATATATATATATATATATATATATATATATACATATATATATACATTAATATATATTATTAATATATTAATATATATATATATACATATATATATACATTAATAAATTTATATTCGTTTTTACTTCGTAAAATATGTCATTTAAAGAGAAATAAAATAATGCTTATCTGAGTCTACGTGTGATATTTTTTAACATGATTTTCTTAAAAAAAAAAAAAAAATGTATAGTAATGTTTATGTAGATTATGATTGCTTACATTTAAAAATTAATAGTTGCTATTTAAAATTTTTAATGCTGATTTCGCTTTAGAAACAGTATTATGGATCACTAACATACACCGGCTAATATATAAATAAAATAATATTTACTATTTAAATAACTTTGTAAAATAGATTTTTAAACATTTCTGTTTAAATTTCACCGAAATTTTACGTTAGATTTAATATATATAATTTATATTAGTTTATTAACTGCAATTTTTAACAAAGTATGCAACAATATATTTCATTAAAGCCTTGTAGATTTTTACTATAAATGTATATTTAAGACAAAATATATATATATATATATATATTCAGCAGAATTTAAAATTAATTCTTCTAATCCGTAAGTAATTTGTAACATAAAATGCATTATCACAATATTTACATAACAATCTAATTAAAAGAAAGTAGAGTAATATTTACATCAATAACTATTTAATAAAACTTCTTAAAACATTTATATGTGCGCTAAATTTGTTATCTAAATACATATTCATAATTACATAATGTACATTTTTAATAAAGCCTAGTAAATTTATAATATCAATACATAATTTAGACAATAAACGACATAATCTCCGAATTAAACTTGATGATAAAATTTTATAAATTTGTAACATGATTGTATTTATAGTGAAAAAAAAAAATATTTTTAATGAAATTATTTTAAATAATTATTTTTAATGTAAATTATTTTTTAATAAATATTTATCAAATTTTAACTTTAACGTTTTATCAAACCAAGACTGAGTAGATATCCTATCGTAATAAATTATCAATAAAGCTTTGTAAATTTTTAACACGATTGATTTGTTAAAAGATAAATAAATAAAGGGAAAAGGGAAAAGAAAAAAAAAAAAAAAAAACAGTGTAATTGACATTAATATTTTATAAAATTAATGAGAATAGAATAACTGAATAGACGAAATGATCGAGAATTTATGGTCTATACATTTCTAGATAGCGACACAATGTTCTGAATATTTTGAATCCTTTTTATTGCGAGAAAGTCTCGTTTGATTTTCTAGAATAGAGTCATAAATCAAGAATATGGTTACTAAAACTCACTTCTTGTACTCGAATTTATTTGCAGAGATTTTTAGATATAGTTTGATCTCTCGATAATATAGGCAAACGCTCTAGAATTCTATTAGGGGTTTGTAGAAATCGCTTTCAAAGGGTATTAGAATTTATAAGAATGACATGGAACAATTTTTACTTAACCTACAATTCAGATTCTAGATATCAGTTAACAAGAATTTTTTCTCACAAGGAAACATTCAAAAGGTGTCGTCTTCAAAAAATATTGAGAAAAATATATGTGATTCTACTCTTCATAAAACACTAGAAAGTGAAAAAATTATCGGCTGAAATGAATTACAGCGACCACAAAAAATTATCAAAATTAAGCATATTTGGCGATTTCACACTGTCAGGCGATTGATTTTGAGTACTTGACGGAGAAGCAAAACACGGTTCTGTTCGTACACAGCAATCTTGGTGCTAGCGAACTTATCGCCTAACAGCGCTAAATCACCAAAAAATGCTTAATTTTGATAATTTTTTCTGGTCGCTGTAATTCATTTCAACCGATAATTTTTTCACTTTCTGGTGTTTTATGAAGAGTAGAATCACAAATATTTTTTCAATATTTTTTGAAGATGACACCTTTTGAATGTTTCCTTGTCAGTGCAATGTATTTTCACCTATTGAATGTAGAAGAATGTAAAAAGAAACAAATTGACCCATGGTAATAATTTGATAATTAATTCCTATATAATTTTTATTAGGAATTAATATAAGAAATCCCAAGGTTATCATGTAGGATAATATTTTATTAATAAATCTTCCTGGATATACATTATAAAAGCACTATTCAATAAACAGAAGCTAGACAATCCTTAAACACGGATAAATAAACGAAATACGATGACTGAGTTTAAATACGAACCTTCTTTCTCTAATCAAATGATAATTTGAAACAATACCCTATTAATCAAGCATGTAGATAACACTGAATAGGGCATGGCAGCCTTTAAAACATAATAGCCTTTGATTATTAATAGAAAATAAATCTTTGGATCAAGTGTTCTGTCATTTCATTAAACACGATGCCGTCTGCGATAAAAATGAAATAAATATGTCCACTGCTGAAATTTTCCCTGCTCTCGATTCATTTATATGAGAATTTGAGATTATTGTTAAAATGTATTGCATTAGAACAATGTATTATAAAATAAAATAAAATAAAAGAATCTGCAGCTGATAATTCGTTTGACCTTGATTTTACAATTCTTTAAAGTTTGGAAATGTATTTCAGTTTTTTCGTTCTATAAAAGAAATATTTGACAAAAAATAAAATAAAATAAAATAAAGATTACCTTAAATATTATGAAAGAAGTGCTTAAAAAATAAAGTATACAATATTGTAAAGAAATTAAGAATCTTTTATATAAGAATTCGAGATTATTGTTAAATCTATTGTATTAGAACAATGTAAAATAAAATAAAGGAATCTGCAGTTGATAATTCGTTTGACCTTCATTTTACAATTATTTTACGTATAGAAAGGCATTGCTTTCTTTTTCGTTCCATAAAAGAAATAATTGGAAAAAAAAAAAAAAAAAAAAAAAAAAAAAACACGAAAGATGATTACTATAAATAGCATGCGAGAAGTGCTTAAACAATAAAATAAACAGAATTGTAAGCAAATTAAGAATTTTATATGCGAACTTGAGATTATTGTTAAATTTATTGAATTAGAACAACGTAGATATAAAATAAGATAAAATAAAATATAGGAGACTGCAGCTGATAATTCGTTTGGCCTTGGTTTTATAATTGTTTTCAAGTTTAGAAATGTATTGCTGTTTTTTTTTTTTTTTTCCTTTTTCATAAAAGAAGTATTTAGGAAAAAAAATGAATAAATGATTTCTATAAATAGCATGAGAGAAGTGCTTAAAAAATAAAATATAAATAATTTTAAACGAATTCAGAATTTTACATGCAGACTTGAGAATATTGTTAAACTTATTGCATTCGAGCAACGTAAAATAAATAAATTAAAAAAAAAAAAATCTGCAGCTGATAATTCGTTTGACCTTCATTTTACGATTCTTTAAAAATTAGAAACGTATTGCTTCCCCCCCCCCCCTCTCTCTATTTAAAAAAAAAAAAAAAAAAACAGACAAAATAATATTATACAAAATATGATTAACCATAAAAAGCACGAGAGAAGTACTTATATATATATATAACTTCAATTTAGGTTTTGGCATCATTCTTTTCTCCAGTTGGTGTTAAATGTTATACATGTGGTTACTCAGCTTTTTTCATGATATCACTTTGGTTTCAATTAAGTTTTTAATTAATCTTTATTTAATCTTTGTTTTAATTTAATATTTCACATATTTCTCATTCTTTATTGTTCTTACTGCATGGATCTTTCTCCAGTTGGTGTTAAATGTTATGCATGTGGTTACTCAGCTTTTTTCATGATATCACTTTGGTTTCAATTAAGTTTTTAATTAATCTTTATTTAATCTTTGTTTTTATTTAATATTTCACATATTTCTCATTCTTTATTGTTCTTACTGCATTGATCGGGGCGTGAAATGATATAAATTGCTATGAATAGCTATATCATTTTACGAAATCGTTGCAGTTTTCACAGCTTTATGAAGTATGCGCCCCTTGAAATGTATGCTTCTAACTTTAAGCATTTACATCGAATTAATTCTGTGATTTTTTATGTGTTTTTCTCTCTCATAAGTATAATGATCCTTTTTTATTATCATTCAGGTCGGTATAAGTATTTCATGTTACTATCGTAACTCATTGGTTCTTAATCTATATCGCAACTTTTTGTGTAATTCTTTCCTCTATCTTAAATTCAGTTCTATATTTTAGTATGCTGTTATTGTTTTAGTTCTATTAATTGCTAAATTTTATGATTAAATTTTATTACGATATCTATTATATATATATATATATATATATATATATATATATATATATATATGTGTGTGTGTGTGTGTGTGTGTGTGTATAAGTGTAAAGAGATTAAGAATTTTATATACGAACTTGAGATTCTTGTTAAATTTATTGCATTAGAACAATGTAAAAATGAAAAGAGAAAGAAACAAAAAAGAAAATTTTGAAGCCGATAATTTGTTTAATTTTGATTTTGCGATTCTTTAGAGTTTAAAATTTATTTATTTATTTTCTCCCCACAAAAGAAGTATATAAACAAAAAAATTCAAAAAGTGATTACGATTAATAGCATATGTGAGAAGTTACCCAAAAAATAAAATGTAATTTAAATAACCCAATTAGAATTCTAGAGCATTTTCCTATATTATCGTCGACAAACTTTTTAAAATACTCTGCAAATAATTGCGAACACAAGATAGGCGAGTTTTAGTAACTGTAATCTTGGTTTATGACCCAATGCTAGGGATATCAAGCGAGAATTTCTTGAAATACAAAGAATTCAGAATATTGTTTCACCATCTAGAAACGTATATACTAGAAAGTCTCGATCATTTCGTCTATTCAGTTTACTTGTTTACCTTATACGTATAACTCGGAAATCTATATTTCTAGATCAGGTATACAGAAAATGACTACTTATTAGGCGATATATATATATATATCTCAGTGTAAGTGTATAATTTAAAAACAAAGCTGATTTCATGTTTAACGTACATACGTGATACCAGTTATTCATATGAATGTAGGGGAGAGTGGGGATGAATGGGACATTTTTCATGTTTTTATTAATAACGTTCACCATATGTAATTCAGAATTTTGTAACATTGCTCGTAAGCACACTTCAGTAATCAAAAAGTTATCATTTTTAATTAATAATAATTTTCTTTTTACATGCATGTGCATTGTCCCATTCATCCCCACATGTGGGGATGAATGGAACAGGACTGAAGTTAACAAATAAAATAAAATAAAATGGAAAGTAAATAAACTTTTGAAGTTAAATTGGTTTATGTGATTTTATTACACACTATGGATTTACTGAAATTAACAAAAACTGATGTATTGACTCAAATTAACATCGAAAGGCAAAAGCCCTTTGGTTCGCACAGTTCCTAGTGCTCTAGGCTTTGGTAATTTAGTCCAATAAGATTTAATCTAAAAATAAATAAATAAATAAGACACTAGAAAGATTATAAATCATTATAATAGAGTGCAAATTATCCACATAAATTTTTGTTTCCGACTGATCGGGAAAAATAAGCATTCTATTCTGTATTATATTAATCATCACCAGGATTTATTTAATTAGCTTGATTGAAATTGTGATTTTAATCAAATTATTATTAGTTTATTTATTTATTTTTTTAATTATTGATATTATTGGTTTAAGTTGCATTGAATAGTCTAACTTAGAATTTTTTTTTAATCATAATTATAAAAACAAAAATTGGAACAATTAATTTCAATCTATTTTTCTCTAAATCCATGCTATTTTTATAATTCCATGTTATAACTACTGAACTAAAGGTTATAAAAATATTGAAAATCTATTTACGATTTGTTTTAATATAATTCTTGTGTACAATTTTAAATTAGCATATAGTGGGGGTCTCATTCCTCCCCATTCAAACTGTCCCATTCATTCCCACCATCACATGATCATATAAAACAGGAAATATGTTTAATGAACAATTGTCAATATTCTTTTTGAATATCATAAATACAGTAAAAGATTATGCCTTTTCATCATATAAGAGTTATATTAACTTTAACAAATAGTTAATTTTTAACTACTACCTAATTGAATCAGTAAAAGTTACTTTGGCAGCAGAAAAAAACACTTTAATTTTTTTCTGTCCTTCTATAGATAGCACAACTCTGAAACTACACTTGAGGAATGACCTCAGTACTGCCATATATCAGAAAAATTGTCAAGTTTCTGGTGCATGCAAAACATAAAAATTTTGCTACTGTCCTATTTATCCTGCGTCCCATTCATCCCCACTCTCCCCTATTCATTTTCCTGCAGTTGCACTAATTTAACATAACATTTAAAATTTTCAGTGATTAGACTATGAAATAAAAATCCTATCTAATTTCAAAGATTAGACGCAACTCGAGCAAAGAAAATATTTTATATTTTCTTTTATTCATAAGACTGATAAATTTATCTAAATCTACTGACTATCAATATCTACATAAAATGGCAGGTTTGGTATTTCAGTTCCCCTAAATCCTACTCCTTGATTTTCAGAAACCCCTTTTCAAAAATTTCTTCCCCATTCTCTCCCCCCTCCAGTGATGCCTGCGTCATTATTGCACGCGCTACTTGCTACTTCTTTGTCGCAAAGATTTTGGGATAATTACTTATTTATAGCCCAAATCTCCTTATTACGCCGACTACCAATTCATCTGCGATATTTATTATAAGATTAAAAGGCCTTGCTGGCAACGGAGTAATGCAGGGTGGGTGGAACGGTAGAGATATCTTATAGGCAGACGAATTTTTTACGGGATTAAACTTATCGGAATTTTATAAGGAAAAAGAATAATCTATTTACTTATTATAGCCAAATTGGCTTTTTTAGAGATAAACAGATTGATGGATTATTCTCCAGTCGAAAGAGAAAGTGAGGGGGGAGGGAAACATCACATACCATAAATCGTCTGCGCGTTTGCTTTTGCGAGCAAGGAATGTTTTTTTAGCGGATTCTTACGTTCGTATCTCTCGAATGCAGTTCCTTTGTTCTTAGAGTGAATGTTTGAGATATTGTTACATATCCAAGAACAGTAGGATTGTAAAACAGATTAGAGGGTTTTAAAGAGAAGAATTTAAAAATATAAGAAAACCTTATTCGAAAATGATCCATCTTTGATGTCTTTTAACAAATGGAACATATGTTATTTTAGGGAAAATAAAATTTTAATTGTGTTAATAAAATTATTTTTGTAAGATTTCAATAATTTATTTAATGGAATTATTTAATAAAAGTTAATGTTGAAAAAGATAGATAAATAAAAAGAGCTAACATGAAATTTAATTGGATAGAAATATTTAAACGGAATATTATTATTATTATTATTATTATCGTGATTCCACAAAGTTACAATATTTTTTGTCATTTGTTTGTAAAAGATGAAATGAAAAAGCCTACTTATTATTATTATTATTTTAAATAAAAGTTTTCAATTTATGTAATATATTTGTATATATATTTAATATCTATATATTATGTAATATCTATATTACATTAATGTATATATTACATATACATAATTATTACATATATATATATATCACACATAATATATATATATTATGTAATATATTTAATATCTATATATATTGTTGCAATATAAATACATTTATGTAATATATTCGTATTGCAATAGATATCTGTATAAATGTAGTGCGTAATAAAATTTTAAAAATTACGAGCTGAATACAAATTTTTTTTTGTGAAATATTTAAATAAAACTTTATGTGACCATAAGTACTTTATAAAATTTGTTCTTTAAATACATTATATTTTTCCTGAACAAATCTCAACGTTTTTAGTTTTTACACCGCAGTAAACGGTCATATTTGAATCAGAAACATGCATAATGTATAATTATGTGTATATCATCATTAATGATTATTTTATTGAATATGAAGAAGCTAAAAAGTAATTTTAAAAGCTCAAAATTTAACATGCTGTACAAATTTCTCTGATATATGTATAATACCAGACCACGTTAGATTAAAGATCTTTTTTAGTTTAGAATTATTTAAAAAAGAACAAACAAACAAAAGTTATAAATTACTTGTAAATTTTGGCCACTTTACTAACCATCATATTTCAGAATGGAATTCAATATTTTTCTTGAAATAATTATAATAATAATAATAAATTAATGTAATTCTAAAAAAAAAAAAAAAAAAAAAAAAAAAAAAAAAATCGTTGTATTAAACTCAAACAAATCAAGAATTTCATCAAATGCTACATATTATTATAATTTTATAAAGTATAATTTATAATTCATTAACAAAGCATTATTTTCATTTGTAATAAAATTCAGATGACGCGCAAATTAAAATAACGGAACCAAGAAATAAATTTATTTATTTTGTAAAGAACTTGAATCGGGAAAATTAAACATATATTATCTATATTTTGTTTTTAATTAAAATTTGTCTGATAAGATATCTAAACTTCTTTAACAGAATTATAACTTAACTAGAAAATAAAACATTAAATATTTTCTTATTTACAATATTAAACAATTTAGAATACTTCAAGATGATATATATATAAGATTGTGCTATTGTTTTCGCTTACAGAACGTTATCTTCGAACTAAATTTTCGAAACTATTTATGTAACATACACTTCCAATGTACATAAAATTCTTTTATATTTACACATCTTTGGGGAGAAATTTTTTTTTTTTTCTTTGATTACTAAACTAGCTACTTTTATTATTATTTATTTATTTTATTATGAAAACGGAATATTTCACTTTTCACTTTTATTTAACCTCTTAGTATATTCACAGTTTTCGTATAGCCAGATGATTCAAGAATACATTTTTTTGCGTAAAAACAATTACAATTTAGAATAGCGCGAAAAATTTACTTTTAAACAAATAAACTGACAAGTTTACAAGTGAAAAACAAAAATATATTAACACCAATAAAACTAGAAAACAAATAAACTGACAAGTTTACAAGTGAAAAACAAAAATATATTAACACCAATAAAACTAGAAAACAAATTAGTGTAAATTAAATATATGTCGGAAGCGTCACTTATTTTTTTTTTATTTTTCCTACATGTTTTTTAGATTATTTTGTACTTAATATTTAATAATTCGTTCCGCTCCCACAATGGTGGATTAGCTATAAAGTGAAAGTATTATTGTTATTACTATTATTATCATTATGCACAAAATTAAATAATTTAGAATATTTCACGATAAGATGTATATAGGTTTTACAGCTACGCATTTTTATCAAAATAAATCAGTTTCCTTTATATATTAAACCATCTCAATTTTTGTTCATACATAAAACCGAATATATTATATATTATATTACTTTCCATCTCAATTCAACAACTAGATGGGGTTCGATCCCACGTTGTGCTCGTTGACCAAGCCGTTCGCAGTTTTCCGAGGGTTCTTTCCCTCTAAACTCATGTAAATAAGAACCCTTTAAAAAATTATAAGAAGTGCATCCTTGGGACCTACGTGCAATCAACCATCCTTTACTCTTAAACCACTGCATTAACATTAGCCATTCAACGTTTTCACAGCTCCCCCCCCCCCCAAAAAAAAAAAAAAACTGATAACATAGGAGATTTAATTTGAAATCGCACTCGTCGATATAGCCATTCAGAGTTTTCCGTAGTTTTTTCCGAAATTCGCGTAAATACGTGTTCTCAGTTTTAAAATAACTAGATAATCCCAGAATAAGCTCTTTTTTCCTTTATACTACCTATATTTCTCTCGCAGGTTCCACCTTTTTTTTTTTTTTTTAATCTAAATTATGTACATAAAAACATACGCTAAGAAATGCAGTTTCTACTCTAACCACCAATTTACAAAAGTTATATCATTATAATTAACCACTGATAATTGAGGTAATCACTACAGATAATCACTTATAGTTAAGATATAATAGCCTCGTTTCCAGACTTGTCTCATATCTTAAAAAAAAAAAAAAAAAAAAAAAAAAGCATTAACTATTTCTTTATTTACAGAATTAAAGAATTTGAAAATTTTCAGAATAAAAACATCCGTGTTTTCTCCGCTTAGAGGAAAGTAATAAATTTTCTCCTAACAAAATTTTCGAACGTCTGCCCTCCATTAAAATAAAATTCTATTACATTTTCGCATCTGTACAAAAATGATTGAGCTTTCTTTAATCACTGAGCCACCCTACTTTTTGTTAATACACAAAACTGAATGTTTTATATATATTCCCTTTCATCTCCATTCAGCCACTCAAAATATTCTCAGTTTTCAAATAACCAGATAATCCGAGAATTCGGCTCTTTTCCTCATAGTATCTCAATTTCTCACGCAGTCTCTATCTCTTTTTCTCCAAAATATATATAAACAAATACGTACACTGCCAACCGTGGTTTCTCTCTCTCTTTGGATATTAAAGATATTGATTTTTCATTTTGAATAAACATCAGCTCGTCTGACGTTGAAAAATCGCTCATCTCAGGAAACGGAAATATTTCTTGTAAGAAAATATATTTCTTCGATGCTTCCCCCACCCCTTTCTTTCTTCTTTCTCTTCCTCTGCCACCCTTTCTGTTTCATCGAAACTTCTTTCCCTCAGCAGTGCTGGGGTTTCCAAAAAAATAAATCGTCTGCAGAAAAATATGCAAGATCTACTGTTTTGGAATACGTTTAGCTTTGGTAAGAGGAAAAAAAAAGAAGGGGATATTTTAGCTTTGGTGAAATTTTTACATCTTCTTTTTGTTTCAGATAAGTCTCTATATAGTGAGGGTTTAATATAAAAAAGCGTATATTGGTGAATTTTAATGATTTATTTATTTATTTATTATTATTATTATTTATTTATTTTTTAGAATATATATATAAGCTTTATTGTCTTAGAAAAAATCTAGCTTTGATAAGAATAAAATATCTTTCAACTTTGATAGAATTTTTACATTTTTCATTTTCCCTGGAAAGTATTTATACAGTGAGGGTTCAATCTCCCTTCCTCCCACTCTTCTTCGAACCCCTCTGTCTAGCTATCTACCTCTCTCTGCCTATCTAGATGTCTATCTTTCTGTCTATCTATCTATCAATCTACCATTCATTCATTCCTTAAAAATTAAACCATTTATACCAATGTAGATAATACACATTTTCATAGTATTTTTGTATGTAGTGATTCCATTATCTTTGTTGCCACCGTGTTTGTTACGAAGTAAATAATTTTAAAAATAAATACCTTAAGTCACTCTTTGAATAATGAAGGGGGGAAAAAATCTCAAGTGTTTCTTCTATCGATGACTTATTATTTTTGACTTTTTATATATAACATGAATTGAAATTTTTAAATATGAAAAAATAGCATTTAATGAAACTAAATATTGTTAAACAATAAAAAATAATGTAATTAAATATTAAGTTTTAAATGTCTGCAAGAAAAAACATAGGTTAATAACATAGATATAGTAATTTATATAGCTCTATCATCCCCATGTTAACGAGCAAAGATTTTTGAAGCCGAAAAAGTGTTTTTTGGCATCAGCCATTGGAGAGTTAAAATTCGAAAACAGTAATAGAATAGAATGGTAAGGAATTTTGAAAATGCCGAAATATTGCGCGGCTTTTAAGTGTTCTAATAAATATATGAAAATAAATGGGGTAAGTTTTCATAAATAAGTTATATTTAAATAATTTATGAAAAATATCATTTTTATAATCAGTTGCTTTGTTATTATTATGAGATAATTACTGTTTTCATATTTAATGGAGAACTTTTTTAAAATTTTAATATTTTTTAATATTTTATATTAGTAAGTAATATGGAATTCTCAAAATTCTTTTAAATGTAGTTAGCAGTCGCGGAAGTTTTAATATATAACTAGTATATTGTGACCACCACAAGACTTTTTTCTATATATAAATCTATACAAATTTACGCAATACAAATTATTTATTAAATTATAATTTATTAAAATTATTTTTCATTATGAATGCAGACGATTTTTATCTTAAAGAAGTATAATAATAAATGCCGAAATAAAATTAGTTTTGTGCAGACATGAATATGCTAGAGTATAGTAAAAAAAAAAAAGAAAGAAAAATGGGTATCTGGAGTTTTTCATTCTCTTTTAGTGTATAAATTTTATTTGCTAAATTACCTATGTGTGTTCCCGTGTATATTCACTCGGGGAAAAAACATCCATAAGAGAGTAAAATGGCCGTCTTTTCCAAAATGAAAAGGCATAACTTTTTCCCCATCAATGATCAATCTATGTCTTATTACTACATCTATGCCCACCACTGGGCGTTCCAGATTTTGTGGTGGGCAGTAGGGGGTTTGTCCGTTACAAAAACACTTTATTTTATTTTTTTAATCAATTGATATTTTTAAAATACTGAAAAGGAAAAATGCTTTATTATTTTATGTTTTAACTTGCTATGTTTAATAAATTTTATAAAAATAAAGCTACTTCCCTACTGCATAAATTATAATTTTTGTGGAACCATTAAAAGTGGGCAGTAGGTATAAAATGATTGACTACCCCTGATTTAAATAACTGAATTTTCTTAATATCCAAATTTCATTAGATAAAATTATTGCTGATAAAAATTAAACAAGGTTGTCAATCTAGATAACAGGCTTTACAAAAGTTATTATTATTATTTTTTTTTCTTCTGTATGTAACAATTCCATTCTCCACCGCACTTGTCACGAAGCTAATAATTTTCAAAACTCTGCAATGACTTTAATAAGCCGTGGACAAGTCATCTACGAAAGTGAGAGAAAACTGTACGAGAAAATCCAGCATTGTAATTCTGCACTCCGTGTTTCGACCTTGGAAGTCCAGCACGCGAACACAATGGGACACTTCCGCCATATTAGATCACGTGACTCACTTAGACATTTTTTTCGGCTTGAATTTCGCTTCTCCATTTTCGCTATTGTCTCTGTTATAGCAGTAGCTGTATTTTTATGAGCTTACTATTTTTCCATTTTTCTTTTCTTCTTTTAAAATTTGCAGTCCAAAGAGAATTTCCGGGATATGTGTCCGAAATGGATACAAAATACTGGAATACTTTGTTCAAGGGGTTTAATTTTAAAGTAGGCCATGCTGAGTAAAGTAGCTGTATGTGAGTTATGGTTTAAGTATTTGGGACGTGAGGTTTTTGCTTTATTATGCATTTTTCTGTACATTGACACAGCTAAGGCGTATCTTGTAACCATCACAAAACATTCTTCTTTGTCATTCCATATAACAGCGTCACATACTGATTAACACTGACAAAAATTTAATCATAATTTCTCACTATATCACACTTGCCAACAGGGCCTGATTATCGCACAGGCCGACGAGGCCTCGGCCTAGGGAACCTCTATCTAGAGGCACCAAAATAATTTTTTAATTTAAAAAATGCTATTTTGGAAAAGATTTCCTTAAAAAAAATTAACCAAATGTTAGCTAACGATAATAATCTTTAGTTGAAAGTAGGGATTTTTTAATATCTTTTAACCAATTATCCGATTAAATTAAAAAATACAACATTAGCTAGATTATGAAATATACCAGTTTTCGTGGAGATCGGTCGAATGATATATAACATTTTCCAGCGGATCAAACAATCCAGATAAATTTTCACTTGCGGACTTACAGTTATATAATACAAATTAAAGAACTTTGTATCATCCTAATGGAAAATATCTTTACATTTTCAGTATTATTTGGTCATTTGTTCATATTTACATACCCGCTGACTTCGTATGGTATGAATGAGGTAGATTAGGTTTAAAAAAGAAAACAGTATTATAAAGAATACCCCGTAAAAAATTACATTTCCATGCAAGTGGATTCCAACAGTAATAGAAGAAAGATTACCCCTGCACCAATAATAATAATTATATTTTGAGGTCTCGTTGGAAAAGAAGTTAAAACTAATTTCTTATGAAGGGGATGCTTTAACTTTTTTACCAGCAGTCAAACTTTGTGCACAAATTAGATTAAAAAAAAAAAAAAAAAACTTTAATTTGTTCAAGAGTGGGGAGCACCAAAATCGTCCTGGGCCTTGGGCCCCAACAGGTGATAATCAGGCTCTGCTTGCCAACCATCTCGTTAATAACCGTACAATTGGTAACGCCCCCTGAAAAAACGCCCCTTTTCTCACACCACTATATTTTTAAAGTTATTCTCTCCAAGTGTTGTTACGATTAAATAAGACTAAAATTACTCTAAAAAAATATTGGTGTGAAAAAAAAGGCGGGTACTAAAAATTGTACAGTTCATAATGAGATGGTTGGCAAGTATGCGATATAGATAATACATATGCATTTTGATGCAATTTTAACAAATATGTGGTTGAATCTCCAAAGACCTAACAATATCATATTCGAGCAAAATATTACGAGAATGATTTCACATAGAAAATTGGTATATATATATATACAATATTCGTAAAAAGCCATTTTCTCATACTACGATCTGTATTTACTTGTGTTTTAATTTCATTTTTTCTGGATAATAATCCAAAAACTCTGGAAATATTCTGTCTTTATTTCATTTCAAGGTAATTTTTTCTTGTGGGTTTGTGCTATCATTTGGTATTTTGCTAAAATACTTATCAAATACAGAAAATCTACAGTTCTTTGCTCAATGCTATGAGGATAGCACCTGAAGACGGCTTGTAGCATTTTGAACTTTTCAGTTAAAATTCAATCTTATTTCGCTTTGGCCCGAAATTCTTTTGCTCATCTCAAAATAAAAAGGTTCTTTTCATAAACAAAAGTTATATTATTTACCCTTATAATACTATCCTATAGTATTGCTTCTTTTCTTCAGCATCAAAATACACGGTCCTATATTATATTTCATCAGGTATTGTAGTCTAATAAATTAAAGTAAGTAATATTATTAATCTTAAAAAACTAAATCAATTTAGGATAACTAGTTACTCTGTTTGGCTTATATATGTTTCTGTGGTGATTTATTTGACTGACTATTCTCCGTTCTCATTCTTTATTTTTTTTTTTTTAATGAAATAATATATATATACATATATATACAGTTGAAACTCGTTAACGTGAATCTCAAGGGGGATAAAAGTTTTGTTCATGTTATCAGTAGTTCATGCTATCAGTAACTAACCTTTACATAATTAAAATAATTTCTATTTTGATGGGGATTGTGGAAACAGTTCATGTTAAAAGTAATTCACGTTAACAGTGTTCACGTTAACGAGGTTCAATTGCATATATATTTAAGACACAATTTTTTCAGTATATTGCTATGCATATAGAAAAAAATTCTCATTTACTATTTACTATATATATATATATATATATATATATATATAATGACTGGAACGTCACTCACCTGGCTTGTCCATATCTTTTTCTCAAACTTTATTTATTTATTTAAAATTTCGCATCAATATTTCACAAATTAAATTAATAGTAGTAAACTATATATACCGAAAAGTGTAATATAATATTTTTTTAATCCATTTAATTATTAAACTTATCAAGGTATATCATATTAAATTTTGTCCTTCCTGTCACTCTCCTGGCTTAGGTTGGGCTTTAATTTCTTTTTCTATTTAAAAAAAAAAAAAAAACAATGTAAAAAAAAAAAAAAAAAAATTGCACATAAATGATATTTTTGGCTGCTGAGGAGATATTTTTGAGTTTATTAACCGACGATGCTGATTTCATTAAGCGGCAGTTTTAAAGGTAGCTTGTATTGATTCGATTCCCGTCTTGGCACTTTGATCAGATTAAGCGGCTGATTTTATTAGCCAGTGAATTTATTTAGCGGCGGTTACTGTATTTGAAATGTTAGAAAAAAAAAAAAAAAAAAATATATATATATATATATATATATATATATATATAAATGATAGATAACTTAATAAATTTTAACCTTAAAATTTTAGCACTTAATAGATATATGCCAATACCAACACAACAAAAATAAAACTGTTACACATTGCTAAAACAAGCACTAAAATGTTTCGATACATGTTAAGATCCAGTAAGAGACAAAAACAGTTGAAATTACTCACGCCCACTTAAGTAAAAAAAAAAAAAAAAAAAAAAAAAAGAACCTTGAGTAAAACACTTGAGTAACAAAAAAAAAAAAAAAAAAAAAGAACCATTATACTTAAATACGGTGAAAGTAAATAAAGGACCAAAGGAAACTTGGAAAATTGGAATAAGATATGGATTAATTTTTGGAAGAATAAATGTTTAAAATTATAAGTATTAGCTCATCACTTCATAAAGCTGTGAAAGCTGCAACGATTTCGTAAAACAATATAGATAAACATAGCAAATATTATATTGTTCGAGCCCCGATCGAGCAGCCAGACCATTTTGAATGAGAAATGAAATAAAATATTGAATAAAATAATCAAGGAAACCAGAGAGAAAAATAGAAAAAAATATAGTAACCACATGTAAAACTTTCATCACAACATGGAGATTATGAAGTTGCCATCATATTAATGAAAATAAAAATAAATTCTTTGCAAACTATATATATATATATATATATATATATATATATATATATATATATATGAAGAATTTTCTAACTGTATTAAATAGTATTACAAAACGATACTTTTAAATATTTCATGTAAAATTTATCCTATATTTATATTCCTATTACGTGCCACAAGAAAAAGCTATTACATAACCGTTTGAATTCCTTTTATATTTTTACAAGATAAATAGATATATAATAAGCTTTAAATATTCTGAAGCTTTCGGCATGAAAGAAATGCATTTTTAGAAAATAAAGTTGAGAGGATTCGAGAGAAGAGAAAAATCGTCTGCTTTATGTTGGAAATCTGTCAAGCCGGGATTTAATTTGTGTGTTTCTTGCTAATTCATCACTTCAAGATGCGAAAACACCGAGAGCTAATTTAATGAAATATTTGCGCATGCGAGAATTCTATGTATATTCCCGCCTCTAGTGCAATTTTCTAAAAATATTATTAATGTTGCCACTTTTTATTTCTATTTTTAAATTTAATGTTCATTTGAATCTCATTTCAGCCAACAACGGTTGAATTAACTGCAACTTTTATTTATTTTTATTTTTTAAAGATGAGTTTGAGAAAAATAATAGCACTAGGTTGTTGTTGTTTTATTTTCGCTGCTTTAAGATGGCTACTTTTTAACTTTTGATGTACTGCTTGTTTAAAAAAAAAAATAATAATGATAATAACACCTATACACCAATATTAGCGGCAAGTTTTTCGCAACGATATTAATTACACTGTTACATTGTTACGCTTTAAAGATTTATATATACATTTATTTATTTATTATGTGTGTAAGTTTTGTAACTTTTTCCTTCGTGTAATTTAGAGTATTTTTAGTTGTAATCGACAACGTCGTTACCAAAAAAAAATTACAGTGACGAGATAAGTATTTATCGTTGCTTTGTTCTACTGTAAGTTTCATTAATATATATATATATTTTTTTTTTTTACTGTTCTCAAGTTTTTCCTTTCGGTGATATAGTTACCAAAAATTATTTACAATGAAAGAAATAAAACTATTACTATAATGTTCCACTGAGGTGTTTTACTCATGCACAAAATGAATGCATGAGTTAAAAACCATCATGCAAATTAATTGTGTTTTTACGTTTTCGAAATATAAATCTATTTTAACATACGATGCCATTGATAAAAACAAATAACATTTAGGGATAGTTAAAATAAATAAATATAAATAAATAATCATTACTATTTCATTTCCTTTAAAAATTTCTTTGGTAAAATATTCCAGTATTTTCTGTTCTATATTTTTTTTAAATATGAACTCGTAATACATATCCATTAATATATAAAAACAATTGGTTTATCAAAAAAGAATAAAAATTTGCAATGACGAAATTAATCATTATCGAGATTTATCATTTTTCTGGCATAAGATTTTTTTTTTTTAATGCATGATAATGGGCTCTTCCCACCTGACGTCAGAGGTCACATGATAGAGGAAAAACAAATAGCAGACGAAGTCTTGTTTATCTATAGCTATTACTGAAATAACATATTTTCTATTCTTATTTTTGATCAATCGTATTTAATCTGTGTTATTTTTTATAAATCATCATTTTTAATCCATTTTATATCATTATTCGTCATCTTTTGTTTGCTGTATACATTTACAATCATCATTTAGTTTATACCTGTTATTGATGTTCATGAAGACATGTTTAAATACTCTGATTTTGGGTACTTAAATCAGTGACAGTGCAATATTGCACTACGTAAATCCATTTAGATCAGTAACTAAGTTAATTAACTTGTTGTAACACCTTTATGCAATTAAATTAAATGAAAACATTTTAAAATTTCGATTTATAATCCGTAAACATTCCACAAGAAGCTATTATTTATTGCTAGATCAGTTAATGTTACAGTTACACTGCAATATTCAAAAATCGATTCTTATAGGTAAAAATAAATAAACACATAAAATGTTTTTTAAAAATTATTAAATTTACAAATACAATTATTCTACTGTTTACAAATGCACAATATTACTTTTATTTTATTTTATATTAAATATTAAATTTTTTGTTCTTAAGAACAATATTTAATTGAATTCAATTCTCAGAATTCGATTATTCGTTTTCCTCTATCACGTGATTGAGCAGACGATGGTGGGAAGAGCCCATTCTCAATATTTGCAATAGTTTTATGCAAAGCATTACACGTTCTCATCACTGTTTTTAACACTGATTTTTAACACTGATTTATAACTGATTGAAATTCTTTACTAAAATAAGGAGGAATTTTATCTTTCAAAAACAGTTTTCTCTGTTTTTTTTCTGTCATAAACTAGGTTTTTAAACATCGTTATTTTTTAATAATATTTATTTCGTACACAAATAAAATAATATCTGACTCAAACAAGTCAACAAATAATGTTAATAATTATAAGATATAAAACTTTTTATATACCATGTTTTTAAATTTTCTGTTGAATCATAGCTATAGAACTACATTAGCCCATTATCAATGCGCATAAATTTTTTAAAGTGATAATGACATCCATTTTTGTGAAACGCATAATTTAACTTTTTACAATTTTTTAACACGTTCACGTTTAATTAAATGTATTTATTTTTATGTCGAAAGAAAATGAGCTCGTAAATTCTTTTGGCAAAAATTAAATTATAGCTAGTATTTTAATGGCTATTTTTAAAGCTATTAGGAAGTTATTATTTTCACATTTTAATTACTTAATAGAAAACTAATAAAAAAATTCGAAAATAGGGCTTCGAAGTATTGTGGTGTCATCGGGTTCTGAACTATCCTGAAAGTTTCAAATGTCTAGCTAGTAAGGAAGTTAGTTAAAAATCGATTGTAAGATTTGTACCGAACAAACAATCAAGAATCGAAGTTAATAAAAACATGGTAAAATAATTACAAGATAAACTTTTTATATACCATGTTTTTAAATTTTCTGTTGAATGATATAAACGCTGCCGAAGGCAGCGGGAACCCGGAACAATTGACTAAACGTATTAAAAAAATTCATTGCTCTCGTGTTTTGAGCTATTATAAAAGTTTCAAATGGGTCGAGAAGTTAGTTAAAAATCGATTGCAAGCTTTGTACTGGTAACGCTGACGAAGGCAGCAGGGTCCCGAAGAATTTGTTTTAAAAAATTTTTAAATGCATTTTCACCGTATTCTGAACTATTCTGAAAGTTTCAAATGTCTAGCTATAGTCGGGAAGTTAGTTAAATAAATTTTCTGTTGAATCATATAAACGCTGCCGAAGACAGTAGGAAACTAAAACAGTTGGCTAAAAGTATTAAAAAAAATGTATTGTCACCGTGTTCTGAGTTATCCTGAAAGTTTCAAATGTCTAGCTAGTCGGAAAGTTAGTGAAAAATCGATTGTAAGCTTTGTACTGGTAACGCTTCCGAAGGCAGCAGGAATCCGAAACAGTGGGATAAAAGTACTAAAAAAATGCATTTTTACCGTGTTCTGAACTATTCTGAAAGTTTCAAATGTCTAGCTAGTCGGGAAGCTAGTTAAATAAATTTTCTGTTGAATCATATAAACGCTACCGAAGGTAGTAGGGACCTGAAACAGTTGACTAAAAGTATTTAAAGAAATGTATTGTCACCGTGTTCTGAGCTGTCCAGAAACTTTCAAATGTCTAGCTAGTCGGGAAGTTAGTTAAATATCGATTGCAAGATTTGTACTGGACAAACAACAAACAAACATACAAACAAACAAGAATTGAAGTTAATAATAAAAAAAAAAAGGTAAAATAGTGTTGAGTGTCGGATTACTCAGGTGTGGATTAGTGAAGCTGTACTTTCATATGCTTTGCGCTGTAGAATATATTGTGTTTTTCTCGACTTGCGATTTTCTCTTGACTCAAGATTTGCTCGATTACGGTTCACTGCACATTATTTTTTAATACCAGTATTTTGTAATAGTAAATTTTGCTTTACTAAACTGTCGAATTTCTGCGATTAAATTAAGTTTAAAAAAAAATAGTGATGTTGAAAAGTTAGGACCCTTATACGATATATATCAGTACATTCCGGTCTCGCAGTGTTTCTAATTTTTTACATACGTTTTATTCTTTTGTTACCACTATTTCTGAATATTCATTTTTTGAATAGTATTACAGTATTAAAACTTTCAAGAAAAATTTATTTTTCAAAATAGTTGTAACAATTTAATAAAACGAACTTAAATATTTAGAACCGCCCAGAGCTCTATACATTGTATACATTCATGTAACTAATTTCTTTTTGGTATATATATATATATATATATATATATATATATATATATATAAGGTATATATTTCTCAATCAAATTAAAGAAAACAGACGAATTTTAATGATAAAATTTGTTGAAGCTAAAGCATTAAGATTAAGACATTTTTTATATGTTCTCAACAAATTAATTTTCTCAAATTAATTTTATTACTTTCTTCTTCTTCTTCTTTTTGTGTTTTTTTTTTTTTATTGTAGTTATTATAAAAGTGTAATTAATGATGCGAGAAATAATAAGTTAGTATGTTCAAATGTATGTCATTTTCTATTACATCTGAATAAGCATGTATGCATGTATGATGTCTTATTGGAAAAAGAAAAAAATCTTAGTTTTGTTTTCGATTGTGTAACTAGGAAGTATTTAGTGAAAAAGAAGGAAGAAAAAAAAAAAAACTTTTTTTTTTTTTTTTTTCTTCCCGAGAGAGAAAATCTGCATTAATGTATGGAGTACATTTTTCGTTTCGTTCTATGAAAATGTGCACTGACGCATCTTAGAAAAATACGGCTTTGCCATTTTAATTCGACTTTTTTTTTTTTTTTTTTTTTTTTCTAATTACTGTCGTCAACCTATTGCTGAACTAAATAGAAAGATAAAAAAAATAAAAATAAATAAACATCACTTTACGAAAATACACATTTTTTCCCTGCTAGTAATAAAATGCAAATTCCATTAAAAAGAAAAAAAAAAAAAAAAAAAAAGGTGACTTTCTTTTAAGACAGAAGAAAAAAAAAAAAAAAATCAATCAATAAAAATTAACGAATATTATGCATGTATAAAACATTCTAAATTCGATTGCTTGTAAAACAGAGACGAATCATTCAGGAAAAAACATCGAAAAGAACATAAAAGTGTTTTTTTTTTTTTTCTTCAATGCATTTTTATTTGTGCACAATTTCAGGTTTTCTACAATTCTCTTTGTAGGGAAAAAAAA
This sequence comes from Salticus scenicus, assembly GCA_963930645.1. NCBI lineage: Eukaryota > Metazoa > Arthropoda > Arachnida > Araneae > Salticidae > Salticus > Salticus scenicus. Next base: position 9,736,112 of record OZ005658.1, on the reverse strand, counting down.
AAAAATATATGTTTAAAAAATATTTCGTCCGCTACAATCCACTGGATCCATATTGCCGCTAGTCAATAGTGCAAAAATAAATCTAAATCCTTTCCTTTAGTAAAAAAAAAAGTTCTAGCTCCCTCTACACATCCCTAACTCTTCTAGCGAATAGAAAAGAAAAAAAAAAAAAAAAAAGGAAAATATCCAGCAATAAACGAACCATTTTTTTTTCCTATAGGGATATTTCCCCCCCCCCCCCCTTTAAACTTTCCAAGTGATCCCGATGCGGCATAAAACCATAAAACTTCGTCATTTAGTACCAGAAAATGTTCGAAAATGAACATAAAAATGGCAGTTACACAAGTTTTTTTTTTTTTTTTTTTTTTAAGGTGTGGAGGGGGGAGAAATGTTTTTGTATGTGTACGGTGCAAAATAGAACTAAAAACTCTGGTTTAACGACTTCGGTAAGAGGAGGGGGTAAATTAAAAAAAAAAAAAAAAATCGATTATAGTAAACCGAGAATTAAAAATAGTTATTTTGGTGTGGGAGGGTTAAATTTAATGTTGGATAAGAAGTCTAGGTCCACCTTAAAATAAAATAAATTTGGATTGGTTTGGGAATTATGGAGTAGATTTATGATATCGTTTTTTTTTTTTTTTTTTTTTTTTTTCCTCTCGTTTCTTTAAATCTAACAATTATAGCACCTCAGGCATTTTACGTGAGAAATTTATTTTTGGATTTCTCAAGAAAATTGAAGAAAGTAAAATAAATAAATAAATAAATAAGATGGATTTCATAACAATATTATGATCGGTGTAGGCTTGCATTTTATTAAACCAAATCATGATTGCTCTCTATTTAAAATGAAAAAAAAAAAAGTGAAAGGAATATTTTATAAATGATTTAAAAAAAATATTTCTTTCAGTATTGTTACAACAATTACTACTATTGAAAAACTTTTTAAGGAAACATCATAAGCTGACAAAAACGCAACGATTGTCTTGTGTTAAAATAAATAAGCACGATGTTTTATCAAACAAAAAAAGTGTGAAGGCTAGTACATAGCGTCAAAGAGTGCATTTCTGCTATCACGCTTCACACATGCATAATCTTTTTAATTATATCTATATCTACATACTAATAGGCAAACTTGAAATTTGTGGTACACTTTTAATATATTGATTATGGGAGTAGAGGGTTGAAAATGGTATCCTTCGAAAGATATGATTAGCTAGATTTTCAGAATACAAAAATTATTTTCTTACGATGTCAAAAAGGTATTTAAAAATACATTTATTTTTTAATGCATTCTTCCATTTTATACATGTATTCTTTTACGTCGAAAAGTACCTAAAGTAGAAAGTTGTTAAATCTGGCAATTTCTGAAAACTCAAATAAAACCATAGACGCAGTAATTTGTATAAATGTAGCATCACTTTACTCTCGATAACAGATTTTTTTATTCTTAGAGAAAACAGCCATTAGATGGTAGAAATTTCAGTGAATGGGTGGTAGATAGAAAGTTTATGCAGTTGAAAATATGCGTAAGTAAGGAAAGGATTTGATTTATGAGAGTTAATTTTTTTTTTTTTTTTAGATTTTTCTGTTCTTTTTTTTTTTTTTTTTTTTTTTTTTTTTTTTTGAGGAGGGGGGGGGGGGATTTACGCCAGCTGTAATTTGAAGACATTAATTCATTCCAATTACCGAAATTGAGTACTTATTTTTTAAAAAAAGGATTTATTACTATACGCAAGAGAAGTGATGGCGTCACTGACCGTCCGTGGAGCCAAGCAAAAGATTTCCTATGTTAATAATCCATTGTATTTTATTTATTTATTTATTTTAAACATTAAGAAAATTTGCCTGCTTATTTTAATCCCCATATTTTGGTATAGTTATATATATGTTACTGTCTGTGTACGTCAGATTGAGTTATTTTTTCTGTAAAATTCATGAAATTTTAATTTTGAATTTCAAAACTCTGGAAAAATAAAATGATAGGCTTCCATTTCGAATATAAACAGAAACATTTAATTTCAATGGAATGAGATTCATTTCAAAGAAACAGATTTGATATCTTCCGTCGTTGGCGGAAAAAAAAAAGAATAAATAAATGAATAATAATAATAAAAGATCGCCAAATTATCTGGCGAACATATTTAATTCCTTTGAAAACTCATGGTTATTTTAATAACGAGCAACCAATAATATGAAACAATATTTCGTGGAATATATATGTATTACGAAAATATACATCTGGCACTAGCATGTATGTTTTCGTATTATGTTTTTAATTGTCAAATACACAAAACACCAAGGACGAACATTTATCAAATCTATGCCCATTTTGTTTCCAGAATTTTGAAATTTAAAATTAAAATTTTGTCAATTTGACTTAATCTAACTTACTAACACAACTTAATCTAACACATGTGCACGATGACTAATTTATAATTACTATACCCCAAAATGGGGGTTAAAATTGGGAAGTACTTTTCATCAATTTTTAATAATTTTTCACAAAAAATCAAATGATCGATTAACATAGGAAATCTTTTACTTGGCCTCAACATTGCCAGTGACGTCACACTTCGTTTGCGTATATCTTCTACATATATAAGAAGAAGGTTTAAGATTTGGAAAAACTTTTGATTTTCAGTTTTCGATGAATTTACACATTTTGGGATTTCCTTGTATTTCATTTAACTGAAATTGACTACTTGTTTTTTAAAAAATGGGTTTATTACTGGCTTCTGCATGTATAAGAAAAATGTAGAAGATACGGAAAAAATTTCGATTTCCGGTTTTCGATGAATTTACACGTTTTGAGATTTCCTTGCATTTGAATTAACTGAAATAGACTACTTTTTTTTTAAAAAATAAGTGGGATTTATTATTTTATCCTCTACATATATAATAAAAAAGTATAAGATACAGAAAATTTTTAGATTTTTGGTTTTTGATGAAGTTACACGTTTTGAGATTTTCTGAACTCAATTTGGCCATTTTTAGAAACGTCTGTCTTTTTGAGTTCGAACACTGCACTCGAACCAATGGACTTAATTTAACCGAACTTGATGTTTGGTTGGACCTTGGTTTGAATTGGTGCCGATTAGCTTTTGGACTACATTACCGAAAAGGGGGCGCTTCCACATTGCGATTTCCTCTCATTTTAGGTAGAGCTCAACATATACAGTGTACCAAACTTTGAGAAATTTATTAAGTAAAACTCTGCTGATTCACTTTAGATGTATATCGACGAACAATTGACGCAGCTGTGTTGCAATTTAATTCCGACCGCTTTGCTTTGCAAAAAAGTGGTCGCGTTTCGACCACTGGGCGATACTAGTATACAACAAATTCATAACATTTAGTCTTATACAATTATCATTACAATGTTTTAAACCTTTTTCATTTAATATCTTTTTTTTTATTTATTTTATTGCAATTATTACTAATTGTCAAAATAGTATTATTATATTATTATATTAATTGGATTATAATAAAAAATATTATAAATAGAACAATAAAATATAAATATAGAATATTAAAATCTATTTAATCATGGAAAATACTTTAAATGTATACTCATTGACAGTCTAACACTATTTCATATATTAAACAATGGTGAGATGCTATATGAATCATAAGAAAGTATAATAATCATGCATGTATTAAAGTCAACCGATGTTAAATGTTTATTATTATTATTATTATTATTATTAGTTAATAAATATGTATTATAAAAGTCGGTAAATTTTCCCGTGAATATTTTAAATAAATTTATTTCAGGTTACTCAATCAATAAAAGAAGAACATTATGTAACACATTATAATGTTAAATCCATAAACGTCATTTCGCTATCCATGTAATTTTAATAATCATAATCATAATCATTTGATGTTTTATAGTTTATATAAGTGGCAACAGCTGTTGTTATTTTAACTCAGAAATGTTGTTGGAAGTATCCGCGTTTGTAATGATCGATAGATGGCGCTTTCTCAACTGCAGTTGTTAGTAAATATAATAGCCACGTGTATTAATTATTGTTCTTTCTTGGTATTCTATCATTGTTTCAGCGTGAAAGCTATCAGTGGTATGATAATTTCACCTTAGTCCACCTGAGGGCGAGCATTTCATTACAATCGCCGATAGCAATGTGATTTGCAGATAAATTCATGTTATTGTTCTTTTCGTTAATTCATTTTATTAAATACGCTATGATACACATTTGGTATTCTTTTAGAAAGTAACATGTAATACACGAAGAAGAAGAAGAAGAAAGAAAAGAAAGAAAATAACTCTACTCAAGATGTAACAAGTGACCAATGGTGACGCGAATATAAACTCTTTGATCAACTTAATTAAACTCAAAGAACTGTTATAACCGGTTCCTTTATTTTCTCCGCTTTTATAGAATCGTATAAAGCTATTCTTTTCAATTTTTCTGACAGCGTAACGTTTCAAAATTTGACCTTTCATCATCTATACTAAATGGAAGCTTCAATATATACCTCTCACACAATAAAGAGTGAGGAAAAAGAAAAAAAAGACTTGAAAAATATATTTTCATAGTTACTACATTGCCAAAAGCGGCCTTTGGAAAATAAATAAACCCACGTCAAAACAGTTGACGGGAATTGAAGTGAAGAGAGAAAGGCTGGAACATTTTTTTATTTACTAGGAAATTAGCTTCATTTATCAAGAGGCTGAGGCAAAATGGCGCAAGTCGGGCTAAAATGTATTGTGGTGAAGATTAAGAAAAATGAATTTTTTTAAAGAATTTGGTGAACAAAAGAAAATGAATTTTGTTCGTTTTTGGTAGTTCTGTGTTCAGCAAATACATTGTTGTTGTTGTTGTTGTTGTTGTTGTGCATTTGGCAAGAATTCTGACAAATTTAAAATCATAAATGGAATGTTCCGAATATTTGTGTGAAACTTTGTTATGAAGAGAGACTTGAGATTAATGATTTGTGTTATAAGATAAAAGATAAAGAATAAACATTTTTTAGAGATTAATTTATAACTTTCATTTTTTTTTTTTTTTAAAAGAGAACAATGAATAATCACTGTTCTGATCGTTTTAAAAGAATTATTTTTTAAATGATTAAAAAAGGAGATAAGCGTGATTTTTTATCCCGCAGTATGTTTTTCTTAAAATTTTTTTACTAACACTGTGCAATCAATTAGTTGGTTATATTGAGTATAATATAAAAAAATTGAAAATTGCTACTAAATATAGCTTGCTATGTTTATTAATAAGCCTCGAAAATATAAACTATCGTTTGCTATAAAAATATTACTTTTGAAATACTTTATCTGTAATGTATAAGCATGGAACGGCATTTTTTTTTCTTTTTTTTTTAATATTAAAAAAAATAATAATATTAAAAAGGAAAATTGATATTATATTATAATTTAGAGTTAAGATCACTATTTCTTGTAAATTACTCTATCACTAGTAAATAGAAGTCCCACAAAATCATCGTAAAGCACGATAGTACTTCATTTGGGAGATTTTGCGAAAGTGACGTCATTCTAACATGTCATTTCGATTTTAATTTCTTATCAAAAGTTATAGGAAACTGAAAAAAAAAAAAAAAAAAAAAAAAAAAAAAGAAGAAGAAGAAGAAGAAAGAAAAGAAAAGAAAAAGAAAAAGAAAAACAGAATTCTTTTGTGTAAAAAATATGCATTCAATTTAAATATTTGGTAGCAGAATTCTATTTTGTTTAAGCAACTGTTAAATGGTTTATGGTTGTGTGTCAGAAAAAAAAGAAAAAGAAAAAAAAGTAAAAATTTTGTCAAAGACAGAAAGAATTTAGTTTAGTACAGAAGACTATTAATTTCAATCTGTAAAATTTTAATTTTATCTACTTATTTATTTATTTTTTATCTCATTTTTTTTACCGTAAAACTGGGCCACGTACTTTTTAAAATGACTGAAATAAATTAAAGTGAGGTACTTCCACCTAAATTTCATACTTTAGTCAATTTTAAAAAATCTAATGGTCGTGTCGAAAAACTGTTTGTACACCCTTGGATTCAGAAAATATCGCCTCTTTCATTGAGTACCGAATTTGTAACGATACGACTGATATTTCTAATTTATTTTGGTGTTACACAAAACTGGTCTACAAAAACTGGCGACGATTTTTTACTCCTATTGAAAGTAATAGTCCTGCTAGTCCTAACAAGTATATAACCACTTTATACACAATAAATTTATTAAATGCATTATGTTTTTGCATGATTTACAAGATTACACACGTTGCAAAACATACCAAAGATGAATGCATTTGCAAGAAGTATGAACTGATTGCTGGTTGAACTGTGTACGATCGTTGTGAAACACATGGAAGATGAATGCATTTGCGAAAAGCATAAATTGATTTCTGGTTAAACTTTTTTTTTTTTTTTAATACAATTATTAAGTTGGCTTTAGGAACCTTCAAAATATACAGTTATAACAAAAACTTAGTTTCGAAGATTTTACCCAAAACAATAATTTCTCTAGTAAAAAAATAGTGTTGCCAACTTTTATAATTTGTTACGGAGGACTGTTAGCCCCGCCTTTTTTTTTTTTTTTTTAAGAGTAATTTTTTCTTATTTTATCGTAGTTATAAATTGAAGAAAAATATTCTATAAATAAAGTGGTGTAAAATATAAGCAGGGCTAAAAATGCTCCGGAATAAATTAAGAAAATTGGTAACTCTGTTATATATAAGAGGAAGTAAGAAGAAGTAAGCAATCTTAACCCTTTGCCGGTTCTATTAATTTCCTTCCTTTGGTCTGTGTTCCCAAATTTAGGGATTTTTATCTTGATTATCCACCGCCAAATTTTAACTGTAACAATCTATATTGTGTAATAACTTTGAAGGTTATTTGTCCATTATATATATCAAATATTACTCCACAAAATTTATTGGTGACATTTGAATAAAAGAGTCCTTAAATTTGTCAAAAATTTTTATAGCGCTTTAGCATAGTTGCCAATATTCTAATTTATTCCGTAACATATTTAGCCTTGCCTCTATTTCGCACCACTTTATTTATTGAATATTTTTCTCCTATATATAATTACGATAAAATAAGAAAAAAAAAACTTTTAAAATAAAAGTGGTGTAAAGTAAGGGCGGGGCCAAAAATGCTCCGGAATAAATTAAAATGTTGGCAGATCTGCTTTAGAGTGTTAGAACTGACAAAAGGTTAATGAGATTGGATAAAGAGTAATTAATTAAAACTCAAATCAACATTCAAATTATACTAATGATGTGTCACTCCATACCCACAATACTTTATATTTTCGTTTTACTTCAAATAATGAATGTTGATACCTATGAATCATTATATTATTTAGATTGCCGCAGATTCATTTAAAATAAAATAAACAATCCTTGATACCTGATTCTAGGCGAACATTCATCACTGTATCGTAAAATAAGTAGCTGTTTGAATTAAGAATTCCAAAGTCACTCTCCGCCCATTGAGGCTTTTGATAGTTTATATTTCTTATGCAACAATTTATTATAGAATTTTTGCATTCATATTTGACTCTTAACGCTCCAGCAACGAAAATAAATCCTTTTTTCTCCGTCATGCGATACTCCTACTGAAAATGATATGAGAATGACTGACAAATAGCTTTTTTTTTCTATATGACTCAACCGAATCCAGTTCTCGCCCTTGACTCAAAACCACTTATCTCTCACACATCCGTACCTCCGTGTCTGCCCGTAAAACGTTATGTATAATCTGATCGCCACGGAAAAAATAATATATGTATTACTAAAAATAAAAATAAAAAAAATGTTTGAACTGACTCTATTGTTAAGTGGCCAGGAATGGGTAAAAAGCATATATCTCGATTTTTTTTAACCTTTATTTTATTTTTTATTTTTTGCCTGATGTGTTTTGGAATAAGAATGGGATAACCTTGTTAAAGGGTTGCCTCCTTACCTTTCCATGGTGGCTAATGTAAAAAGAAAGTGCGCGGGAGGTGGGGGTGGGGGTGTCTGAAAATGTATGCTTAAATGTCTAGATACTGCAGAAGATAACTGTATCAATATTTCGTATTTTATTCCAGTCGAAGTGAAGTAAACTTGAATAATTTGTAATAAATCTCAAATTTTATTAATGTACGCCCATTTTACATCGGCAGTATAACAATGCAGGGAGGATTTTTTTTTCCTTACTAGCACTACTTTTATACAATGATCTCTATCCTATATAACACTTTCGCGACCGCATGTTTTTGTCTTCTTCACAGTAAGGTCCGCCTGTGGGCGTTATTCTTCCCAATTACAATATTTCAGAACCAAATTTTCCGTATTCACATTTATATTACAAATGGATATACGAGGGTTGTAAATTAAATAGTGACAACTTAACTTTGAAAGTCGCAGAAGGGCGGCCATGCGCATATAGGATATGGCAGCGCTGAGGTGGCGCTGTTGTCGATGTGTAGAGTGCAAAAAACAGTCGATCTGCTAAGAAGGGTAGTTGTTGTGTGGCGTTAAAGTAAGGAGTTTCGTTTCCATCGCTCTAAAGCATGTTTGTTGTTGCAAATCCGCAGTCTCATTCCGACCCGAACGAAATGCTTGAACCCATCGTGCTACTGTTCTATACGGTAAAGCATTTGTGTCACAGGCTTCCACTAATCCTAGATAGCATTCTGTTGCATTTTTGCGACGGGCAACTTCGATTTTAAGCCACGACCGCTGGTCACCCTTTGAAAACATGCTTTAGAGCGATGGAAACAAAACTCCTCACTTTAACGCCACACAACAACTACCTTTCTTAGCAGATCGACTGTTTTTTGCACTCTACACATCGACAACAGCGCCACCTCACCGCTCCCATATCCTATTTGCGCATGCCCACCCTTCTGCGAGTTTCAAGGTTAAGTTGCCACTATTTAATTTACAACCTTCGTACATTATAGTTATACTCTTTCTAATCAAAGCATTTATATCCGTAGCATATTGACAGTAGAAATATGAATATTAGGTATATTTTTAAGAAATAAATAGCATACAAACTGCGAAAGAAACGCCCACTGGGGGAGTTAGTGATTTTCAAAGGACGTTATACTTGCCAACCTAACCCGGAAGATTGTTAGCTCTCGCCCCTTTTTGTACACCTCTTAATTTTTAGAGTAATTCTTTTCAAATATATTTACGATTAAATAAGAAGAAAAGTACTCTAAAAAAAGACTGATGTGAAAAATTGGGTGGAAAGTGGGCGGAACTAACTATCTTCCGGGTTAGGTTGGCAAGTATGTGACATGAATCTACGGCTGCGATCGCGAAAGTGTTCATTGTAGGGATGGAACACGGGCGCTGAATTCATACCGGTATTTGTTTAGGAAACTTCTCAACCTATAATATCGTTCATTTAAGAAGGGGAAAAAAATGTTATATTAATAGTGGTTCGAGTTCTGCACCAGTGTTCCATCCCTGTAATTGCTGCACATTACTATAAAAATATATGTAGATTTTTGTATGAAAATAATGGTATTGGAAAAGACTGAATTTTTTCCTCCCTGATAGTTTTCTGGTGAAAAGGACCGGAAGTACGAGTATGTGAAAATCCCTATAAGTTACCAGTGTTACTAATTTGCAGGGATTTTCCCATTCATCATGGCTATCACTAAATTTTATTGTAATGTTTGTTTAATCCAATATCACATAGATCAAACATCATTCGTCAAAATTACTGGTAATTATTAAATAAAAAAAAGTACCTACAAGTTGGCAACACTTCAGTATACATACTTGCCAACATCTTAATTAATATTCCGTAGTGCTGTTAGTTCCGGCTTTTTTTTTTTTTTTACACCAGTAAATTTTTTGAGTAATATTGTCTAAATGCACTTTTGATTAAATAAGAAGAAAAATACTTTAAAAAAGACACTGGTGTGGAAAAGTACCCGGAGCTAGCAAGACTACGGAATATTAATTAGTATGTTGGCAAGTATGAATATATAATGCTTTTGGTAAAAAAGAAAAAAAAAACACTCCTTATCTGCTTTATTATGAAACAGGCAAAAATGCATTTGAAACTTTTTTATTTATTTATTTACTTACTTAGAAAATTTTATTAAAGATATGATATGCAATAAAAATAGTACCTACAAGTTGGCAAAACTGCAGTATATAACGCTTTTAGTCAAAAAAAAAAAAAAAAAAAATCCGACATTTTAATTTATTCCGGATTATTTTTAGCTCCGCCTTTATTTCACACTACTTTATCATACTTGCCAACATACTAATTAATATTCCCATACTTGCCAATATACTAATTAATATTCCGTAGTATTGTTAGCCCCGCCTTCTTTTTCACACCAGTATCTTTTTAGAGTATTTTTCTTATCATTTAGTCGTAACTGCATTTGGAGACTATTATTCTAAAAATTTACTTGTGTGAAGAAAAAAAGGCGGGACTAACAATACTACGGAATATTAATTAGGATGTTGGCAAACATGTATTCCGTAGATCTGTTAACCTCGCCTTCTTTTTCACACCATTATCTTTTTAGAGTATTGTTCTTCTTATTTAATCGTAATTACATTTGAAGAATATTACTCTAAAAATTTACTGGTGGGAAAAAAAGGGCGGGACTAATAACACTACGGAATATTAATTAGGATGTTGGCTTTATTTAGAGATATTTTTTTCTCCAATATATAATTTCCATTAAATAAGAAACAAAATTACTCTTTAAAAATAGGTGGTATGAAGTAAAGACGGGGCTAAAATAGTCCGGAATAAATTAAAATGTCAGCAGATATGCTTTAATCTACCATAGGTACATAGACGTTTAAAACTGAAAAATGCATTATAATTAAAAATATATATATATATGTGATACACACTCATAGATTTTTCTAAAAGCAGTCAAATCGTGTTCAAGACATCCCAAAACTTGTAAATCCATCGAAAACTGAAGTTCGAAAATTTTCACGAATCTAATATTTTCTTTTTTTATATATAGAACGAAATAAAAAGAAAAAATGTTTTGGCTATGATGAATGAACTATAATATTTATAAATTTAAAATTAATATTTACGATGTATTATGCATATTTTCATATATATTTATTTCATTAGAAGATTTAGAAGAGCACACATTATATTGAAATTTTTAGCTGTAAAGTAGTAAAAAAAAAAAAAAAAAAAAAAATTCTAGTTAAACAGCATTTAATACGATTTATTTACTTAAATACCTTAACTTATTAAAGAAAATTAGAATACTTCTTTTGAAAAAAAGTTTTTCGCCATTTAAAATTTCTTCTAACCGTTTAATTAATAAGTAATTAGCGTTTTTAATAATTAGGTTTCAATTAATTTTTTTAAATTTAATTATCTAATGCAAGCGATTTTTTTTTTTTTACAACTAATTCTTCAAAATATATTCTTCTTTAATTAAATTTTATCTTCAAAAAACAATTCTTGAAATTTCAAATACTTTTCAACATTTAAGTTTAGTGAATCGTTATTTGTTTAATGAAATTTCAATGTTTAAATACCTTTATGATTTCTATTTCTTTCACTGATTAATCCTAATATATTTGAAATAAATCCATTTTATATACGTCTATTTATTTAACTTGTTTAAAGAGAAATATTCCGTCATTTATAAAGATATTCGTGATTTATTAAAAAAAAATTTCTGTAATTAATTCGAAAGTGATTTCTTTTAATTAAGTTTTTTAATACTTCTTCAATGTTCTCGCAACTGTAAAATTTTATTATAATACTTCAAATTTTACTTCTGATACTTTAAAAATTTAATTTTTGAAACATTTTTAAGCATTCTTACCTGTGTGTATTAAGTATTTCTTTCTTTCTTTTTTTTTTTCTTTTCTTTTGTGTGTGTGTGTGGGGGGGGGGGGGGGGGGGGAGGTTGAGGGGGAGGTCTTAAATATTGTGCACTAATTAACTCTACAGTGTATAAATGCACAATTTTGGTATGTAAGATGGCTATTATGTGTAACTGCACTGACTCTATTTAGGTGCTTATCATTCAATAGGTGGCGCTGCTATGCTAAAAATTTTCCCGTTCACAGAGAGACAATAAATATCTCAGCTGCTACAGTGTATAAGTGCACAAAATTTCATGTATGAGATGACTTTTTTAAAAACTATGTTGACTTAATTTGGGATCCTATAGGCCGATAGGTGGCGCTGTAAGCTAAAAATTTTTCCATTTATGCATAACCAATATTTGAGATTCTGCAGTGTATAAATTCACTAATCTTAATATGTAAGATGTTATGTAAAATTACAATGACTCCATTTAGGTGCATATCAGTAAATAGGTGGCACTGCTATGCTCCAAATTTTTTCCATTTATGGAAAAGCAATATCTCAGGTACTATAGTATATAAGTGCATCGAATTTCATGAGTGAGATGACTAAATAGAGTGAGATGAAATGAGTGAGATGAGATGAGATGATTTCATGAGTGAGATGAGATAAATAGGTGGCGCTGCTATGCTCCAAATTTTTTCCATTTATGGAAAAGCAATATCTCAGGTACTATAGTATATAAGTGCATCGAATTTCATGAGTGAGATGACTAAATAGAGTGAGATGAAATGAGTGAGATGAGATGAGATGATTTCATGAGTGAGATGAGATAAATAGGTGGCGCTGCTATGCTCCAAATTTTTTCCATTTATGGAAAAGCAATATCTCAGGTACTATAGTATATAAGTGCATCGAATTTCATGAGTGAGATGACTAAATAGAGTGAGATGAAATGAGTGAGATGAGATGAGATGATTTCATGAGTGAGATGAGATAAATAGGTGGCGCTGCTATGCTCCAATTTTTTTCCATTTATGGAAAAGCAATATCTCAGGTACTATAGTATATAAGTGCATCGAATTTCCTGAGTGAGATGACTTAAAAAAAAAAAAAAAAAACTATGCTGGCTTAATTTGGGATCATATGGACCGATAGTTAGTGTAAGTGTTGAACAATTTTTTTTTTTTTTTTTCAAAATTCCATGAGCGCATCTCGTGTATAGTTTGTATATCATATTTCGTTGCATTCCGTTCACCCGTTTGCGTTGTAGGATGCTGTTTATAGGGAAAGTTTAATTATAAACACCCTGCATATATTTTATATAAATAGATAGTGATATTTAAAAGAAAGTGTTGGTACCCATACTTTATAACTATTTATTTCAATATAATTTAATAATTTAATTGAAAAAATCTTCTCTCATAGTCAGCTTTTCACAAATTTACATAACATATTAACAATTTTTAATGCTAAAATAAAATTATTTCTGTGTTCAAAATAGTATAATTGTGATTAATTAAGTAAAATTTTCACCCAATTTTTAATGTAAATTATTTCTTTAACTGCCTCTTTAGTAATGTGAAACTAAGCGAATTTATTACAACTTTAAAAAATTTCTGCAATGGACTCATAATAATCTGATTTTTAACTAAAATGCCTCATACGCTAAACATAGTTATAATATTTTATACATTTTTAAAGGTAATTTACTTACAATTCTGAAAGTAAAATTTAAATACTTTTCAGTAATTTTTATGTATATATATCCCAAAATACATGAGGGACTTCTTCAGGGGCGCCCCCCCCCCCCCATCCCCCAATGTAGGGAATGTAATTTTATTTTGGTTTTATATTTCCTTTTGCAGCATTTGCGCATGGATTTATAAATATTCTGTTTCAAGTTTTTTAAAAGATTCAAGTTTTATTTCTTCTTCTAATTTTCAACATTTATCTTATATATATACATTTACTGATAAATATTGCTGTAGTATTTGAAATATATTTTAAAATAATTAAAAATTTAGTTTAGATTCTTTTAAATTAGAGTAATATAACTTAGTCAAGTAAATTAAAAATAAATATTAATTTCCCGATTAAATTCATACATGTATATATGTATATAAATAACTTTCTTTTACTTTTCATTCATTTATTTCATTCCTTACTTTTCAACTTTTAGAGGAAAAAAGATCCATAAATCCATTTAAAATTTTAGAAAAATCCATATAACATTTACTAATGGACTAAAAGTGAGATAGAATATCTATATTTATGTTCGAAAGAAATATATTTCGAAAAATTTTCAAGAGCCGCCAATAGTTCTAAAAGTGTGTAGATCTTTTCATAATCATTCTTTTTAGCTCCATCAGACCGAAATTTTTTCTTTTTTGCTATCTCTAAATCTGGAATTTTGCCTGAAAAATGGCTATTACAGTATATAACAGGTAATATTTTAGTTTTTATGTTTCAATATATATTCACAGAATATAAAATGTTCAAGCTCTTATGTATAAAATTAATAAAACTTACTCTCAAGTAAGAGGTTGAAAATGGGTTATTTTGATATATAAGTAGTAAGGATTTTGTTTAATAAATATTTCATTACGTTTTGACTGGATATGGTGATGAATAAATTTTAAAGTATATTTTCATAAATTTAAAAACATAGTTTCACAAATACATTTATAAGCTTGGAAATGTCTTATTTTAAAAAGTAAATAATATGAATTTTATTTAATAAATATTTCATTACATTTTGACTGACATATATATATGTATATATTTTTACTTTTCATAGATTTTAAAATAACTTTTCGCAAATATATTTATAAGTTTGAAAATGTGTTATTATTTATTTCAATATTACATTTTAATATCTTATAGCTAAATATTTTGATCGCTTAAATTCTAAATTATTTTTACACTCTTAATATTGACTTAAATTAAATTAAAAATTTGACTGCATATGTTTATAAAAGTAAATTTTAACCTTAAATTGGATAGAAAATTATCTTTTAATGCAGTTTTACTGTAGAAAAAATGTGTAGCTAGAAAAAAAAATTATACATTAATTTATTAAAAAATACTGAAGTAAAAGACTGCAAATGTTTTACTCTGACAAATAAGTAGTAAGAATTTTTTTAAATAAATATTTCATTACATTTTGATTGGATGTATGGATGAATAAATTTTTATAAAATGTTTTCACATATTTTAAAATATGTTTCCGCAAATACATTTATAAGCTTGAAAATATATTATTTTAAAACGTAAGTGATGAGAATTTTGTTTAATAGAATAATTCAATATCTTGTATGTGAATATTCTGATCTTTAATGGCTAAAACTATAAAATATATTTACTTTGAATTACATTTCAATTAAAATAAAATTTAGGATTCATGATCCTTGTCAATGTAAATTTTTAACTTTAAAATGAAAAAAATCTTTTAATGCTGATTTATTGTTTGGGGGAAAAAATGTATAGGTAGGAATAATTTTTCTTATAAATTAAATTATTAAAACTTACTGACTTAAAAAATATATATACTATTTTAAGCATTAAATAGTAAGATTTTTTTCGTGAATAAAATATTTCAATATATTTTAGCTGAATATTTTAATGGTTAAAATTTTAAAATGTATTTACACACTTAACTTTGACTTATGTTATAATGAGTTTCAAATTGGTATGGAATAATGCATTTTTGTCAAGTTTCTTCCTTTCTGAATACCACTTATATATATATATATATAGTTGTTAGGATTTTACGTCGCACTGTGCTATGTTATTATTATTATTATTATTAACCATGTATTAATATTTAAAATAAGCATCTTAAAATTAGTGGGGAAAAGCTGTATCAATTTTCTAAATTTAATTAATTAATTATTTATTTATTTACAATCATGTATAATGTTATTGATTGTGTTTTAATATATTATCTATCACACTACGCTCAAAAAAAAAAAAAAAAAAAAAAAAAATTGTTTTGAACCCAGATACCATTCCTACTGATTTTTATGTTCAATGACCTTCTGAATCCGAATAGGACCCTCATTTTGCCCCATCACCCTCGGTTTTCTCGGAACGTCATCTCCTCCCCCAATTTTTATCACTCTTCGGTAATTTTGTGGCCATGAATTTGATTTGGAGAATGGAAAATAATTATTTTAACTCTTAAAAATAATATATATATATATATATATATATATATATATATATATATATAATGTATAATAAGTGATAATAATAATTGATTAATAAAATCTAATAAACGTAACACATAATTCCAGTGGCAAATCCCTCCTAAATCTTTCCCTTGCTGCAAATGTTCATATTATGGAATTTTTCACCCTTTAGGCCCTCAGAAGATATTTAAAAGTTAAAATATTTATTTTCTCCACTATAAATCAAATTTATAGCCATAAAATTACCGAAAAGTTGTAAAAATAGGGGGGGGGGCGTCCCCAAAAAACGGTCAGCGATAGAGCAAAATGGATTCGGATTCAGGAGGTCATTTTACATAAGAATTTGCAAAAATTCATGCTGAACAGTGTTATAAATATTACTGATCAATATACACTAATATATACTAATTTGTTAAACTTAATCCATGGTACTAAAAGTTTGAAAGCGTAAGTTTTGAATTAAAAGGTTATTGTATCTATTTAACAAACGTATACCTTATGAACTGCCCCCTCCCCACATAAATTTAATTTTTATGTATAAGAATTTAAAATATATATATATATATAGCTTATATACCATCTTTCACGTGTTTTAAATCCAAGATTTGTTTATAAGATTTTTTACTATGTTTAAACACTAAAATTCTTCCTTTAAATAAGGCAAAGAAAACTATTTTAAAATAGTGGTACTCAAGATGCGCAAAAGTTGGCAGATATGGTACAGTTACAAATAAATAGAAATATTTTGTGCTAATAATAATAATAATAATAATAATAATAATAATAATAATAATAAAAGAGTTAAAAGAGCACGAAAAAAGGAAAATATTATAAATTAGTACACGGCCGTTTCAGTCTTTTCACAGAACAGTCGGTAACAAAAGTGTCCGAACACTAGTAAAAATTCCTATATAAAAAAAGTAGAGTTAATACAGTTTTGTTAAATAAATCATGTTCTTAGACTGACTAAGAGCAGAATTAGACAAAGATTTATTTAACAAAACTGTAATAAGTGTACTTTTTTTTATATAGGAATGTTTGCTAGTGTTCGAACACTTTTGTTACCGACTGTACTGGTGAAAAATGAAAACAAATAATTGTTTTCTTCCTTTTTTTTTCGATCGTGTTTTATTATATATTTTTATTTTGTACTAAATTGTTCTGAAATGGTCATGTCTTCGGACCAGCCTCCATTGCCATTAGCTATGGAGGGTACTAGGAGTGTACTATTACACATGTACTAGTGCAATGTAAAATCCACTCAATCTGAAACTTCGGTACACTAATATATAAATTTTCCTTTCTTTTCAAGATGTGGTGTATATATATATAGTGAATATATATATATATATATTTAGCCAAACATCATAATGTACAAAAACTCGCGTGTTTTTGCGATTTGTTGTGTTTCCTTATAAAAGTTTTAGTCTTCATTATTCATTACACTGAGAATGCCGCCTTCATCTAGAATGAATAAGCGGTCATTTTCTAAATCCCTAATCTATAAATATAGATTTCCGAACTATGCGCATAAGGCACACCAATTAACTGAATAGATGAAATGATTAAAAATTTCTAGTCTACACATTTCTAGATGGTGAAACAATATTTTGAATATTCTAAATATTCTGAATCTTTTGTATTGAGAGAAATTCTCGCTTGATTTTCTATAAATGGGTTATAAACCAAGATTATAGTTGCTGAAACCTGCCTCTTGCATTCGCATTTATTTGCAGAGATTTTTAAATAACTCTGCCCTCTATAACATAGGCAAGCGCTCTAGAATTCTAATAGGAGTTTCTAGAACTTGCTTTCAAAAGGGACTAGAATTTATAAGGATGGCATTGAACTATTTTTTCTAGAGCCATAATTTAGATTCTAGATGTCAGTTACAGAATCTTTTCTCAGTGTACCATTATCTCTAGTTATTTTCCTGATTTCTAGACTTTTTTCTTTATCAAAGAAAAGTAATTGTTATACAAAGCATTCATTTTACTTTACACAGAAAAAGAAAAATATTATTTCAAATATTTTTATTGCTCTAAAATTTCAAAACTGTGTTAACGTCAAAAAATCTTTCAAAATTGTATCATACTTCTCAGGAAATCTTTGTGAAATGAAAAATAAATCAAAGTATTCTATAAAATAACGTCAATAACTTAACGATATATTTTCCCAATTTTTGAATTACATAATTTATTGGATAGCTCTTTAAAAGTCAAGCGAAGTTTGAATTATATTCCTCGAGTACCGTTAATTTATTGAATTATTATTCCCTGCTTAAAAGTGAGGCGAACTTTAAGTTATATTCCGAAATTGCGTAGTATAGTTGATTTTTCGATTAAACCACCCTTTTAAAGTCGAATGAACTTTTTGATTGAGTTGGTGATTGGATTGCAACCGTGGATAGGAAACTGGCTTGAATCTTGATTAAAATACATTTTTCCGTTAGTTTATAGGTTAGAAACAGTTTTGGGAGCTACTGTTTGTCTGCGAATTGAATAAAAAAATACAGATAGTTGTTATAAACTTTTATAGTCATTTTATGAATCTCACAAAGCGTATCCAAATTCATGCATGTATATTTAAATTAAGCACTAGATAATTTGTATTTAGAAATATCTCTTTTTATGTGGAGTTGGTTCTACAATCTTAACACAATCTACTTTCTACAATCTAATAAAAAGATTAAATTAAATTAAATTTAAATTTAAATTTAAACTTGCTAAAAACGTTTACTTAATAAGCAAAGAGTACGATATATTAATCAGTAAATGGCGTAACTGTATGCATTAAGGGGTCAGGTACTTTTGAAATGAGAATATATATATATATATGTATATATATTATAAATGAAGTCTTTCTAGCAAAAAGTTTTTTTCGTCATTTTAATTATAAGGTATTTTCCCTTGAGCACAACTTTTTTTAGGTTCTTTTGACGTTTCATTTGCATGTAATTCTGCGCACGAAGCTTATATCGACGAAAAATTAGCTCTAACATTATTAAGAAAAAATAAATCAAATTAAAAATGTAAAATTATTATCTAACAGCTGTAATAAATAGCTAACTTCTTTCTTAAAATATCTTAAAAA
The DNA here is from genome assembly GCA_963930645.1 of Salticus scenicus. Taxonomy (NCBI): domain Eukaryota; kingdom Metazoa; phylum Arthropoda; class Arachnida; order Araneae; family Salticidae; genus Salticus; species Salticus scenicus. The sequence goes on along the minus strand of OZ005658.1, from coordinate 9,717,034 downwards.
TACCAAATTTCAAAAGCAATTATTTTTTTAAAATAATTTTAAAAATAAATTCTGATCAATTTTTACAGACATTTCCATCTTTGAAAAGCATCTGACCCCTTTAACTATTGTCATTTATACATCTTTTAAACACTGCATTTTTATTGTTTTTGTCTGTTATTTATGTTGCTCTAATTTATGTTTTTCTTTTTTTTTGCAGGTAGGTGAAACAATCTGTTGAAATTATTACATAACCCACTGGTAAGAACGATTTATTTTAGCAGAAATATGTAAGACTTTTATGCCATGTACTTAAACAAGTGCTGCCATGTTTCAAAGAAGTTTTCATTGAAATATGTGTCGTTATTTTTTAATTTCAATATTTGTCTGTTTGCAGTGACAGTGTTGCCAGATTTGGGGACTTTTTTATTCAACTCTCACCAATAATTTTGAGAAGTGACATTTGCTATACATAATAGACGTTTATCTTTCGAAGCGCTTAGGCAACCGTTACAATTAAAATTTAGCGGCGGGGGTTGAATAAAAAAGTCCCCAAATCTGGCAACACTGTGCAGTGAGGACCATAATACTAAGACCAACAAGATGCGTTTATATGTATATACAGTACAGCACCGTTAATACGTCTTCCAAGGGACTGACGTAAAAGGACGTATAAACGAAAAGACGTATAATCGAAATTTTAATAATAACACTTTGATTACTACAAATTTAATGACACTTAAGCGAAATTTATATGAAAATACTAATTAATAAAGTTTCTTAAGTTAGTAAATGTATATTATACTTTTTTTAAGACAGTAATTAATTAAAAAATATATATATATTATAAAAAGTGACAAAAATCATGCTATTAATTACATACTACACTGAGAAAAAAAATATACCACCTTCCTCTAGAATGAATAAGTGGCTTTTTTCTAAGTCCCTTAACTAGAAATATAGATTTCCGATGTATGCGCATAAGGCACGCAAATAAACTGAATAGACGAAATTATCGAGAATTTCTAGTGTACACATTTCTAGATGGTGAAACAATATTCTGAATACACTAAATATTCTGAATCATTTGTATTGCGAGAAATTCTCGCTTGATTTTCTAGAATTTGGTAACAAACCAAGATTATAGTTCCTGGAACCCGCCTCTTGTAGTCTCATTTATTTGCAGAGATTTTTAAATAGTTTTGGCCTCGAGAATATAGGCGAACGCTCTAGAATTCTAGTAGGGGCTTCTAGAACTCGCTTTCCAAGGGGACTAGAATTTATGAGGATGACATGGAACTATTTTTTCTAGAGCCACAAATTAGATTCTAAATGTCAGTTACAGAATTTTTTCTCAGTGTATATCATATATTGAGTATTATATTACGTTTCTTAAGAACTATATGAACACATTTTGAATATTATATATATTGCGTATCTTTAATAATAAGCATACGCTATTTATGTACATATACGAGGGGTGATCCAAAAAAAAGTTTACAAGGCAAATGAAAAAGTATTTATTAACAATAGAAACAAGATACAAATGGGAATCAAGAGACACATCTGGCCTTCACTTTTCCACATAGTCGCTAAACCTGTTTAGGCAATTGTCAGAACGTTCGACCAACTTGTTTATCCCGTCTTGGTAGTAATCAGGGCCCTGCTCATTGAGCCATTTCTCGGCAGCTGTTTTCACTGCATCGTCTGAGGTGAACCGTGTTCCGGATAAGTTTCGCTTCAACGCCGGAAAAAGGAAATAGTCACTTGGAGCCAAATCGGGGCTGTATGGGGGGGGGTGATTCCAGACCTCCCACTTGAACCTTTGCAGCAATTCCTGAGTCTGGCGAGCTGTATGGGGCCTGGCATTGTCATGCAGAAGCTCATTGCTTTGTCCCCGTATACCTCAACGATTTGTCTGTGAATTTCAGATGTGGCCACATTCTTGGCCCATAAGAATCGAATTACGGCTAGCACCTCTATGCGAGACCATTTTTCTAGACGTCGTGCCATTACTGTCGCTCTTAAGTGTTTGCGTACTGACGCTACTTACTCGTGGAACCGCTGTAGGACAACTAGCGCCATCTGTCAACCACCCTGGGTGGAAATATTTGCTCCACAATTATTACGTTTCAAATGCTTCTGCTTGTAAACTTTTTTTTTGATCAACCCTCGTACATAGTTATTTAGTAACATTAAAAATCTTTAATGTTTTATTACTATGATATTTGTATTATATGAATTAATTGATTATGATATGAATTATTGATTATGATTAAATGATATGAATTAATTTCTTACTATGATATACTATGATTCCATGTGATAGTGGAATTAATCATTTTAATCAATTGTTTAAAGGTAAATGAACGCGTTAAACTTACGATTTCGTGTTAAAAATACACAAAAATTAATAATACAGTAAGGCACCGTTTATACGTCTTTCAAGGGACTGACTCAAAAGGACGTATAAATGAAAGAACGTATAATCGAAATTTTAATAATAACACTTTGATTACTACAAATTTAATGACACTTAAGCAAAATGCATATGAAAACACTAATAAAGTTTCTCAAGTTAGTAAATGTATATTATATATATTTTTAAAACAATAATTAATTTAAAAATATACATATATTATAAAAAGCGAGAAAATTCGTACTATTAATGTACAACTGGCTACTAATTACATATACATATATTGAGTATTGTATTGCGTTTCTTTAGAACAACGTGAACACATTTCGGATATTAATTATATATATTGAGTATCTTTAATAATAAGCATACGATTTTTGTCCATATAGATCATAGTTATTTAATAACATTAAAATTTTTTTAGTATTTAACATTTAATATTCATCTGATTTGCTGCTTGTATATGAGTATTAAAAATTCTATTGTGTCTTCTTTGATCCGTATTCTTCGATCTTTCCTGCGTTCCTCCATTTAAGATGCTTTCTAGGAAAAAACACGTCTTATTTAGAATGGAAAATGACACGTCGGGGAAATTTTACGAATTTTAGTTAAGTGGAAAAGACGTATAACCGATATTAGTGGCGTACAAACGAAGAATTTTTGCATTAAAATGAATAGGAATGAAACAGGACTTCACTAAAAGGACATATAAATGTAAAAACTAGGGCTGTGCGATTAATCGATTAATCAGTTCGGTTAATCGATCAGTTCTTAGTCTCGATTAATTTTTTTAATCGAGTTAATCGTTCCGATTAATTCGATTAAAAAATTTCAAAATCCGATTAATATTTCAAACTACGAATCAAAGTAAAATTTTAAATATTGTTCTGCCTACAAAATATCGCCCATCAGTGTCCAAGCGGTTCTGCCCCCAAAGCTGGGAGACAAGAAGTGCTGGGTGTGTTCCCAGATCACGTTCGTCGACCTATTGTACGGAATTTTTTGTGGTTTTCTCCGAAACTCGTGCAAAAACGTACTAGAACCCCTCAGTAAGGCTCCCGCGAAGGGCACTGCATCTACAGTCCTAGGACACAAGCGAAGACAGTTGGTCTTAATCCTATAAGCACACACCCCTACAAAATATTTCACATATTCACGTTATATATATATATATAGAAAACGATTGAAGTGAATTTATATATATATATATATATATATATATATATATATATATATATATAAGCTTAAAGATTAGAAAAACCAAAAGGAGAATTACAAACCAATGCGCAAAATTGCAGCAAAAGGAAATGCAAAACTAAAATGTAGGAATATATATAAACAAATAAATGGAATTAAACCCCAAAAAACACCGAGGTCTTCATAATATATATAGATAGATATAGATATCACATAAGATGAAGCTCAGATCCCGAACATAAATGGCGAATAAAATCGATGAAACGTTGATTATATATATTATATATCACTTCTTAAAATTATTGGTGGCAGTTGAATAAATAAGAGCGCAAACTATACTAAGTAGCGCTTGAACAGTTGCCAAGTTTACGAGCCACGCGGAAGGCATCTAGATTGGAAGGCTATGTACAAATATGAATATTGGGTATATTCTAATGAAATAGAAAACATACAAATTTCGAAAGAAACGCCCACTGCCGAAGTTACAGATTTTCAAATGACGTGAATCTACGGCCGAGATTGCGAAAGTGTTAATCGTAAATATATCTGAAGAGAATTATTCTAAAAATTAAATGGTGTACAAAAAAGAGCGGGAACTAACAATATTCCGGGTTAAGTTGGCAAGTATGATCTTGAATGGCAAACACACATAAAAAACATTAACAACACATTATGTACATAGAATTCTTAGTTGAATATTAATGGATCGTACATCAAACCTTATAAGCAACTTTTATGTTCTTCCAGTAAATTTTACCTTAAACATTTTTTTTTTTTTTTTTAAATCTAATAGGTCTTTCATGTTCCGTCAGTAGATAAATACTTAAATAAGGAAGTACCTCCTGGATGGCACCACTGGTACACACAAGATTTACATAAAAATATGTTGTTAGAAAATCCTGATATACATAAAAACAGTTTAAAAGTGTAAGGTACTTTAAATAAAAAAGAATTATCTACATCACAACATACATAATTCCATTTTTTACACAAACTTACGAATTTTGACATAAAATTTTCAAAACCCATAAAATATTTTAAATAATTTTTATTAAATTTCCGTTGCGTGATATAGAAAAACAGGATACCTATTATTTTATTTTATTTTATTTTATTTAAATACAGCGAAAACGTTTCCATTTTTCAGCGGAAGGGGGAAAAAAGACTGGTTTTAAAAATTGGCCATTGTTGGGGTTGATAAATGATAAATAATTCACGAATATCTATTCAAAAGACATATTTTTCAAACTTCCACTTCATCGATAATCTAGAGTGATCCATCATTCAGAGATAAAAAAGTTTTTTTTTGTTATTTTAGTCAAAAATAAAACAAATATTGATATTTTGATCTATTTTAGATTTTTTTTTTTTTTTTTTATTTCAACTTATTTATTTAATTTAACCTGTTTGTGTAGTTAAACAAACTTTTCTGTCGTTTTTAAATGATAAGTAATTTTTTCTGCTATTCAGTTTGTTTTTCTTACTCTCCCACTTTCAAACAAAGGGTCGGTAAAAATGACGTAGCTGTTTTATACCACCGGTTTTGTAAGTTTTGTTTTTTCTATTTATTTTTCGTTTCATTTAGTATCTTAAAAATATATTTAATTTGCAAAATTCATTGGTATAATAGTCGGTAATACAGGGTGGGGACAAAAGCCACTTATACATTTTAAACCTTAATGTAAAATCAGGGGAATTACATACGGCAGTGCCGTTTATACTATAGGAGCCTTAGTTTGTATCGCATTGCTTCTTATGATAAAAAAATTTTGTTAAAGCAAATAAAAAAATTGGTTACACATTTAGCACATAGATGGCGCTGTATATTATAAAACTTTAAGAAAAATATCAAAAGACTCAAGTCATGGAATTAAAGAGCATTAATTTTGTAAAATTAAATGCAATGTAGTAATATATGCGTTCTATATAGGTCGAACCACATCTAAATGGCAATTCAGTTAATTTTAAAATTGATTGTAGTTGAAATTGAACAATATACTTATTTGCGTCTTCAATACTTTGATGCCAGTTACTGGAAAATAATATATTTTGTCATTCTCACAGTCGCACAAGAAGAAATTTTGAGAATGGATCTTGGTGGCCATAGCAGAACTACAAGTAACACTATACAAACAAAACATGAGTTTAAGTGGCGCCGTCTGAGGACAAATTTTAAAACTTTTTTTTTTTTCTTTTTAAATTTGCTTTAATGATACACATTAATCAAATCAATTCTTTCTTCCTTTTCATTTATCCTATATGATATTTGTTGCTTTATTTTATAAGGATAGCTCATTCAAATTGAAGATTTTCGACTTTTTTTTTTTTTTTTGTTATATATATTAGTCTTTTAACATGCTGACTTTTAGTTGAATGAGCCATTTTTTGAGAAAAATAAATTTAAATATTTTATTTCCTTAAGTAAACTCAGAACTCTGATTTTTAGTCTCTAAAAGAAATATTTAAATTTATTAGGGGAAAAAAAAAGAAAGAAAGAAAAAGGAAAAGAAGGAAAAAGGCTCACTAAGCTGAAAGGCAGCCTGCTTAAAAAGTAATATCATAGAATAACATGGGAAGGAAAAAAGATTAAATTTGACTGATGTGTAGCATTTAACCATAGGTAACATTCTAGTGCAAATCATACTTCCATACCCCTTTCACTTGACTTTGTATTAAAATTTAAAATGTGTCGTGGATTTTTGACCCATCCTGTATATCTGTAAAAATCATAAAGATTTTATTTCGTGTCAAGATTGTCTTATCAAGAAATATTAACAATTTACAAACAAATGCAGTAAATTGCAAAATAACAGAACAACTGTTTCGAATTGAAATTAAACCACAGCTGTTTTCAAGTGAAATCAGTCGACACGAGTTCGTCATCAAACCCACAACATGATTTATTTTTTATTCTACACTCCTGCTTATTTTTTTCCCCGGTGAAGGCTGTTGCTTAATTATTTAAGCCTGAAACAAATGCTGCGGTCATTGCACTTTATAATTTTTGCGCACAAAGTTTTCATTCTTCATTCTTCAACATTATTATTTATTATTATTTGATTAATTTTACTGTTAAAATTATCTCATGTTTAGAATTTATTTTGGCTTTTTATTTTTATTTTTATTTTTACTTTTATTATTTTCATCACGTTATTCCATAAATATCTAAATGATCTGTAATGTACACTGTAAATTACCATGCCTTAAGTAGATTAAGTAATTTCCATTTCTTAATCTAGTATTGCAAACAAAGTTTTTTGAATTGCTTAATTTAACCCGTTAGCGCCCAGTGTCCTCATTTGAGGACAGCTAATAAAATGGCACGTATATTTATTGTGGTTTCTTGGAATGATTTCTGCTTTTTGGCGACAGTTTATAGCGTCACTCTAAATGATCCTTGAAAGTTTTATGTGCCTACTATTAACTATTATATCATAATTTGGATAGTCATTTTATGATTTTTCATTCGTCGCACATATATTTGCTTTTTGCACTGGTATATTAACTTAAATCAAGTTGAATAATAATATATGTTATAATACTTTACTTTCGAGATCTTCGTCAACATATAATAAGAAATTAATTCTGTTATCTCAAAGTTTTCTCCCTAGAACACTAAACGTCAATAAATGAGGATAGGCTTTAAATTTAAAACTATCAGAAGAATTGTATAAGTCAATATATTTTACTGTCAGTTGTCTATATTAATTTAGAAGTGATATAATCAGCTAATAATATTTCGCAAAATTAATTCGGGCGTTAACGAGTTAATGTATTTTTAACCTTCAAAATTAATATCTTAAGATTTTTCTATCAAGTAGTATCCTCATATTTGACATGCCTAATTTATAGATAAAATTTTCCTTTGACTCGTATAAATTTTGATGATAATTTACGGTGTAGAATTTTTTCTTTTCCTTTCTTTTTTCTTTTTTTTTTTTTTTAGATGCTTTTCAGTCGATTGATGATAGAAGAGCAGGGGTTATCGGGAACGTCAAAATATTTCACTTCTGATGAAAAACACCGCTCCACAAACAATTGCCAAGACAAACTCTTCAAAAAAACCTCATTTCGCCAAGTGGTAAAAAGCTGCCAACAGTTTGATGAATTAAGATCTGTCTCCTCTTATCACATTTAAATTGGCATTTTACTGCCACACGTGCTCCCAGACTTAATCATTGTAGTCTAATTTTAGCCGATGTTAAAGCCCTGCATAGTCATTTATTTTACCGTCTCCAGAACAGATTAAGAGATTTATTTTTACTCTAACACTTTTTTTTTTAGCATTGTTCAACGCTGAAGTTATTTGTCCCTTAATTGTTAAACATATCTTCAGCGACATTTTTTTTTAATTATTATTATTATTATTGTTGTTATTTTTTTTATTTTTTTATACTTGGTTACTAAGAAAATATTGCTAGACATCTGTTTGTCAAAATTTATCAATGAAATTTCAGATAATTACTCTACATTATAGAGCAACACTATTTCAGGTTATTATTACTTGAAAAACTAGTATATTATCATTGTGGCCAGCACATGACTTTCTTCTATATTTTCCTATGCAAATTCACTCAGTAAAAATAATTTATTAAAATCATTATTTAATAAAATTATCTTCCATGATAATGTAGTACGATTTCCATATTAGAGAAGTAGTATAACACTAAATATATTATTAAAAAAAAAAAAAGAAAGAAAGAAAGAAAGAAAAGAAAAAAAAGTTCATTTTATTCTCAATATTACATTAAAAAAAAATTTTTTTTTCTTGTTAAAAATGAAAAAAATCCGTAAATTTATTTTAAATTATCGCAGATCTATGGTTCAACCATTCGTTTTAAAGGTATTGGCTAGCTCTTTTGAAAGATACACATCATGAAAATTTACTCCCCTCGAGGGGGGATGCGAGGCTAATACATACACAAAATTTATTTCCCAGTTGAGTATCTCTATTACAAAAAATATATATTCGTTTCATTTGGTTTAGTGCAGTCTATAGATGTTAAACTCTACTTACCTGCAATTTCCCCCATAGACGTAATATATTTGAATACTTTTGAGTGTCCCTGTACACGAACCATTTGCTTCATCTCGACGAAAAGCTTACTGTTAGCATCCCTATATGATACACACTTTGCATACCGAGTTCGGAATTTCTGCTACTATTTGTTCTTGAGATATGCTGATAACACACAGACAGACCATTCGCTAAAAACATGATTTTCGTATTCAGGGGACCTCAGAACATGTAAATATAACAAAAACTCACGTTCGAAAATTTGACCCAAAAACAATACATTCTCGACCCTGTGGGTAAGAGAAAGTTATGCTCTTAAGTGACTAAAAAAGTATGTTTCAGATACATTTTTTGTCACTTTCATAATGCAGTAGACAAGGGATAAATAAATATCCTGGATAGAATAAATGATCGAAAATTTTGAGTCTACACTTTTCTAGATTGTGAAAACTGAAAACAATATAATGAATAATATGAATCCTTTGTATTGCGAGAAATTCTCGCTTGATTTTCTTGAACTAGGTCATAAAATAAAATTATAGTTACTTAATCTCGCCTGTTGTGTTCGCATTTATTTGCAGAAATTTGTAAGTGAAATTGACCACGATAATATAGGAAAACGCCCTAGAAATATAATACGGGTTTTTAGTAGTTAATCACTACACTGGTTTAATCACTACACTGAGAAAAATAATTATGCTGGCTTCATCTAGATTGAATAAGTAGCCATTTTCGAAATCCCTTAACTAGAAATATAGATTTTCGAGCTATGCGCATAAGGGACGCCACTAAACTGAATAGACGAAATGATCGAGAATAACTAGTATACACATTTCTAGATGCTGAAACAATATTCTGAATATTCTGAATCTTTTGTATGGCGAGAAATTCTCGCTTGATTATCTAGAATTGGGTCATAAACCAAGATTATAGTTGCTGAAACCCGGTTCTTATGTTTGTATTTATTTGGAGATATTTTCAAACAGGTTTGACCTCGATAATATAGACAAACTCTCTAGAATTCTAATAGGGGTTTCTAGAACTCGCTTTCCAAGTAGACTAGAATTTCTAAGGATGACATGGAACTATTTTTGGGTCATAAACCAAGATTATAGTTGCTGAAACTCGGCTCTTGTGTTTGCATTTATTTGGAGATATTTTCAAATAGGTTTGACTTCGATAATATAGACAAACTCTCTAGAATTCTAATAGGGGTTTCTAGAACTCGCTTTCTAAGTAGACTAGAATTTCTAAGGATGACATGGAACTATTTTTGGGTCATAAACCAAGATTATAGTTGCTGAAACTCGGCTCTTGTGTTTGGATTTATTTGGAGATATTTTCAAATAGGTTTGACTTCGATAATATAGACAAACTCTCTAGAATTCTAATAGGGGTTTCTAGAACTCGCTTTCTAAGTAGACTAGAATTATAAGGATGACATGGAACTATTTTTGGGTCATAAACCAAGATTATAGTTGCTGAAACTCGGCTCTTGTGTTTGGATTTATTTGGAGATATTTTCAAATAGGTTTGACCTTGATAATATAGACAAACTCTCTAGAATTCTAATAGGGGTTTCTAGAACTCGCTTTCAGAGGGGACTAGAATTTCTAAGGATGACATGGAACTATTTTTGGGTCATAAACCAAGATTATAGTTGCTGAAACTCGGCTTTTGTGTTTGCATTTATTTGGAGATATTTTCAAATAGGTTTGACTTCGATAATATAGACAAACTCTCTAGAATTTTAATAGGGGTTTCTAGAACTCGCTTTCTAAGTAGACTAGAATTCTAAGGATGACATGGAACTATTTTTGTGTCATAAACCAAGATTATAGTTGCTGAAACTCGGCTCTTGTGTTTGGATTTATTTGGAGATATTTTCAAATAGGTTTGACTTCGATAATATAGACAAACTCTCTAGAATTTTAATAGGGGTTTCTAGAACTCGCTTTCAGAGGGGACTAGAATTTCCAAGGATGACATGGAACTATTTTTGGGTCATAAACCAAGTTTATAGTTGCTGAAACTCGGCTCTTGTGTTTGCATTTATTTGGAGATATTTTCAAATAGGTTTGACTTCGATAATATAGACAAACTCTCTAGAATTCTAATAGGGGTTTCTAGAACTCGCTTTCTAAGTAGACTAGAATTCTAAGGATGACATGGAACTATTTTTGTGTCATAAACCAAGATTATAGTTGCTGAAACTCGGCTCTTGTGTTTGGATTTATTTGGAGATATTTTCAAATAGGTTTGACTTCGATAATATAGACAAACTCTCTAGAATTTTAATAGGGGTTTCTAGAACTCGCTTTCAGAGGGGACTAGAATTTCTAAGAATGACATGGAACTATTTTTGGGTCATAAACCAAGATTATAGTTGCTGAAACTCGGCTCTTGTGTTTGGATTTATTTGGAGATATTTTCAAATAGGTTTGACTTCGATAATATAGACAAACTCTCTAGAATTCTAATAGGGGTTTCTAGAACTCGCTTTCAGAGGGGACTATAATTTATAAGGATAGCATAGAACTATTTTTCCTAGAACCACAATTTAGATTCTAGATGTCAGCTACAGGCTTTTTCCCAGTGTGCTCTTCATTATAGGGAAAATATTTTCTAAAACATTTATTGATTTTATCTGTGAGTGCTAAGCGAAGAAACTTCTATTTACAGCCGCATAATTGAGTATTATTCCATATAAGAACTGGAATTATTTGCCCTTTAACTGTTAGATATTTCTTCAAATTTTTGGTTAAAATCATCCAAAATAATAATAATAATAATAATAATAATAATTTTATATTTATTTCTCTATCTATCAAAATTCATTAATGCGATTCTGTTGAGTTTTTTTTTTTTTTTTACTAGATTTTAATTTATTAGCGCAAAGAGATAAAATTACTTTTATAAATAGCCTTTTTATTGAATATTTTTGAATATAACTGGAAATATTTGCCATTAATCGTTAAACATTTCTCATACGACTTTTTTTTTTTTTTTAAGTAAAACGTAATTGGTTTTCATTTGTTCGTGGAAAGAGGAGAAATCACTTTCGTTTACAACCGTATAAATTAAATATTGTTGAGTATAGGAACTGGAAATGCTTGTCCTTTAATTGTTAAACATTTCTTATGAGACAATTTTTTTGGTTACAGTTACTCATTTCTGAAAAGTTTTGATATTAATTTTTTTATCCAAATTCATTAATGAGATTCCATTTAGGTTACTTTCCATTATAGAGATTTATTATTATTATTATTATTAATACATAGTAGATTTTAATTTATTAGGGCAAAGAGATAAAATTACTTTTATAAATAGCCTTTTTATTAAATATTGTTGTATATAACTGGAAATATTTGCCATTAATCGTTAAACATTTCTCATGCGACTTCTTTTTATTTATTTATTTTTTTTTTTTTTACTAAAACGTAATTGGTTTTCATTTGTTCGTGGAAAGAGGAGAAATTACTTTTGTTTATAACCGCATAAATTAAATATTGTTGAGTATAGGAACTGGAAATGCTTGTCCTTTAATTGTTAAACATTTCTTATGAGACAATTTTTTTGGTTACAGTTACTCATTTCTGAAAAGTTTTGATATTAATTTTTTTATCCAAATTCATTAATGAGATTCCATTTAGGTTAATTTCCATTATAGAGATTTATTATTATTATTATTATTATTAAACCATACTAGATTTTAATTTATTAGCGCAAAGAGATAAAATTACTTTTATAAATAGCCTTTTTATTGAATATTTTTGAATATAACTGGAAATATTTGCCATTAATCGTTAAACATTTCTCATGCGACATTTTTTTTTTTTTTTTTTTTTTTTACTAAAACGTAATTGGTTTTCATTTGTTCGTGGAAAGAGGAGAAATTACTTTTGTTTATAACTGTATAAATTAAATATTGTTGAGTATAGGAACTGGAAATGTTTGCTCTTTAATTGTTAAACATTTCATGTGAGACAATTTTTTTGGTTACAGTTACTCATTTCTGAAAAGTTTTGATATTAATTTTTCTATCAAAATTCATTAATGAGATTCCATTTAGGTTATTTTCCATTATAGAGATTCATTATTATTATTAAACCATAGTAGATTTTAATTTATTAGCGCAAAGAGATAAAATTACTTTTATAAATAGCCTTTTTACTAAATATTTTTTAATATAACTGGAAATATTTTCCATTAATCGTTAAACATTTCTCATGCTACATCCTTTTTTTTTTTTTTTTTTTTTTTCATAGTTTCTTGTTATAATATGTATATATATATATATTCGTTATCCATTTCTCGATCAAAATTCGTTAATGAAATTCCATTTAAATACTTTTCATTATACAAAAAGTATTTCATGTTTTTATTATTGTTTTTGTTATTATTATTATTATTATTTTATTATTCATTGGATTTAAATTATGCATTTCTTGCATTTGTAGTTCTGGAAACCCCTGTAAGAATTCTAGAGCGTTTGCCGACATTATCGAGAGACCAAAATTATTTAAAAATCTGAAAAGAAATGCGAATACAAGAGGCGAGTTTTAGCATCTATAATCTTAGTTTATGACCCAATTCTACAAAATCAAGCGAGAATTTCTCGTAATACAAAGGATTCAGAATATTGTTTCACCACCTAGAAATGTACAGAATGTACGAAAATCTTGATAATTTCGTCTGTTCAGCTTATTGACGTGCTTTATACACATAGCTAGGAAATCTATATTTCTAGTTTAGGTATTTAGAAAATGACTACTTATTCGTTCTAGATGATGGTGGTATATTTTTTTGTTAATGTATTATAGAATATTTTTGTTCTTGTTGTTTTAGCGAATAAAATTAAAAAATTGCTTTTATTAACTGCCACGTACATTAGTTTTCGTTTTTACTTAATGAAATATTTATATTCAAGTACATTATCTTTTTCTTTTTTTTCAAAATTCATAAAACTTTTGAAAGAATCGAATTGTATTTTATTCATTGTATTTTAAATTATGGTGATGTTAATTTCCTTTTATTAACATGTATTTTATATTTTATAAAATATATTTAAATGCTCTAATATTTTTCTCGTTCCGATTTTCTTTATTTAACATTTATTTTGCTAAGAGATTCTACAAACGATAACCTTTAGTTTATCTTTGATTGTATTTTTACCGAAATTTTTTCTTCTCATTTGTATGTCAAAAGTAATAAAATTTTATACAACTATGTATTAATGTTTCCGAAAATAAAAGACAGACTAAAAGATTCTACAAATGATAACTCTTAGTTTATCGTTGATTGTATTTTTACCAAAATATTTCTTTTCATTTCTGCGTCAAAAGTAATAAAATTTTATAGAACTATAAATTGATTTTTCCGAAAAATAAAATTGTTTCATTTGTATTGATTTTTCAGCATTTAAAAATAAAATTGCAAATAATACAGATGGTTTTTTTTACAATTATACTAGTGCTGCCATGACCGCGACTTTTTTTTTTTTTTTAATTCAATAGTCACGAATAATTTTAAGAAATAATATTTGATATACATAATAGACGAATCGAATGGAAGAATCGTCTGTTATATATGTATATCAAATTTCACTTCTCAAGATTATTGGTGAGTGTTGAATAAAAAGTCGCAAAGCTTGGCAACACTGAATTATACAGCAATTTAGAATGTGAGGAAAAATAGGAAAAAGAGTTAAATCCATAAAAACGTCTTGATAAAAAGAGAATGTAAAATACATGGGAAAAATAAAAAAAGGCTAAAAATCCATAGAAAAAGCATGGGATGAAAACGAAAACAAACTCACAATGTTAAATGTGAAAAAAAAAAAAAAAAAAAAAAAAAAAAAAAAGAGCGCACAATCACAAGTGAAGAAAAATCAACTAACACCAGTCAGAAAATGCATGAAAAATACTGTGTTGCCAGATTGGAGATTTTGTCCCCATTTTGGGATTTTTCAGGCTTCTGGGAACAGTCTTGAGGACCGAATATTTGTGGGGAATTTCAAGAGGATTTTTGAATTTTTTTGGGGAAATTTTCAAATCTCTTTTGACTTACAGCTTTACCAACTGCAGGGATTTTTTCCTAACCGCAGGGACTTTTAACAGTTTTCCTTAACATGTAGGAACATTTGAAGGTACCTCTTCTCCGTAGGACATCTTCAGGATATCCTGAGGAAGAAAGTAAATCTTGCGTATATACTCAGCACTGAAGTACTTTGCACAGATTTAAAATTTTCCGATAAGTATGTATATAAAAGTTTTTTTTATATTATATATATGGGGATTTTTTTTTTTTTTTTTTTTTTCAAAAATGAGCATCATTTGGGGGAAAATTTGGTCTTGAATCTGTTGAATATTGTTATTTTAATTTTATTTATTTATTTATTTTGAAAAAAAAATTCTTTTTTAGCAGAAATTGAGTTGGGGATTATTTTTGGAAAAAACTCTTGATTTGGGGAAATTTGAAATTGAAAGCCAGTTTGGAGGAATTGACTGTCGACCATCTGGCAAAACTGTTAGAAAAAGATACAAATGCAATTATAATGAGCTCAGATCCCTGAAGCTACCAACAAGACTCAGAGATCTGATTGTATCTATGTCCGACTTTATCCTCTCAAACCTCTAAACACAGAGAGGGACGCGGAAGATATTAAAAGATGCCGAAGTAACTGAAGAAATTCGATTTGACTATTTAACTTAATTCATTACAGTTAATTAAAAATATAACAATTTAAAACCGAAGCAAGTGCAAGAAAAATGACACAATATGGCTAAAAAAATGACACAATATGGCTAAAAAAAAAAAAAGTCCGTTTACAGCAGGGCAAAATATTTGAAGCGGATGGGCGGCAAAATGCAACCAACTGCGGCAGTACAGTTTAGCAAAACTTTCAGGTCCCAAATTTTATGGAATCGCCCGAGAGGAGATTTTAAACGATATCAATGAAATGTTTTTTATTTTACAGTCGGCAACAGAAGTGTCCGACCACTAGCAAAAATTCCTATGTAAAAAAAGTACACTTCATACGGTTTTGTTAAATAAATCCTTATCGAATCATGTTCTTACACTGACTAAGAACAGGATTCGACAAGGATTTATTTAACAAAACCATATGAAGTGTATTTTTTTTACATAGGAATTTTCTGTAGTGTTCGGACACATTTGTTACCGACTGTACATTTATAAAATTCTATAAAAAATGGCGAAATCTTTTTTGTTTGTTTGCTTGTTTGTTTAATTTATTTATATATCAACGAAGCGATCAGAGCCTGCTAGTATCATCGAAAAAGAAAACCAATGATAGAACTGTTGTTATATATTTTTCTTTTTACAACAGAATAAAAACTACGAAGAGTTGAGTGAATTTAATGCGTCACGTTTAAATTGTTTTATTTATTTATTTATTTATTTATTTTTTTTTTTTTTTACTTTCCGAACACTATAGTATTGTAATCATGTCAAAAATCCGAATTTGAGATTTTGATGTTTCTATACGTTTCGAGGTCCCCTGAGTCCGTTTTCACTATTTTTACGATGATGTATGTATGCGTGTGTGTGTGTGTGTGTGTGTGTGTATGTGTATGTCTTTGAGTGAACGCGCTAGCGAGTAAACGCTTTGTTCGAATAAACTGAAAGGTGGTACGTATATTGTAAGATAGTACGAACCCTACTAAATATTGGTGAATCTAGCACTTAAAGTTTTTTTGCAGGGATACCAGGAAAAATTCTTTATCATTATGGCCTATGGAGCCAAATTTTGAAAAGTGCGATAGAGTCTAAACGCTTTACTAATCTGAGCAAAAAATTTGTACACATGTTATAGGTCACAGTTGCACGACCTGTATAGATTTTGGTGAATTTAGCACTTGCAGGTTTTTTTACAGGGGCACAAAGAAAAATTCTTTATCATTATGGCCTATGGGGCTCAATATGTAAAAGGGTGATAGCGCCTAAACGCCTTATTAATCTGAGCAAAAAATTTGTACACATGTTATAGGTCACAGTTGCACGAACTGTATAGATTTTGGTGAATTTAGCACTTACAGTTTTTTTACAGGGACACAAAGAAAAATTCTTTATCATTATGGCCTAAGAGACCAAATTTTTAAAAGTGCGATAACATCTAAACGCCTTATTCAATTGAGCTGAAAATTTATATGAATATTATAAATCACTGTTGCACTGACTATAAGCATTTTGGTTAATCTAGCATTTATAGGTTTTTAGAGGGACACAACGAAAAATTCTTTATCATTATGATCTATGGGCTCAAAGTTCAGTAGCGTTAAATAAAACATCGTGTAATGAATGAAGAAAAATACTCAAACACTCTATTATGGTTTTCTCTCTTTTGTTTGTTTAACAACTCCTCTTTCTTTACTTTATCTACAAAACTGTTAATTACTCAATGTTCGGAAAGTTGAGTGGTGTCACTCCAGGTTCTTTTTCCTTTTTTTTACAGTCGCACATGTTTTGAAATTAATCATTTCTGTCTAATTTTAGGGATTTTAACCCTTTCTTTTTTTTTTTTTTTTAAATAGGGTAAAGGGATTGAAGCGTCAAATTTATTTTTACTCGAACCATTTCCTTGATTTTTCTTTGTTTAGCTAGGATATTGCAAAACACTGTTCTCTTTCTTTCTTAACCGTTAAAGTTAAGCATCTTTAAAGCGCTGGGTTACAGTTATTTCTAAAAAGAAAGAAGAAGAAGAAAAAAAACAGAAAAAGAGGTTTTTTTATTTTATTTTTAATTTGTTATTTATTTATTTTTAAAGTTATCTCTGCGTTAATCGATATGCTATATTCTGAGTGACATCCAACAATGAAGTCTATAAATATTTAGTTCGTCTATTGCTATACTGAATAGATCTTTGTTCATGTAGACTTACTGTTATGTAACAGTCCAGAAAAGTAAACAGATGTTGCATAACGGGCTTAGAAATGTAATGACAATTGCACAAATGAACGTAGAACACAGTAAGCTTTATATATATAACTATATAATAAAATTTATACAATTATACAAAAAAAAGGCATAAGAATAATAGAATAATAATGATAATAAAAGCTTACTATAACTTGTATATTCGTGTATTTATCTGTCTGTATAACTTTGTAGTAAATATTTAGAATTGCTTTGAATATCAAAAACTTTCCATTCTAGCTTATATAAAATCTTTCTATATTGATATTTTTCTTCTATTTTTAACTGTCTAATTATGTCTAATTTGTGTTATTAAATTTTGATAATATATTATCATCAACATCAATACCAGCCTTTAACAATCCACTGCAGAATCAAGGCCTTTCTTAAGTTGTTCCACACTGTCCTGTTTTCTGCAATTCTTTTTCATTCTGCTGTTCCAAATTTCTCAATTTCATCTCTCCAACTACACAGTGGTCTCTTTTTCTCGGTCTTTTTTTTATCTCTCGTTATCCAAAATAGGACATTTGTAGTCCATCTATCATCATTTCTTTTGGTAAGGTGCCCAGCACAGCTCCATTTTAACTTCTTAACTATAGAAATAACATCAGTAACTTTTGTTTGCTCCCTAATGCAAGTGTTTAGCTCTCTGTCTCTTCGGGTGAATCCTAACATGCATCTCTCTATGCTTCTCTGGGTTCTTTGAAGATTTTGTATAGGTTTAGATGTTAATGTCCAAGTTTTTGAAGCATAACTTAAAACAGTCAAAATGCACTGATCAAAAACTTTTCTTTTCAAACAAATTGGAAGGTTGCATTTCACTGAGAAAAAAAAATATATATATACCGCCTTCATCTAGAATGAACAAAGGGTCATTTTCTAAATCCTTAAACTATAAATATAGATTTCCGAGCTATGCGCATAAGGCACGCCAACAAACTGGATAGACGAATCTAAAAAATATAAATAAAGTTTAATTTATACAAATCACTGTTGTCAGGGTCTGAGCAGTATTTGAGTTTCTGTGCTATTAATTCTGAAAATGGCAGTTATTATAATAACTAAGTCAATAAAATTTATTGTTAGAAAATATTGGTCGAGGAGTCATTTATAAAAGACAGAACACTGTTGTAAAAACCAACGGAATTACTGAACAAGTCATTCATTGACTTAATGTCACTAAAAAATGACAGTAAAGCAATTTGTTAATTACGTTAGTTTTACGAACTTGTTCTTTAGAATATTGACTACGATATATTTGTGTGATTTAAAGTTTAATTCGCGCTTAAATCCTGCTAATAATTCGAAATTCATTTTCAATTACTAATCCATTTGAACATGAATAATCAGGGTTGCTACGGCACCTGGAAAACAGGGAAAACCTGGAAAACTCAGGGAATTTCAAAAGCTATTAAAAAACAGGGAAAACTCAGGGAATTTTCAAAATTTATAGCAAAAACAGAGAAAATTCAAGGAATTTTGAAATTTTTGGAAAAACATTGAAAAAATTTTTAGTGCTTTATAATGAATCAATTATGTTTGTTTCCCCAACTATAGTAAGTTAATAAAATTGATATACCCTAAATATGTTCAATTGACTTGTAAACATGTTAGATTCTAATGCTGCATGATTGCGTGTCATCTATTTTACTTCTAAAAGGGACTGGGAAAACTCAGGGAATTTTTTTTCCTGATTTGTGTAGCAACCCTGATAATGAACCAAATCAAGAAAGTCGTAGAATAAAAAGGAATTAAACTCACAATGCTCACAACGTTCCCCTACAAACAAAATTTATATGGGCCAACATTGGAAAAATGGTGGATTTTTGTTGGCCAACGCTTATAAACGGCCGTTGACTAGTTTGATGGCCCAACCGTTGGCAATTTGCTTTGGCAGTGTATTTTGGTATTTATTATTTACTATTTTTATATTTTCTTGCGAATAATCAACATCTCCGACAATATTTTAATGCATGTAATAAAATTACATATTTTAAATTTTTTGAAGTTATGTAATGGCTAGAAATGAGTCATTATATGCAAATTTAACACATCAATTATTGTCGGATTCATAATGTTGTTCATTATGGTGGGCCAACCATAGCTTTGCCAACAATTAAAATGTCAACGGAGGGATAAAATGAAGATGTTGGGCCAAATGCAACTATCCCAACTAACCAAAAACCAACGGCTCAAATCATTATCTGCTGATGAGACAACGACTCGTGTTCGTAAAGTCTGTCGTACGATTTAATTGCGAGAATATGCAAAACGGAAAACGAAAAATTACGCCAAAAAACGAAAAAAAAAAAAAAAAAAAAAAAAAAATTCCAAAAGTCACCACTTTAGAAATACGTAGGTGGAACTGTGGAATAGAAAAAGAGACTTTTAAAAAGTGCAAAAGTGGGGACAAATTAGCGCGGTGTCTCTATTTTTAAAATAATAACGGGAGCAAAAACAGTATTTAAAAATGCACAACCACCAAATTTAAATTATAAATTACGTCAAAAGCTTTACTTAGAGAAATAGCGACACATATTCCCCTTGCGTTCATTTTTGCAACCTTTTTTTTTTTTTTCGGAATCCTTCGCTTCCCCGTCTTGTTTAACCCACCTTCAAAGTTTGGGGGCATTCAAAACACTGTAAGCACTGTCAATTCATAGCCTCCTAAACTAGATGTCTTTCGCGTTGCTCGGAAACTTGGCAACAGTTGAAGCGGTAGACAGCGCCACCTGGTACAGATTGCGCGACTTTTTTATTCAACAGCCACCAAAAATTAAGTGGGATATGATATACATAAAAGGCGAATAGAATCGAAGAAACGTCGATTATATATATCATATATGACTTCTTAAAATTATTGGTGACAGTTGAATAAAAAAGTCGCGCAATCTGTACGAGGTGGCACTGTCTACCGTTTGAACTGTTGCCAAGTTTCCGAGTCACGCGGCAGGCATGCAGTTTAGGAAGCTATGGTCAATTTAATTATGATTATGACCACCCTGTATGATGGGAAACCGAGCAGATTCCCCTACCCTAACAACACACTTGTTCATAATACATCCTGAAGATGTCCATAGGATGTCTTTTCATCCATAGAACATACTTACGATGTCATTTTGGAGAAGATGGGCTGTTAGGGTAGTTCTTCTTCTTACAAAAGTTTGGTTTAAAAAAAAAAAACCCTCTACGAAACTTCTACAGAAACTCCAACATACTAATTAATATTCCGTAGTATTATTAGCCTTGCCTTTTTTTTTCACACCAGTATTACTTTAGAGTATTTTTCTTCTTATTTAATTGTAATTGAATTTGGAGACTATTGCTCTAAAAATTTACTGGTGTGTAAAAATGGGCGTGATTAACAACACTGCGGAATATTAATTAGGATGTTGGAATCTCTGCTTCTATATAATATTTCTCTAACGTGGACCAGTTAATAAGATTATATTTTGTCGAAACGATACGATAATGATGTAATTAATAAAATACTCGAGGATAAAAGAAAAATATTTGCAAATGAACAATATTTAAGCACGCGGATTCAGCTCAATGGTCTAATAAGAAAAAATGATGACGTTTGTCTGATGAGATTATTTTATGGAAAAATGTATTTTTAACAGTTGCTTCTTCAGAATACTCGAAGCGTCATTTTAAACATAGCAGTATTTTATGTATATGCAATACTTTAAAAAATATGAATTATTATCATAAATTAATTAAAAAACGCAATCATAAAAAGTATAATCAAAATAGGAATAATTTTTTTAAGCAAAAAATTGTGCCAAAATAAATAAATGAAAAGTCTTCGCCAACAGAGCGATAAAAATTTAAAAGGCGTCATGAGAGAGTCCTATACTAAAACTGTACAGTCTGCGAAAGTATGAAAACTGGGTCGTGAACCATGAATTTTATTTCGAAACCTTTCTTTGAATGATTTTGCTTTCATTATTGCACAATATTAATTTGGTTTTAATAATAAATTGGCTTTTGGTAAATTAAAATTTTAAATAGATGGGGGAAATCGGTATAATATTTATGAGTTTCAAATTTTGAAGGTATTAAATATGAAAAGAAGCACAGTGCAAAAATTTCGCATGGGTTTGCTAGCATTTTATTATTTTAATAAAATCTCCATTCTGGTTGCAAAAATATAAATGACGATAACAAAACGCATAGAAAGTTACTTTTACGAAGAATTACGAAGGAGAATGATTCGGAGAAATGCAGAAAAAAAAAAGTATTTAAAGACATGTCTAGCGCACGTGGTATTAATGCTATAATAAATGGAAATTCGCAGAAGTAAAAATCGCGTGTTTCTCATTTCTTTCCATTAAGAAGAAAAGTCTAAAAATATAATTCGTTTTCGGGAACGGCTTAGAAGAACATTCATTTGTATAGATTCTCACTTTCAATTGTTTGAGATTAGAATTACATGAATGAAAATGTTTATTTTTGTATAACGAAAAACAAAAAAATAAAAAAAATTAATGTAATTGATTGTTACATATTTCATAATGTTTTGTTAGAATATAATTTACATGTACAAAAAATTAAAATATGTGCATACAAATGTGCGCAAATGATACTCTATGGAGAAATTTAACACTTTCTTATTTTCTATTTTTATTTGTTATTATTTCAGTTTCCAAATTTGTGGGGTGTAAAGAACTTATTATACCTCATATACTTTATCAAAAGCAACGGTTCCACAATTTGCCAACATTAGCCCAACGATTTGTGCTACTTGGGATGCCATTTTATCGTTCTCTTATATGATAGGAGTTTCTAGAACTTGCTTTCAAAGGGGACTAGAATTTATAAGGATGACATGGAACTATTTTTACTAGAGCCGCAATTTACTTTCTAAATGTCGATCGCAAAGTTTTTTCTCAGTGAATGCAGAAAAAGGAAGCTAGTTGAATATCGAGTTATATTTTTGGCTGGTTGGTTGTAGGTTTTAAGGCCGATTGACTACGCTACAGTCCTAGGCCAGTGGGTAAAATACCCTCCATGGGGGACTTTCTAAGGTAACATAGCCCGTATTTGTGCCTCTTTCGAAAAAAAAAAAAAAAAAAAAAAAAACAGAAAGCTCCGAACGGCTAGGTGTTTTAGTGCGATTTGGGATAGAACCCGGCACTTCCCATCTATCAGCTTTGAGCGCAGAACTGCTCGACAGTTGTTGGTTATCGAATTATATGATACAGATTGATAGTCATGTTTATATCTAAATGAATCTATTTTCACTGTGAAAAAAGTATGTAACTGACATTTAGAATCTAAATTGTGGCTCTAGAAAAAATACTTCCATGTCATCCTTATAAATTCTAGTTCCCTTTCAAAGCGAGTTCTAGAAACCCCTATTAGAATTCTAGACCATTTGCTTATATTCTCGAGGGCAAAGTTATTTACAAATCTCTGCAAATAAATGCGAATGCAAGAGGCGGTTTTCAGCAACTATAATCTTGGTTTATAACCCAATTCTAGAAAATAAAGCGAGAATTTCTCACAATACAAAAGATTCAGAATATTCTGAATATTTTTTCACCATCTAGAAATATATGGACTAGAAATTCTCGATCCTTTCGTCTATTGAGTTTATTGGCGTGCCTTATACGCATAGCTCGGAAATCTATATTTCTAGTTAAGGGATTTAGCAAATGACCACTTATTCATTCTAGATGAAGGCGGTATGTATATATATATATATATATATTTAGTGTTCTAAAAAAATGTAAATTTTAGAGATATTGTAAGTAAGCTATTAATTCACAATCTGGTTACAGTTCAGAGTGACAACAATGAAATTCAGTCACGCCAAAAGTAACTGATATACTCAATGACTGCTTGAAAATTTACTATGTTAGCGATCGCTTACGTCAGTGAAAAGTCTTATTGAATCAGTGCCATTGAGTTCGAAAAACAGCGTAACGCGACACTGTACCATTTTTGTAATAGTGTATGCAAAAATCGAAACACTGTAAAGCACTTTCTTCGGGAAACAAAGAACCCCTTTCTCTAAAGCACATCTTTTTGCTGGCTTAGAAAATATAAAAAGATATTCTACTTCCTCGCAACTTAATAGCAAACTGGTAGGTCTCTAAACTCAGGAATATCCATAAATAAATCCCTTCGAGGGAGCGGGGGTGTTCTGTACACCGAGATAGAAGTTATAGGAAGTGAAGGCTTGTAAACTTGGGGGGGAAAGGATGTATTTTAGTTAAGACATACTTTTTTTTTTTTTTCGGTTAACTTTTATGGCTTTTCTGGCATTTTAGTTCCATTATCATTTAATGAAAAGATATATATATTAAAAAAGTCTGGTGAGACATTCCTGGACTTTTCGAATATTTAGCATTTAACGATTATTTAAATAAATTGAAATCAGAGAATATGTCAGTACAGAAACAAAAAAGAAAATTATGATAGGGTGATTAAGTATGTCTCCCTAAGTTGTATGCTGGGTAGTAGATCATAAATTTTCTTATTAATATAAACGTGTGTGCAAAGTTTGAAAACAATAGATAAAGAGGGTTTTATTAAAATATTACGGATAGTGATAAATCCATACTTTTGAGAAAATTAAGTTGCTAGGAATAGGGGATAGTCGGAGCAAAGTGTTACACAGAGAGAAAAAAAAATACCGCCTTTCTCTAGAATGAATAAGTGGTCATTTTCTAAATCCCTTAACCAGAAATATAGGTTTCCGAGTTATGCGCATAAGGCACGCCAATAAACTGAATAGACGAAATTATCGAGAATTTCTAGTGTACACATTTCTTGATGGTGAAACACTATTCTGAATACTCTAAATATTCTGAATCATTTATATATTGCGAGAAATTCTCGCTCGATTTTCTAGAATTGGGTAATAAACCAAGATTATAGTTGCAGGAACCCACCTTTTGTAGTCTCATATATTTGCAGAGATTTTTAAAAAATTTTGCCCTCGAGAATATAGGCAAACGCTCTAGAATTTTAATAGGGGCTTCTAGAACTCGCTTTCGAAGGGGACTAGAATTTATAAGGATGACATGGAACCATTTTTTCTAGAGCTACAATTTAGATTCTAGATATCAGTTACAGAATTTTTTCTCAGTGTAAAATTTGGAAACGCAATAAATTGCAATTTTAACATCATTTACAATTTTGCTCGTAATTATTTAACCAAAGAGCTTAGACGAATAAATGAATCATGAAAATGTTTAGAATCATTCGTATATCGATATATACTATCTATGCCCTTGAAAAAGTATTGATGTTGTATATATTCATTAAAGAATGCTTAACTTTTTCAAAAATCTGTATTCATGTTCTTTTGAGTTCTTCATGTCATACTTGGTTTTATTTTCTACATTTTTTGGAAAAGGTTCTCAATATATATAAGATAGGTGCTCCAGTGATTGGCATGCTCCAGTAATTTACATCTATCCCGAAATAATTAATAAATAAGGAAAATAGTAAAAGCATATATTTTACATATAAGAGTTGTAACATTTTATGTCAAACACTGGAGCATAGGGTGTTATAACTGGTAAAATGAACATCTAGCAGTGTCAAACACTGGAACATAGGGGGCCAATTACTTGATAAAATGAAAAACTGGCAGTGTCAATTACTGGAACATTGAGTGGGGGTCAAATAAAAATTCATAAATAATAATAATAATAATAATTGTTATCAAATGTATATATTTTACCATATGGTTCTGAATATGATTTTGGTTCTGTTTATGGTTCTGAATGTCTTTCATGCCATATGTACTAACTTAAGATTTCTAAAAATATTTTCTGATGACTAGAACATTAAAAACATCAGAGATTGCTCTAAAAGTGTCAATCACTGGTGCACTTACCGTATATGAATACTTTTTCAAACACTGTACAGTGTGAAATGATATATCACACGAAGAACAGGAAAAAGAATGAAAAAAGATTTTAGCATTAAAATGCTAAAAGCAGTATTGTGTAAATGCAATGTAAAAAAGGGAAATTCAAACCAAAAAGAAGATAATTCTTAAAATAATATATAATAATAATAATAATAATAATAATAATACAAGATTATTGCGCAAATAGCTGCCTGACAGATCCTGTATTAGTAAGATTAATTAATAAATTAAGGAACTGCCACATAAGGACGCATAAAACAATATTGAAAAATTGGTTTTATTTTTTAAGGCATAAATCTTAAATTATCTACAAAACAGATCATTCTCAGAAAAGTAATAATAATAATAATGAAAAATAATCCGCCAGTTCATATTGGATTTTATATTTCTACAAATAGTAAAATCTTACATACAAAACAAATTTGCTATAGTTTATAAAATATCTATAACAGAATATATTATTTATTTGCTGAGTTTTCGCTCACATACGTTTTTAAATACTTCACCAACTTTCTGAGTTATGAAAGATGTGATTTTAGATATTGCCAAAACAAACAGACAAATAAAAAAAGAAAAAAGATCATCTCATGAAATTTTAATGCGCAATTAAAAAACAGATAACTCTAGAAATTTTGCAGCATCATGGAGTGTCATATTTCATAATTTTATTCTTCTTTGAGGAAAAAAAAAATGGAATAGTTTTAAAAGTGATTTTAGGCAAAGATCCAAAATTCCTGGTACAAACTGTAGCTAAAGATTGTGAAATTTTATACTTTGAAAGAAAATGATTAATAAGTTTATTTACAACTAAAGATGGCTTGTTTTTCGTAAACTATAATTATAGCACTATGTTTTGACAAAAATATAATTTACTGAAATTTTAACCCTAAGTTTAAGATTCAGAGTGAAATACAGTAAAGCACCATTTATACGTCTTTAAAGGGAATGACGTAAAAAGACGTATAAAGGAAAAGACGTATAATCGAAATCTTAATAATAACACTTTGATTAATACAAATTTAATGACACTTAAGCAAAATTTATATGAAAATAATAATTAATAAAGTTTCTTAAGTTAGTAAATCTATGTCATACTTTTTTAAGACAATAATTAATAATTATATATATATATATATAATATTTATGTCTCAAATCATACGGGGCATTCTTTGACAGTTTAAATCATTTATTTTATGTTTTTGCAGTAAGTTTTACTTATGAATTGTTCCACATTTATTAATTTTCTCGTAAGTTTTTCTTTATTTATTTTTGTTACATATTTTCAACTTTTATATGACTGAAAACATATATTATAATTTCTTATACATATGCATATATACAGAGGCTGTTCGCACATTTTTTAGACGATTTTATTTCGCAGTTAGAAAAAATCGTTTGCATGGAGAATTTTATTTTCACAACAGTTATATTTTTGGAAGTTTTATTTATCTTCTGATATTTAGAATTTTTGTTTAAGTGCAAAAATGCGCTTTTAAAATGGCAGTGGATGGAAGGATAGGTTTCCGCTCTTTCCAAAGATAGTTTTTAGTGAAATCTTTATGAAAACCATTTATCAGGAGAAAAATGGAAAAATGTTGCAACAACAGATGAATCTTGGGTCTATTAAAGTGGTTGCAATAAAAAAAGTTCAATTTATTATCACAAAAGGGGACAAAAAAAAAATTGCTACATGGCTCAAAGCATCAAAAGAAAGTTTTTCTAAAGGATTTATGATTGCCACTGGTTTTTCATACAAGCGCAAGATAAAAGCAAAAAATGTGACAAAAATGTCAAAATCAACTCTAAATACTCTCAAGAACATATTTTAATTCCAATTTTTAAAAATGAAAATCCAGATCTTTATCCACAATGCTATCAATCCGTTGAACTGTATCAAGACAAAACAAGCAGCCACACATCACAATCCGCAATTGCTTTTCTAGAAAAAAAAAAATGGAATAAAAAACGGGAATTAAAACCATACCCTTCACTGACATTCCTGCTAAATCTTCTGATGTATCACTGTTGGATTTTTGTGTTTTTCGACTCTTAAAATCAACATTATCCAAACACCGACCTACAACGCTTTGTGGACTCTGGAAAGCGGTTCAAGAGAAGTAGAAAAATATACCTCTCCCGATATTATAAAAAGCATTATTATCATAGAAATTATGATGTAGAATGTTAGTTAAGAACAAGGGCTATCAAACTGAACAAATAAAACTCGAAATTTGAGTGAAATTGCTTCAGTACACTCCATCAAAATCGTCTAAAAAATGTGCGAACAGCCTCTGTATATATATATATATATATATGTAAAATTATAAAAAGTGAGAAAAATCATACTATTAATGCATGATTGGGTACTAATTACATATATTATGTATTGAGTAATTACATTTCTTAAGAACTATAACACATTTTGAATATTAATTGTATACATATCGTACCTTTAATAATAA